>OZ010736.1:57339964-57902455 GCA_963932295.1 Tipula lateralis | reverse complement strand
AGTCAAAACCTATTTAGCCAAAAAAAATCTTGAATTCAAAGTTCTTTTACTTTTTGATAATTCGCCAAGCCATCCAGTAAATTTGCAACACCCAAATGAACAGATTGAGTTTTTACCTACAAATACTACCTCGATGATTCAACCTCAAGATCAAGGCATAACCTCTACCTTTAAAGCCTATTATATAAGAAGATCATTTGCTGACGTTTTAAATCAGTTGGATGAAAATCCTGAAGTAACTTTACCTGAAGTGTGGAAAAAATTTACGATACTCAAATGTGTAAAACATGTTGCAGCAGCCGTCACTGAAATAAAAAAGAGCACTTTGAATGGCTGTTGGAAAATAATATGGCCGGGAGTAGTATCTGAAAATACTGTTGTTCCAGCCACAGAAAATGTTTTTGAAAATATCATCGACCTAGCGCATTCGAAATAACGAATGCTGATCTGTTAGATATGGTGAATCGGGTACCTGATGTAATTAGCGCAATCAGTTCCGATAGTAATAATGCACCTGAACCATTTACCGCAAATATAGTAGGTGAGGGGCTTCGACTAGGTAGGCAATTGCAAACATATTTTTTAAACACAGATCCTGATAATGAACGGGCTTCGAAATTTCAAAGATCAGTGAAAGCTGCTCTTTGTCAATATGAAGAAGTGTTCAAAGATCTAAGCCAAGGCAAACAAATGTTGATGACTGATTTCATAAAGTCAACCAAAAAAAACTCTGCTATCACTACTGAAGTCGAAAACGGACCCAGCACATCAAATCGTGACTTGGTAACCAAACCAAACCAAGAAATTTCGATTGATGAAATTTCCATCAGCGACTCTGATAGCGATCTTATTATGGCGAAACAAAAAACAAAGGCCGATCATGGATTTTGAAAGCTCTGATGAGTAGCTTGACTGTTTTTTTATTATTTTCTTTACTTGTCAATTTATGTCAAATATTGTGTTTAAATAGATGAATTGAATCACCTAAAAATATATTTCTTTAAAATTAAAAATATGATTCGAAATTTATGAATTTCAGCACTCAATATTAATTGGAACCAATCCCTTAGTTTTGCATGAGATCTTTGCCTTGAATTACGCGGAGTGTAGGAGCATATGTACGATTTTTCTTTATATTCTTTGGCTCGGTTTGCACGCTCTTAACTGTAGTTGAACCTATCTTCTAAGTTTGTATCAACGCTTTGTCTCGTTTTACACGGTTTCGATTTACACGATTTTTCGTGTAACGTATCTACCGTGCAAACCGAGGGATGGGTATATATATATATATATATATATATATATATATATATATATATATATATATATATATATATATATATATATATATATATGTATATATATATATATATATATATATATATATATATATATATATATATATATATATATGTATATATATATATATATATATATATATATATATATATATATATATGTATATATATATATATAGATATATATATATTTATATATATATATATATATATATACCTATATATATATGTATATATATATATATATATATATATATATATATATATATATATATATATATATAAGCATCTGGTGGGGTCCCTCATGGATGTGATGCGTAAATTGCACTATATGTAGTATATTTCGAGATGGTTTATGCGTCACTGTACACTACATATAGTCTCCGATTGGATTCATTAACAGTATGAATTAATATAGATATTTTCGTTACAATATATATTCGGCGATGCATTGGCAATTGAATCGATACTGAAGTCCACACTATCTTGAACAATGTGATAAGGGTGTCGTTCCTCTCGACAAATCTATATAATTTTCAATTTGGCGTACTGTAACAAGTATATTTGTCGATCACGTTTCACCACTAATTCTGAGGGAGCTTTTTATTTTCGTATATATAGGTGTACTCTCCAAATTGAATTTAAAATGTTGTTTTGCGGTTTGAATTGTAATCGAGTGTCAAGGATATGTTTACTGAATTTTAATTTATTATCAATAATTTATTAATCGAAAAGGGGCTTTAACGTGTTTACCTCGTCGTGCACAACGATATACATATATATGGTGTATATAAACACAAACACACATACGCACACATAAGGTGCTTGATATGATATCCGATTATAGGACACATATATATAGTTATATCCCCAATTTTTCTATTTTTGGTCGGTCTCTAATATTAAACCAAATAACAAACAAAGTCCCACCAACCAAACCTCTCTCTATCCATATATATAATATATAATAAAAAAAAGTTTAATTCCAATTTATGGTTGAGAATTAATTTCGTGACCGATGATTTATCGAATGTAATTATAGCAGCTTTTTTTTTGCTGCTACATTTGTGGGTCACACACTGGGAGAGTGTGAGCAAAGCGAGGGAAAATCATAATGAAAATGTTATATTGAAGGATATATTTTTTTTGGTTTTATCTTGATATTTTGATAATTATTGTGATGTAAAGTGAGAGATTGGAAATTGGGTATAGAGCTTTTGTTTTTCGGTCGAATATTCTGCTCGTTCGTTGTTGTTTTTGTTGTTGTTGTTGTGGTGTGTCGACCAAATTAGGTGAAAGAATGAATGATTTTGATGGTGGACTCGCAAGGTAGTTTTTAATGGTTTGATTTGAGGTTTTTTCACATGTTTGGTATATCGATGATAAGTAATTGGTTTTAGTGTTGATCGATTTATATATTTATTTTTGTTTAGTAATTCGATACTATTTATTACGGCTGTAGTGGCCTTGATAAAATCAAAACAAAATTGGTTTAATGGAGTGTATCACTGTGGCTCAAATTCTATGGTTATATATTTATTATATTAAGCTAAATATTATTTATAAGATTTACATAAGAAATTAAACTAAACACCCTCATTTATAACGACATATAATCTGGAAAATCAAAATATGATTTACTTTATATACACATTGGCTGTATATAAAATCAACATTAGATTAAAATTTTTCGACGAATTTTTTTTTCTGTGATACCTCGAACACAAAAGAAAACAGAGATTTTTTTTTAAGAATGATAACGATGATGATGATGCTGATATGTCTATTTTATATATGTTATATTTGACTTCTATTATTCCATATGAATAAGCATTAATGAGATTTATCTAATATATTTTTAAATTCCCTTTTCAATTTTTAAAAAAATATATAGACTTGGAAAATTCTTATACAAAGCACAAAAAAAGGAATCATCCTGTGTATTTAATAATAATTCGTTCGTATTATTTATTAAAAGGAGATAAATTTACATAAAGATGGATCGTTTATTTAGTTAGAGTATGTGAGGAGTTACTTCATGACTTGTGTATTATTTTTTATAAAGTTTATTTGGTGTACAACTGGGAGGTTTCAACCTGAAGTTTATTATGCACATAGAAACGATTATCTGGCATTTAGTCAACTATGTGAATCCTTTTGATCATACGCTTTAATACTGTTACCATACCTTAACTTGAGTTTGAACCAGAGTCAATAAATTTAAGGGTCATCGCTCGATCTCCAATATTAGATATTAATTGTAAAGAAAAGTCGCGTAGTGAAAGAATCACACAAGCGTAAATCAGTTTGTGTGTTATATGTGGCAACCTAAACGAAACCAGCAAATGTGAGCTGGATAAAAAACCCAGAATTATGCATCCTAGTGGATAATAACATGATGTTCCGCCATGTTATCCTTATCTTAAACAGAATAAGCCATCAGCATACCTCGAAATATATAAGAAATATCTTCGGTTTACTGCCCTCCAATTTTTTCAAAATTTTAGGAGGTATGTTTATAGCAGGAAGTGACTACAGAGGGTATACCTTGAACATTAGTAACGGTCGAAACGAGCTACGATATGTCTTCTGATCACTCTCCGCTATTAATAACTCTTAACACGCAAGTAGTTTAATTAGCGCCATCTAGATTGCCGAAACAAAGCTGCTAAGATCACTACGCTGATTAAAACAACTAATTTTATTTTGTCTCAACGGACTGAAAGCTACACGTAAGCTGAAACGACCAAGTCCCATCATTCCATCCAATACGGCTCTTTGACGAAAGCTGAGCAAGAAGTGATATAGAAATAGCAAATATATTAGCTAAACACCTTAGCAAAGTGTTTAAACCGAACAAGCAAGTTGGAAATCAAGAAATCCTGGTGCATTTTGTACATCTGAAATTAAGCCAATCAAATACAAGTGGCACAATGTCAAACAAACGATCAAGGGCTGCATCTATATAAAAAAGGCACTCGGATATGATCGGATTAACGACAAAATTCTGTCAAATCTATTGGACAAATGTAACAAATTAACAACTTATATTTTCAATGGTATAATAAAAACAGGTCACTATCTTGAAATCTGGAAAACTTCAATTATTACAACGATTTCAAAACCTGGCAAAGATACAAAAGCTTTTACCATCTTACTCAAAGGTGTTTGAACAAATGTTTTTGCAAAAACTTTAATCAATTCGGGAGGAGAAAAAAATCATTCCAGATTGTCAATTTGGATTTAGAGAAGAACACGGAACCGTGGTATGAGTTCAGAGAGTGGTATCTGAAATCGTGAACTCCCTTGAACAAAACAAGTACAAGCTTTCTACAAGGTATGGCATAAAGGACTTCTACATACAATTAGAGGACAAATTCCGACACAAGTTTCTGTAAAACTATTAGCTCGATCGCGAAACCAGCGTAAATCGGCGCACATTACACTCACTCTCCTAGTGTACACTGCGCTAAGGTGTATTGGCTTTCGCAAAATCACTTCTTGCCCACCTTCCGCCTTTTTGGAAGAAATGAGAGTGTTAGTCGTTTCAGCTTATATATTGCTTTCCGTAATTATTCCGTTGCTTCAGTAGCTGTGTTTCAGTTCATTGAAGTTATCGTGAAAGCTTTTATTTAACTTTCAATAAAGAGAAGATGACCTGTGGAATTGCTATTGTCTGCGAATTGACCATTTTGTCATTAAAAGCTGTTGAATATCGGAATTCGAAAGGAAAAATTATTACCCTCCGAGTGGCTTCCAATTCTCGGCAACTATCGGAAAGTGAAAGGCAAATTAGCTAACATTCTAGAAATTAAACACTTTGACCACGAAAAATCGATGTTGATTCCAATTCTCCATCAAACAACGAATGCAACTATGTCATCATCAAACAACGACCTCTTGGATACAACAACGCTAACCTCAGAAAACTTTCGCAGATTGGTGATTCACTAAAAGCCAAAATGCGACATGCAAATAGCCAATAACTTAACATCATCAACATGCAGTCAACTGCTTCGAGCCATTTAATACCAAATAAGCATTTAATACCAAATGTATTTGAGCATCTAATGAGAAATAATGAAAAATTACATGGTGGCTTACAATGAACTACAACCAGTATGATCGGAGTTTACTGGATGTTGTTGTTCAATATTTTATAGGACACCTGCTGCATGAGCCATTCAGTAATTTTTAATAGTCAAAAGGCACCATACTTGAAACATGTTCGGGTTTCTTGTTCAAAGTGAAACCAGTTCGGATTGAGAGGCTCAACAACAACAAATATGAGATATCAATAAAGAATCAAATAATTTGACCGGAGCACCGATGGCATCTACGTAAGCCATAGTTCCTTTAAGCATCTAAGGGTTATAAATACATTGCTGTGGTTGACTATGAAGCATCATGTCGATTGAGACAGGATGCCGATTGAGCTGGGTTTACCAACAGTTCACTTTACGATAGCTACAAAGTTGTAACTGTTGGTGGTATAGCATAATTTATTCGGGATTCTGAGTAGTTGATCTAGTTAGACACAGGTGAAAATATCTTTCTTTGTATCCTCTTAGGAACAAGACAGTATAGTTTTATCATCTAATTTATCTTGTAGATTCCACTTTTTGAAAACAACGTTGTCGTTCAAAATTGTTAACATGATTTAGATGCTTTTTATACGGGAGTGACCACTCTCTGTCGATTCTTTTTCATCAAGTACCTGACGTAATTAATAACATTTTATTTTTCTAATTAACATGATAAAAGCAGTTCTTTAACAAAAACTTGTGCTTTTTATTTCACAGGTATAGCATGCAACTTTTTTACCTGTCACTTTGTTTCCCCGATAAAGTCAAATACCTCAATTTGCATAATTGAATTTTATTTAGTATTTGCCGTATAAATAATGTATATATGTACATAGCCCCCCGCCCATTTGTTGCTGTAATGCATAACGAGCGAAACAAAAAAAAATTGAAAACTTTGTGATAACAACCGCACCACCATCGTTTCAAACTTTTCGTTATGTCGAAACCGAGATTAAAATTTGTTGCCAAACATATCATGAGGGAATAACCATATACACACACACATTACCAAAACAATAAATCATATACACATTTCTTGTATCATCTAATGTTGCGATCTGAAAAAGGTTTCTAGTTTCGCGCATTTTCGATTCTTACATACATATATAGTACCACGACGACGACGACGGTACAACCCAAAAACCGTTAATAAAGTATAAAAATATGTGACATGAAAACCAAACAGTTGCTTTTCATCATGATTTATAGAATATTAATGAGAGCATCTTTGAAAGTACAACAACCGCACACAAAAAAACCAAAATAAGAATTAAAACTTTTTCTTAATGCTGTGGTGATGTTCCACACCATGTTTTGGTGGTTTTAATTCAATTTTTACCGCTTTTGCTTTTCGTGCACATCACGTGACCAAATATATTAATTTATCATCTTCATATATTTTTTTTCAATAAAAGTATAAAACATAAAATAATCAATATCGCGGTGGAGTCACACGATTATATACGTTAAAAGCTCGCACTATGCTTTCTCAATCGAAATTAGAATCAATGTAAACAAATCTTCTTCACAATTTATATAATATAATATAATATGGGATGATTGTACGAAGGCTCCTAAATAAACAAGCCGCAATGATCAAAATCAACCGGGAAAAAAATATTTACAATAGTTATAAAAACGTCACACAAACGACGATGGTCCAAAACGATTAATAAAGCTACAATAAGGTTCGTACTACCAAATTGGAATCGGGCAATTGATCTGTCACAGCATATCTAAATACGTCAATCTCAACAGTTTGAGAAAATATTAAAACAGCAAACTGTCAGGAATACAAGTAGCATAATTTACCGAATAAGCGCGGAATGGCATGATCTCCAATTTTTAACATCTGTAGAGTACCTGAAGGATCAGCATCAAAGACTATGAGTAAGTTAGCCATAAGAGACCTAAAAAATCCAAGTCACTACTCCACCTTAAGGATATCCTTTTTGGTCTCATGATATGTGAATATATTTTGAAGTAAACCAGGGTAAAAGATCATGTTTGATTCTAGTTGTAGTTCATTGAAAAATCTATAAATTGCCTGGATCTTTAGTTTGCCTGGGTTGGTTCTAATTTGGCCTCTCAAGAGTTTCAAAATGACGATTATATTTCCACAGAGAACTCCCTTAAATCTTGATATTGCGTTGCTTAACATTTCATATTTTTTATGTTGTCTGCAAATAAACCTAATTTTTTCTATTTATTACTTTCGATGTTTTATTTCAGTTTATTGCTAGCTTCCTTACTTGTCCTACCAGTTGAGATTACAACAATAATTATTACAAAAAACTGCGTGTGGATAACTTAGATGTTGAATAAATAGCCATATCATTCTCGACAACGGCCACAGCTTTAGTCTTCAATAAAATAACGGGACTAACACCGTCAAGTAAAATATACAAGAGTCAGTACAATCATGTGCATCATATGTTGTTAGCTGATCCCTACTACAATGTACCAGCTCGGATTGATGTTCTAATCGGAGCAGATGTATTTTACAATATCATCCGTCCTGGAGTATTAAAAGGGGATGGTACTTCTCCTGTTGCACAGCACCCGGAATTGGGATGGATTTTATCTGGCCCAACAACAAAATTATACCTAACATCATCACTGAAACAAATTCAAAAGTTCTGGGAAGTATCTGAATTTCAGGAAAAAAACAGAATATTCGATGGAAGAAATTCAATGTTTACGATTATATAAGGAAACGACAACACAAAATCCATAAGGACGTTATACAGTGCGATTACCTTTCAATGATGCGGCAGAAGCATTAGGAAAATCACGAGGTCAAGCAGCATCAAGACTCCTACAAATAGAGCGTAAATTGATTAATAACCCAGAAAAAAACGATTATGAAAGTTTCATGAACGAATATGAATCATTAGGTCATATGAAGTTGACAACGTCTATGAACAACAACGTTTAAGGAGAAATATACTATTTACCTCATCGTGCTGTTATTAAAGAAACAAGTACTACTACAAAATTGAGAGTAGTATTCGACGCATCTGCAAAAACTACGTTGAAGTTAAGCTTGAATGACAGTCTATTAAATGGGCCTATATTACAACAAGACCTGGTGCACATTCTAATGAGATGGCGCACTCATAAAATAGCATTCTCAGCCGACATCGAAAAAATGTTCAGGCAAATCAAAAATGCTAGAGAATGATCAAAAATATCAAAGAGTTTTGTGGAGAAACTCATTTTCTGAACTCATAAAGGAGTACAAGTTAACAACGGTTACATATGGAACAACCCTCGCATCATATCTGGAAATAAAAGCACTACAACAACTAGCGGATGATGACGTAAAATGTTATCCTAATGCGACAAAAATAACAAAGCAAGATTTCTATGTCGATAATGTATGCAAAATTTCACTTCCTTTGCTTGGGCCGATTCCACAAGTGTACTGGCATGACTTAACAAGCCATCAAGCAAATGGAAAATATTCGTCGCTAATAGAGTAGCACAAATTCAGCAACTTACAAAATACAGCAAATGGTGCCACATTAATTCTGAAGAAAATCCTGCAGATTGTGCCACAAGAGGTTTAAGTCCAGAGAAGCTCCAGGAGCACATTCTGTAGTGGAAGGGACCAGACTGTCTAAATAAAGACAATTCAAAACATGGACATCCAAATGTCGAAATACAATTAGAACTAAGATGTCACCTAGTTGCAGCTCCCGAGATAAAGAAAGCAGCTGAATATATGAAACAATTTTCTTCTCTAACTCGCCTATTATTACATCTATTACATCTATTTGTCGACGATTCATCACGAAGAAAACAGGTCCAATCACAACAACAGAATTAAACGAAACAATAAATAAATTAACCAAAATGGTCCAAAAAGAAGAATTCGGGGTAACGGAAGCTAATATTGAGCAACTTAAAGGTAAACATAAATTGGTTTCCCTTTACCCATTTCTGGATAACAAGGGTATTCTAAGAGTTGGAGGAACGTTAGAAAATAGCATTCTCAACTTTAATCAAAAACATCCTGCAATTTTACCGGCAAAACATCATTTCACGTCACCGATGACAATTAACATAGGTTTTCCATGGAGGAAAAACTTTAACATTAGCCAATGTCAGACAAAAATTTTCGATTATCAAATCAGCAGTAATCGACACTATCAGGGAAGTATACCAAGGCAAACTCAATCCGCTTATCCTCACACCAAACCATCTCCGCGACCAAATCGGGCAAATAATTGGTAATCTAAAAACCATGCAAGATATACCCTATCGCCAAAAAGGTATTGCTGCATTATATAGGATCATCACTGTAAAAACCATAAAAGTGGAAGAAACGATAATCTTCGAAGTCAAAATTCCGTTGGTGCAAATAATCCGATATTCCGATGGTGCAAATAATCTACATCCAACCATCATCAATACTTACCGCTCAGTTCCGATGAGTTCAACGCTTGTACATACCTTATGGAGAAATAACTTTGCAATACACGTCAACCACTATATGGATACAATTCCAATATAGGCAATTGTGAAATTGCTTAAACAGGTTGATGAAATACCAACAAGTTGCCAGATATTCACGAGGACTATCACCACCATATAGATACCGTAGCACACAAATAATGCGTGGATCTTTGTAGTAAGCAGCAGAACAACTGGTAATATAATTTGTGAAAATAAAAGCAATAGTCAGCAGTGAATATAAGCTTCCCTTTTGGGCATCAGTTCAACTTAAGCGAGAAAATAAATACAAGACAAAATATCCTGAACTTAACCACAACATCAATAATTCCAGGAATCAAGGCTATTGAGAGCACCATTCAAAAACACAAAAATTTATAGGAGTCCTCCATAGAAAATGCGAACTGCCATGATTACCATCACTATCTTGCAAAATACTTATTGATACCAGTTTTATTAGTTATAATCGCTTGGTATAAAATCCGGAGAATACAAGCATTGGCACCACCAAGAGAAGTACACCAAATAGAAACTCTCCCTCAACACTAAACTACTATACAGCATATTGATCATTCCGATCAATGACCCGGGAATATCTTACAGTTTTGGTTTACTCTTATAAATTTCTTATTGTCAATTAAAAATGAAATGCTGACAAATGTGTGAAGTTATCCCAGGATCTCATCCCAGAAAAAAAAATAAAATGTTCATCAGGTAATACTAATTTCATCCCATCCCAAGATTTTTTAAAATCATCCCAGAAAATTGTGTATATTGTGTATATGTATCCCAGAAAATTGTGTACTTTGTATTCCACGGTCCACCTCTAATATAGTTTTTCCAAAAATACCTAGTGTTTTCTAATAATTACGTGTGTTGCCTCATTACTAGCTTCTTTGTTTCATGGCTTCTGTATTTCTGATAACATTATCAATTTAATCCAGGTCATTGATCCTATTGTATGCCATTTGTGAATTATTCAGAACTATTGAACAGCAGAGGAGATTACGAAACCTTATCCAGAATAGATGATCTAAATTCAGTTGGTTCGTATCATACACACTTCGTGACCGATGGTAACATCCGTAAACACTAATCTTTACGAATACTTCTATTGTCTTTTAATGATATGTGCTGTCTTGGTGGTATGTTTATGAATTTTCCGGTGACCACTTTTGAGATAGAGTTGGAAATTTGGTATACATATGTTTCTTGTGTCAATGGTTTGAATGTTACTATTACCAGTTGGTGAACGTTTTGTACGTCTGCTTCTCTCACTGCTGTGACATCTTGTAAGGAGGACAAATGTAATCGTGTATATAGTTTAATAGGGAGCTTTATTGAAGTAACAGAGTAATCAAATCAAGTCGCTTTCGATGATATTGACGTCATACCAGTGTTATCGATTCCAGGGGACCTATTTCTGTATACGATACGAATCTTCAATTCGAAACGAAAATACTTTGGTTTTTCTGTATACGAACGTAAGATTTATTTTAATCTTTGTAGTGTAGATATAGGGAATATTTTTTACGTGAAATAGCCTTAAATGACAGTGTAGTCACAATAAATGTCAACTGTTTGACATTTAATTTCTGTGTATAAATTCGATTGTTTTTCATTAAAAAAAAAGAATTTCGCTAATATTGATTCAATTGTTTAATTAACTTAGAAAGTGAAAATCGTAAATGAATTCGATAGGTTTGTACTTATCAAATGATAGCGATGAGGGGGATAATTCAGCTGCGATTATATATCGGCAAGTTCGAGATAAATCGGATATTTTCCAGTTTAGTTAATATACATATATATATATATATATATATATATATATATATATATATATATATATATATATATCTTTATATATATCTATATATATATATATATATATATATATATATATATATATATATATATATATATATATATATATATATATATATATATATATATATATATATATATATAAAATATTTACCCATTCCAGATTTTTGGGTTTGGTTAGATTGCCGAAAGCTACAGTGAATTATTTATTGAAAGAGCTTGACGATGCTTTGCCAAAACGGGCACGGACAACATCAATTCCAAACGTCATTAAGATTGCAGCTATGCTCAGATTTGTAGCCCAGGGTAGTTGCCAACAAAGTTTGGGGCAAGATTTTTTAATCGGTATGCCGCAGTCCACTGTATCCGAAACGATGGGTGAAGTTTTCACCACAATTGAGAATCGGATATGCGCCAAGTGGATATCATTTGGTCAATCCGATGGCGACAATCAACTGGCGGTAAATTGTTTCTTTGGTAAAATTGAATTTCCTGGTGTTATTGGCATAATGGCGGTTGATGACATATGGAGGATCTTCACATGACTCTTTAGTTTGGATTCTAAGTAGCTACCGACAGCATTTACAACGACGACATTTTTTTTTTTTTTTTTTTTTTTTTTTTTTTTTTTTTTTTTTTCGGTTTTTACAGGCCATTATTGGCCCGTACCGTGTCAACAATCTGACTCCAACGGTTTCGATCACGAGCCAGATCTTCATACTGTTGCAAGCAGTTGGAAGATGCCAGATCGCTTTCTACGCCGTGGAGCCATCGTCGCCGACAGCGACCTCTTCGCCTACCGAAAGGCGGTTCTCCCTTTAAAGATCGCTGTATCATTCGTTTCGGATCAGCACGCAGAACGTGACCGAGCCAGCGTATTCGCTGTCCTTTGATTTCATGCACGATATCAGGAATTTGCATTAAATTCCTGATCTCGTGATTGAAAAGAACTCGGTAAGTGCCATCGACGTCGCGTTTTGGACCATATATCACACGCATGATTCTTCTCTCGAATGTTAGAAGCCATCTTTCGTACTCATCCGTCAAGGTCCAACTCTCACATCCATACATGACAACGGGTCTGATCAACACTCTGTACAGTTTCAGCTTATCCGTATTTGCAAGATATTTTGATTTCAGCAGTGGACGTAGAGGATACAAAGCCCGATTGCCAGCGGCAAGGCGGACCTTGATATCCTCGCCCACACTATTATCGTGAGTGATGAGAGATCCAAGATACTTGAATCTCATCACTCCTTCAAATGTGTGGTTTCCACTACTGAAATCAATTGCGTCTTGGTCTCTAAAACCCGAGATCAGATATTTGGTTTTTGACTCGTTGATTTTGAGACCAACAGAAGCTGAAAACTGTTCCAGTGGATCAAGTATCTCTTTCACTCCGTTGCCATTTAATCCAATCACACAGATATCATCTGCATAAGCAAGAAGTTGATTGGATTGTCGGAATAAGATATTGTCCTGAGGTGTTTCACTTTTACGAAGGATGTATTCTAACATGAGATTAAAAAGTATCGGGGACAGCGCATCTCCTTGTCGAACACCGGAATTGATTGCAAAAGTTCTCGATAGCCTGTTCTCAACTTTAACACAGCATTGTGACTGCGTTACTGTCATTTTACACAGATGTACATATTTTTGTGGTATTCCTAAATATTCAAGCGCATACCATAGCCTCTCTCGATTGATCGAGTCATAGGCTTGCTTGAAATCTAGGAATACCTGGTGTACATCGCGAGATGTTTCGTAGTACTTGGAAAGAATCATCCGTAGCGAAAAAACTTGATCAGTGACTGACCGATTTGGACGGAATCCTCCTTGGTAGTCACCGACAATTTCCTCCGGCAAAGGAGTAATTCTTCCCAAGATAATGTATGACAGTAACTTGTATGCTGTGCAAAGGAGAGCTATACCGCGATAGTTCTCGCATTTCATGCGATCACCCTTTTTGAATATTGGGCATAACGCGGCCACTTTCCATTCATCAGGCATAACTTCATTTCGCCATACCAATCGAACAAGGTCGAAAAGACAGTTCCACAAAGTTAGCCCTCCGAATATCAAGAGCTCTGAATTAATGCAATCAACCCCTGGTGAACGATTTTTCTTTAATCTCTGCATGGCCATTGTGAATTCCTCATAGGATGGATCCTCAATGAACATCTCCGCGGTCTGTATTTGAGAGTATTCAAATACAGCTTGTGATACATGTGGAACATTAAGTAGATCAGAAAAATGTTCACACCATGTATCGAGTACCGCATCGACGTTAACACAGAGGTTTCCATCCTGGTCCCGAATGGCAGTTGACCGAGATCTTAAGGTATGGTGCAATTCGGTGATTCCTTTAAAGAAACCACGCGAGTTGTGCTCATTGCTGAGTTGTTGTACTCTTAAGACCTTGGCCTTCCACCATTCGCGCTTCTTCTGTCTACAAATGCGTTTAGCTGTCCTCCTAGCAAGAACTGCCTTGTTTTTCCTTGCAATTGTAAACCGAGTCTGCGCTTCATTGTGGGCTATATTGCGTTGCTCAACAGCAAGACGACACTCCTCATCAAACCAATCATTTTTGGGCTTAGTTTTCACTATACCGAGAGTGTGCTGGGCAGCATCGACAACCGAGGTTTTCAATACTTCCCAGACACTGTTCACATCATCAGATTGGTAGTTGGATCGTAAAATGCTATTGCTGACAAGATCTTGATATTTTCGTTGCGTTTCTTCATTTATCAGACCTTCACAGGAGAATCGCGTTTTATATTCTCCTGTCCTCCTTGACTTGTACGAAAATTTCCATCGTAGCTTTGCAGCAACCATAAAATGGTCACTGCCTACGAATTTTGTTGACGACCGATACGATCTCACGTCTTGAACAACCCGAGCCCGGTCTTTTGAAATCAACACATGGTCAATTTGGCTTCGGGATGTTTTACGTGGATGTGTCCAGGTTTCCAAATGGATGTTTTTGTGGGGAAAGAATGTACTTGCCACTTGAAGATCATGTGCGATCGCAAAGTACATCATTCTTTCCCCATTTTCGGTCGCAGTTTCGTGTCGGGAGTACGGACCTATGTTGTTACATAAGTCGGTCTGATTTCTGCCAGCTCTAGCATTAAAGTCACCAATCACCAATCTGATATCGTGCTCAGGTATAGAGCCCATCAGATTATCCAAATTATTGTAAAATGAGTCTTTATCTTGGGGTTGGCTTACATCAGTGGGCGCATGTACACATACAATTGACAGGTTGGCTAATTTCATGTGCAAGCGAAGCTTACACATTCGATTATCGACTGCTTGGAAGTCCAACACAGCCTTTTTTACCTGCGGCCCAATGAGAAAGCCAACTCCAAGATTTCCGAGGTCATCTCCACTGTGTAGCAACGTATAGCCTTGGGACACATGGACTCCACTTTTAGGCCATCGAGTTTCTTGGAGCGCTACGAGTTCCAGCCGATACTCCTTCATACATGTGATAAGGCCGTCCAACGCGCCAGGTTTTCTTAGTGACTGCACGTTCCACGTGCTGATCCTCAATCTCGTATCCGGGTACTTAAGCGGGGGGTCATTGTTATTTAGGCGGTATCCGATTTTTTTGTTTTTGTTGACATTTTTAACTGTTATTGTTTTTTACGGATGCGGGTCGTCAGCCCAGCGATCCAACCAGATTTAGTCGCCTCCTACGACAAGCTCTGGATACTGTGGTGGTATTCTATGGATCTCATGTTTCGTTCGAAATATTTACGAAACATGGTTGCCCCCACCCACAGGGCATAGGACGACAACGACGACAATGATAATTTCAATTACTGGCTGATTGGTAAATACAAACATTATTATTTTTATTTTCATTATAAGGTGACTCCGGGTATCCTTTAGAACCCTGGCTCATAACTCCATTCGAAAACAAGAAATATTGTTGAAAGGTGCATCGGCCTATTAAAAGTTCGGTTTCGATGTCTACTGGGTGCTCTTGAATTACACTATACTCCGAAAGAAGCGGTTCAAATGCTTTAGAAAACGAGACAACAGTAGATGGATTCTCATGGAGAAATTTATCAAGAATCAAATGAACCGGATTTTCTTAATTTTCCGGGTTTTCTTAATTCTATGCTTTTTCTTCTAAATGAACTAGTCGCTTTAGACTCTAGTTTGAGACTCTAGTTTGTTTGAAATATTTTCATGAAACGCCTGTTTCATTTTGATTGGTGCCTCTAATAAACTGTCCCTAGATTTTCTTCCGGTTCTGGGAGTTCGTGTCTCTGTTTGATAATTATTGCCGATTGGTGAAGTTGGAGGAGAATCGATATTAATATTTGGTAGATCCAAGTTGCTGTAATCAAGTTCGCGAGTACCAGCGGTTCCTTTAATGCCTATTTTCAAATTTATTAGTCTTATGACAGGTTCTTCTAGAGGCGAAAACGTAAAGGTTTTTGATTTGCCTCTCCCCGTCTCAGACAAGCTTATTTTATTTAATTTCAACCTCTTTTTCCCCGATAGAGGACATTTTGAAACGTATCATGTTTACTCAAATTCGTATAGCAACTGGAGGTATTCGTACACGAAAATACGAATCACACGAATTCGTCCAGATTTTGTACGTATTCGTGTACAGAAATAGGCCCGCACTTTTTCCATTGAAATCATCTTAAACAATTTTGATATCATAGCACAGAATTGTTGTGCTTTCTTGTACAGAACAATGCACTCATCAGTAAGTTTCCTAAACTTATGCTAACCTAGATGTTTCTGTTTGCGTTCTAATATTCCATTTCCAATAGTCAATATTTTAGTAGTTTATCGATTTCCCTCCCAGATAGCACACAGTCTTTCATTGCAGCTTGTATTATATAGGATGCTTTAATTTTATTTTAGCAAATTGTGCTGCCTTTATATTTTAAGGGATGGACAGGAAAACGAACACAGAGGAAGAAATTATTTTATGTAATGCGATGGTTTAACAACAGGAAATAATTATTTTCGAAAAGGGATCGAATTTTGTTTATTAAGAGTTAAGAGTGAATTTTTAACACTTCATGACATATATTTTCTGCCTATATATATATCACAATTAGGAACATATACTTTGTGTCGACAGATTAAAGGTTATGTTTAAATTTAAAAAATAAACAATATTTACAAAACAACCCTTCTGTCATACATACTACTCGGTATAATAGTTTAAATTAGGGGTTTGAGTTCGAAACCTGGGCGGTATTCTATATTGTTCCGATTTATCTGTCCACCCTAATTTTAGTTCTTATTAATAGTTTGAAATGATATAGTAATCCAACAAAAAAAAATAATCCAACAAAAAATTTCAACCCCCTAAGAATCGTATTGAAAACGGGTGGTGAAGTGAATAATTTAGAATACACAAAACCGTTTTTATTTCGTTAAGTTCAATATTTTCAAATCAAATATTGTAATAATAGTTATAATATATAAATAAATAAGGGATGGTTATTTAATTTTTTCGCATTATAATAAAATTAAAACAGTATATGCGTGCTTAATTTACAGAATAAATAAATTCAAGAATAAATTAAAAATTGGATGTTTTTAAACAAATTGATTTAACGTTGTTGCTGACGAACGAGTGTGGGGTTTATTTATAGCACCGCAAAACCGTATAAGCAATTTCCCAAAGATGTCCGCATAAATA
This sequence comes from Tipula lateralis, assembly GCA_963932295.1. Classification (NCBI taxonomy): domain Eukaryota; kingdom Metazoa; phylum Arthropoda; class Insecta; order Diptera; family Tipulidae; genus Tipula; species Tipula lateralis. The sequence goes on along the minus strand of OZ010736.1, from coordinate 57,885,104 downwards.
AAATTTAGACCATAACAAATTATTTTTTTTTATGTATATAATAGCTATTTGAGGTTTGGTCGTTACCATAAACAGCATGGCCTGAAGAAAGGTCAAATAAAAAACTTATTTTTCTTGTATTGTAAAATTGTAACTTAGTTTTCCCTCCTTAGCTATGGCTTCCTCGAGGACATGAAAAGGATACAAGCACAACAGCAAAAAATGTATATATAAACTTTTGTTCAAAAGTTCGTGAAAAAATATGATTAATTTTACTTAAGTTGTATTGCCATTATCGTTATTATTATTCGGCTGTCGGTCTATTCAATATTATGTGCTTTAACTTTTTTTTTCTCTTCAGCAGATCAATATTTTTCTGTTTAGTTCGCACAGAATGGTGAAAAGTTTCTTCCACCTATATTGTTGTCCCAATCTTTTTCTTTTTTTTTATCGGGTCGAACAAAAAATAAGTTGATGTTTGTACATAATGTTGCTTTCGTTTCCTTTTTCGATGTTCATCTGTCGAACACAATGAGTTTAGATCCTCCAGCACATATGTAAAGGCTTTTATGAAATATAATGTGATTTCTTTATGGTCAATGAAATTAAAGATTTCACGATTTAATGGCTGTCGTTCTAATTATCACCCCATTCGTAAGGTTGAATCAACCGGTGCAATGAATAATCAATCGACACCCAAAAGTCACCAATCGCTCCTTAATAACTTTCAAAACCGTCAAACGAAACGGATGATATAAACACTAACAATATATGACGAGACGACATGCGGTGGCCACGTGAACTAACCAGAGAGATCGTGCCTATATAACACATTTAACAATTTTTTCCTTTCATTATGGAAGCTCCGGGTTTGTTATATCTCATAATTAATGCCATTTAATAGTAAGACTTAATTCCATAAAATATTCTTGGGTATGCTCTTCATAATAATGTTAACACTGAGAAGATACAAGATCATAATATGGCTATATTTATACGTGACTCTATCTCAAGAGGTGTCTAGACTATTTGCCCTGTATTTCTGCACAAAATATGACCGAATTAAACATACAAATCTCATAATCGTCCATCAGAGCGGATAATTCTCCAAAGTTAAATCTCCAAAGAGTTTAGTACCTGTTTGTTATAATCGACTGGCGGCCAATTACAAGGACCAGTTCAATCAACTGATGGGCTCTTCTCAAGCATGTTCTCGTTCGAAGGTATCCATATGCTGCACCACCAGTTGGTAATTGGATTGGATTCTCGGGCAGTGGAGATTGTTTATTCCTTAACGTTTATACACCAACATTGGTGTAGTGGTTTTTGAGCTGGTTCGGATGATTCTTTTATCTATGGTCGAGATCATTTGGTCAACGATGATGTAGTTGTTGTAACCGTTAACTACCGATTAGGTGTATTTGGATTCTTAAGCACCGAAGATAACCATACTACTTGAAATTATGGATTAAAAGATTTGGTACTCGCCCAATAATGGGTTCGTAGTAATATTGGTGGAAATCCAAATGATGTCACTATCTTTGGTCAAAGTGCTGGTGCCTCTTTGGTCCATTTCTTGGAGTTGTCACCATCCGCAACTGGACTATTCCCAAAAGCGATTGCTCAAAGTGGATCAGCATTGAATTTATGGGCCTACCATCCAAATCCACTAGACACCGCGTTATTGGACGCACGTGAAATGGGCATTACGTCTACCGATACTGCCATAATTGCAGATCAATTACGCTTTGCTGTTGTTGATATTATGATGCGAGCCGTTCCTACTAGTATTGCTGGTGATATTCCTCGTGGTATGTACCCATCACCATTCGTACCAGGTCTTTTTCCAGCTAATGTTGTGCCCGTTGAAGCATTTTTACCAGACGAACCAATCAATCTTATTCGATCGGGGCGCTCCAACCAAGTTCCATTTATCAGTGGATACACCGATGCAGAATGTGTAGTTATGCTACGCGAAGTGCTTATAAATACATGGCTCTTCTCATCGATCAACAATAACCGTTATCTACTCGTTCCGTATACTTGGAACTTGCCATCCGTTCGTCCACTTATAAATGAATTACCATATTCTTAACCGATGCTATGTTTGCACATGGTATTGATACACATGTTCGTTTAGAATCGGAACGACAAGCATCACCAATTTATTATTACAAATTCGGGTTTGAAGGTGATTTAAGTTTATTACTCCTGAGTGAGTTCCCCGGATTAGTACATGGTGATGATTTATTCTATATGTTTAGTATTAGAAGTCTTCCACTATTACCAATGCTATTCAAGCGCGCCGACGTTTGGTTAGGTTATGGATAAATTTCGCCAGAACCGGGTAAGAATTATAAAATTATCAAGAATCAATCTGATCGGGGTAACCACAAAATTTTTTATATGTTTCAGTAATTTAGACAGCTTAATAACGCACCAATGGACACGAGTTATGGAAACACAAGAATTCTTGGACTTCCATAACACAATGTCATTGGGAAGATGGCAATTCCAGAGCCTAGGAACAAACAAACCATTTCAAACTAATAAAACCTAATTAGAAACCTTAATCGTATCTTAACTATCCGATAACAGTTAACTGACACTCCGACACTTGAGCTTATAAAACGAATAGTAAGTGGGATTGATAAAGTACGACTATTCTTAGATTGGACCATATACAGTGAATATGGGCAAACGTTGACCGGATTTCAGTACTAAATTGTAAATTTTGCCAGTTAAATGTGCAGATTTGTAAACCAGATGTCCTCAAATAATAGACGGTAGCTTAACAAATATTACTTTGGATTATTGATTATTATTTGTAAACACCGTCATCAAGCACCGAGCTATTCAAATATATGATTTTCGGATTGATTAATGTTGATTTGTGATAGATTGAACACGGTATATGTGATTTATTAACAGAAAGCATATACGTTTATAAAGATTTCTACAGATGAGCACAAACAGACGACGAATATCACTACTCATCTGCGCTATCATCTAATTTTTGACACTCTTAGAAGTTCATGGAAACAATGGCCTGATGACTATTGACTACTGTACAAATCTATGCATTATGGAAACGCACAAAAATATTTTAGCATTCCGCATACAATTTTGTGAATTTAACCAAAATATTTTGTAAATTTATATAGTATTGGTGGCCATCGAGAATGCATCGAGGTGTTCGAATTAGAGAGGATCAACAGTTTTGTAAATCTGGGTACTAACGATCATGGAGAAAAATGACCGGTAAGATTTCAAGAACTATGGTGCACCAGTCTCAGAGGAATAAATTAAAAGTTGAAGACATGGAAAAGCTGTGATGGTGCAAGTAATCGGACATTGGTGGTGGCACCAATGGTTTTTATTGGAACAGTGGCTGAATCAAACAGCATGCATATTTGGACAAGATTGGAACTACTCGGTGACCGAATGCTTATTCAAACGCAAGTAGTTCTCCAAAAGACTTGTAACCATTGCAAAACTAACTAAGTCTTTCCGTTTACGTACGATACGTATATAACGAGATTATGAGTCAAATAACCACCCATAATCTGATTTGCCGGATTTATTTGCCACCCTAGAACATTGAATGGAATTGGAGGGAAACCTCTAACCAATTTTAAACACTTATTTGTCTGTGTATTATGGCAGCCATGCAATTTTGGATCAGACGATGTGCAGTGCAAACAGCCGCTCGCCTACAAACTGCCAAATATAGAGGAAGGCGGGCCGACATGTTATCGAATCACATTTTCGAGAAAAAATTTTCGTGTGATTATTACTAAAAGCACAAATGGGACTGTAGCACTCTGGGTAAAGGAAATCTGCATCCTTTTTTATAGCTTAACTACTGTATGCGATTGAATACAATACTATTTCAACGAAAGTGTTCAACGAAAGTCTGAATGAAGTTATATATTATACTATAAGCCAGTATATGTCGAAAGGAATGTACTAGGTGATAAAACAGCCCGTTTGAGTGCAGCTTCCACTTTTTTGGGATCTCAGTCCACCCTAGGGGAGACGTTATTATCTCTTAACAGAGAGGTCCATTCTCGTCTGACGCATACTACCTAAGACGATATTTTTGGTAGTCTGCGCCAGATGAGAATGGACAATTTCATAGCACTACAGATGATATGATATGAGATATAGTTCCTACGCATTTAGACCATTTCATAACAATGTTAACAGTGAGAATATACCAGATCATTCTCTTTGCCACTGAACTATCGTTAACAACGGCCATAGCTCATTTGCCTATTTCTTAACGTTGCTATATTTCAAGTGTTCCTCATATATCATAAACATATGGTCGATCGTGACATGTAAAACTGACGGAGTTTCGAGATGCTATTAGTAAGATGAAACGTTGGGTTTTATCTAAGCTCAACGATACTGCCACTATAGAAAGGATCAGCAGCAACCTTAAAGCAAAGTGAATTGAGATGCTCGAATAAAAGAGGATCAAGAATTATTTCTAGAAAGAGCAAAATAAGGTTCTGAACTTGCTGATAGTTTGTTTTGTAAAAACTAGGCACTTTGATAAAAATCACCAATAAAAGTTTACAAGCTATGGCACGCTGGGCTCTTCAACTTAACAGTTAGAGACGTGGATAAGTTCCGGTGGTGCAGGTAACCGGATGTTGGTGGTAGCACCAAAACGTCTAGTAGCAGAGGAAATGGACGAGTGCCATAAAAGATTCTAATGCATATTTTGACAAGATAGAATTACTCGCTGACCGAATAATTTTTCGAGAGATATATAATGGTTACAAAAACTAACTAAGCCTTTACTTGCTATAAGTTTCGGTTATCAGAACCATAATCTCATTTGCCGAACTTGTTAGGTGGCCTAGAACATTGAGTGGGCTTATGGGGAAACTATACTAAACCGAATAATTCCAACACTTGTTTGTGTGGGCACTTACCGATGCACTTTGAATCAGAAGATGTGCAACGCAAACAATTCCTAGTCTACAAGCCTTCAGGGCCCTGCCACATATGGAGGGAGGTTGGTCGGCACTTAATTGCCGACTTGCTTTCCGACATGCTTTCCAACATTATGGTATCGAAGCACGTTTTCAATGTTTTGAATTCTGGGCAAAAGAGGTGAACTGCAGAGATCGTTATGTTTGTATCCCTTCTGATAGCCAGACTTTTATAAAGGCGATTGAATACAATATTATTCCATCGAAAGTGTTCAACGAAAGTCTGAATGACGTTATATATGCTAAGTAAGTGGATATCGAAGAAACCGTGTTAGTAGATAAATTAGCCTGTTTGAGTGCAGCTTCCACTTACGTGGGATCAGAGTCCACTATAGGAGTGAGCTTGCACCAGAAGAAATGGGAAAATTTAATTTCTGATTTCGTAGTGATTAAAGATCCCAGTCCTTTTGAATTAGGATACATGCACTTTGAAGGTATTGCTGGGTATTCCCACGGGACAATGTTTCCTTAATGTGATTAATGTTCTGAATGAAATTTCTGAACAACTCAAACTGCCAACAGTGCACTTTTTGACTTCCGGATATCATGGGCTTTATTGTCACAATGGGCCAATCGAGCCTGAGTGATCGGGAAAAACCTAGTTTTTTTGTCGAACAATTTGGCAAAGATTACCTTTGAAGACGTTTAGTTATTTTCTCAATTTAAATTGGGATTTGACTGAACATATAAGAGAATTTTCAAAATATATGCAATATAATGCTTGAACTGTTTTGTACTAATGAACGAAATGCTGCACAGTAAATGCCACACCATCGCCAAACCAAAGAACAACACAGGTGGAAGTGGCTGGTTTAAAAGTATGTTTGAATGTGAATAGAATCACTTGATATACTAGTATCGTCCGAAAACGATGGTTGATCCAGGTAAAGTTTTTTACAGGTGGCTTGGTTGCAATAGTTGGGCGGGTTCTTGTTAACTAAAGAATAAAGTATATACATATTCTTTTGTGCACTTTGCAAAGTATACCAGCACCCGTGAGATAGTTTCAAGGCCGGGAATAATTAACAATTTGTGGCTATATCGGAAAATACACTTATGTACATACAAAAAAAATCACGAAGACGAAGGTCCTTCGGAGCTAATTTCTCACAAAAATTGTCACACGCACAATAACAAAAAGGAATTTGATCAGTGATTGACATTGTCTTCGGCGATGAAAGTCATTCAAGCTGTCGCAGAAATCGATATCTCTATACCCGTGGCTGAGCGAAAGATAAAAAATATAGAGAAAACCGTATCGAAGCATGATTAACGTTACGAATGGCAGTGCCAATTTCTTGAATGATTCTAGTTTTCATTTCGTTTCATCCACTCTAATCGATTTAAAGGAGTCATTTAGGCCTACTCGTTGTATCCGAGCTGATCTATATACCAATCTACAGTTGCAGACATTTTGCAGCTGATTCGCCCAGATAATTGAACACCGAGTAATCCGACGTGTTTATTTGTCTAGACTTGTTTGTTATTTCGGCATATCATAATGAACAGTTTTCTAGAATTGCCCGAAAACACGATTTGTGCTGGCTGCCAAAGGAGCACTTAACATTTTTGTTACTGATCGGAAAGCCCCAAAATTCAACTTCCAATAACATTAGATTCGCTTGCCAAAGAATGGTGTAAGTGGTCGGGTCTAATAATTATAACCTTAGGTATAAGGAACTGTAATTATTTGTAGCTTTAAAACAGTTTAAAAATCCGGGCACTCAATTCATAGTTTCATTCTTTACTCTTTTGTTCTTAAATGCTTTTAAAGTTACATTACCCATCAAATTATTCAAAATGGATACGAGGAATGTGGTTTGTTACAGTGGGACTTCCCATCATCCAGTATTCAAATTGTCTGAGCAAATCAACCACGAACTTTGTGTCTTAGCCGAATTCCATTCCATCCAAAGGTTCAATGGTGCCAGAATACCTGCACTGGTTCAAAGCACTATAAAGCTCAAAGTTGTTATACAATGAATTAAAACTACAACTTACCCGCAATTAAATATTCTTATATAAATAGTTTATCAAGAGGTGCACAAAACTTACCTGCAAATAGAAAAAAACATAAATAAAAGTTAAAACATAAATTTTAAATTAAATAAATAATTAATTCAAATAATTATTATCGATTATCAGAATTAAATAAAACCCTTATATAATATCGAATCAGTAATAATAAATTAGAATTATTTATGTTAATATTTTCAACATAAAAAATAAATAAATCTGGAATGCATTAAAATTAGCTTAAATGTTATTGTTGTTGCTGTATATTATGTTGTATCACAGGGGTTACATAAAAGTGTATGTACACAAAAATATGCATTAATAATAAAAACGGATTTTTGTTCGCGGAAATTATTGTATATAAACAACAACAACAACGCTCCCCTGTTGTATCAATAGCGCACACAGTGGTTTTCTTTGTGCAACATATATAAACGCGAGCATAATAAATGCACATCGACGAAAGCATTATGTTTTGTATAGTAAATATATTTTATGTATTTCATTTAATCGTATATATAGGTATATAAAGGAGGTAAATATTTCTTTGATTTGCAGCAAACACCGGGGGAACGATATTACTATACGTGTAACCCAACTATATGGGGTATTCTGGAAATTTATTACACACATACTTTGCCACAGACTCTTTGATAGTTGATCCAGTATTGCCTTTTGCAGACGGCCTGGTTGCAATAGTTGGGCGGCGTTCTGTTAATTAAGTAAAGCAATATCTGTGAGATAGTTTCAAGGGCGCATTGTCTTCGGTGATGAAATACTCATCAAGCTCTCGCAATAATCGATATATCAAGACTCGCGACTGATCATATGCGAAAGTTAGACAGTACCCAATATCTGCAATTTATATGCGATTCTGATTGATTTGAAGGGGACATGAGAGGATATGCGATCCATATATTATATGTAGATCGGTACGCATTTACTATCATTATGGACCACTCTAGTCTGCGTTTGTAAGACTTTCTTGATGGATTTTGAAGCTTGATTGAGATTGAGTACCACAAAGACTCGCAAGAGCCCATAAAGAAGCCATTGACAAATCAGATGGTGATGCAGTTTGGCCACTTTTATATGTGAACCTGAATAGTTACTGGTGAATCATCGGGGAGAGTGTTCCTGGATTGCGGCAAATCTCGACAAAAAATAGTAACTGCAAGAGAAGGTTAACTATAGAAGTCGGCACTCGAAGTATTTTAAAGTCGGCACTTAAAGCTGCTGTAGCTACTAAACAGCGCAACTCGACAGTCAGTTGGTCTCGCAATAAAGAAAAGATGTAAAAGTACTTGCATTATGGTGGCTAGCTTGAGAATTTATTTTTTTCTTTGGAAAGCATTTTGCAATAGAAAAAGTTTAATTATGAATCAGGGATGGTTTGGGCTGCGGTAATTGCCACAGAACATTCACCACACGTTTTCATTGAAGAGGGTGTACAAGTAAATGAACAAATCAACCATGAAAAGATTTTAAACGATGTTACCTAGGGCAGATAAATAATTCGGTAATTATTATTAAACCTTTCAACAAGACATCCCATAAAAATTATTAAACCCAAAGTTATTATAAAAAAATGTGACCAGTTTCGTTTATTCACAACAATGGCCACCATTTTCCCTGAAATTAAACCCAATGAATTTTTTCACTCCCATTCTGGTTTTTGGGTAATTGATTCGTGCAATAAATACCGAAAACGCAAGTGGGAATGCAACAGCCTATCCTACCTCTCTTGTGACGATATGATGATCATTACAGATGGATCAGTATACTGTAATATGGCTGGCTTTGAGCTATGTGTGCTAAATCCTGAGGTTAAATTATCTGTCTCCCTTGGTAGGTACGCTACTGTCTTTTAAGTGGAAATTGATGCAATTTTGAGATCGATATATCTAAGCCCTTTTTTGACAAACAGACTGCTCTAAATATTATTGACTCCAATACTGTTTAATGGAAACTCGTATTGGGGTCGACGCAGTCTACATGAAGTTAAGATACTTCGCCATAGATACTCAGTCATAAGGTAATCAAACGAAACGTATTGGTTCGTAAATATGTTTTCCATTTTGTGTGAACTGTGCCCGCTCTAGATGTGACATTATTAATTCTTAAATAAGATACCAACTTTGGTGGTATGCACTAGAAGAGGTGGGACACACCCAGAAAAATACAAAAAAATTGGATGAAAGCTCTATCGTTTCCATCTATATAGCTCAATAAACTAATATTTGAAAGCCTTATCGTAGTTTAGATCTTCCCCCTTTTCTGTATCTACAAGAGTTCCTCCTAATCAATGCTCGATTCATTGAATGCATCCCTTGAATGTATTCAAAAATTCAATTTGATAAAAAATTGAGAAGTCATTGTGAGCTTTTCATTTTTACCAAGATATTATAATCTGTATAAATCAAATTTAGGACTTTCACCATAAGTACTTACTTTGAATTTGAACTTATCCTTTGACGGATGAGTACGAAAGATGGCTTCTAACATTCGAGAGAAGAATCATGCGTGTGATATATGGCCCAAAACGCGACGTTGATGGCACATACCGAGTTCTATTCAATCACGAGATCAGGAATTTAATGCAAATTCCTGATATCGTGCATGAAACCAAAGGACAGCGAATACGCTGGCTCCGTCACGTACTGCGTGCTGATCCGAAACGAATGATACAGCGATCTTTAAAGGGAGAACCGCCTTTCGGTAGGCGAAGAAGTCGCTGTCGGCGACGATGGCTCCACGGCGTAGAGAGCGATCTGGCATCTTGCAACTGCTTACAACAGTATGAAGAGCTGGCTCGTGATCGAAACTGTTTGAGCCAGATTGTTGACACGGTACGGGCCAACAATGGCCTGTAAAAACCGCAAAAAAAAAAAAAAAAAAAAAAAAAAAAAAAAAAAAAACTTACTTTGAATTCCTTAAGTAAAGAAAAAAGATGAGCTTTAAGACAAACAAATTTTTTTAAACTAGAAAGAAAAGTTTGAAAGCTTTAAAATTTATAAAACAAAACTTTTAACAACAAAAGTTAATAACTATAAAGGTTTCACGCATCAATACATAGCACGGTGTTTCCTATATCTCACGAGCTTTTATTTAATTTAACACCCTAACTGTTAACTTAACGTAAAAGCTGCTCAATAAATGTATTTGTTTGAATAAAAGCTCAATCCAAAGTTTTAAATGGTTGTATATTAAATGGTTCGACATTATATAAAGCTTTAATAAAAGCACGGTACGATAGATATTTACACATTGCTAAAAGCTTTGTGTGAAGTTATCTATTCTGAATATTTTATGCAGATGATAATTGAATATATTTAATGTAAGATGGGCACTTATAGAGTATTTAAAAGCTTCTAAAGCTTGGTTGTTTGTTGCAGCACTTTTTTTAATACTCGTTAGACACCAATGTTCAACAGTTACACACAAAATGATTTCGTAATTTACTATGACCACTAATCTAAATCAAAAGCTTTCGCTGAACTTTTTTAATGTAGCTTTAGGGTACAAAACAGTTCCTGATTGTAATATTTATATATCGGTTAAGGACACGTATGGATTTATAATACTTTTTAATACTTGAACGTGGTTCATATTTGGTTTATGAGTGATAGTTTTTATGACAGTCGATATTCACTGAAAGCTTTGAATAGAAAATAATTTGTAAAATTGATTTACAGTTACTTCGACACAGAAAAAAATGTTTTTCTTAATAGTTATAAATCATTAAAGATTTAGAGTTCGAAAGTGCATCCACCAAAAACAGGACATTTTCATATTTAGAAGATTGTAGCAGTTAAAGGTTGGTTATATATACGTTGTTGCGACAGACTTGGTATTCCATCACCATTAAAGAGTTAAATAGGTCTCCCAAGCAATTGAAATTCGAATATCTATGAAAGCTCCTCTCTCGTGTCTTCAGTTAATTCATTCTAAATCATGACGTGACATATCCTTTCAGAGCCATCTTGATTGAAATAGATGACTCTGATAAAGTTCTCAAATTCAAATATTTAAATTTATATTCTATCTAGGCACCCAGATTACCAAAAAGTCAACCTTTCTCCAGAAGCTGACTATCATACAGCGCTTGATAAATTTAGTGTCAACATAGCAATGACAGAAATATTAGCTCGTATCATGGAGCAAACCATTAAAAATTTGGATACAGACTCCTTTTTGATTCAGACTTTTGGATGCCCTATCGTGAATGCTTAAGTTTGATCTGGTACTACCTTTTATAAGCTAAAGGCCACTCTGATCACTTATAGATTTCTTAGAGCTTTGTTGTTCCAAAGGCTCGTGAATTTTTTAGTGTTCTCAATGAATGGGCTTTCCATTTGCGTGACAGCTCCGAAAAGCACGTGCAACAAAAGAGCACTTCTTTGATGTGCATTATTTATGGGCTGCAAGTGGCATGTAATACTCCTTAGAGGTAATACTTTCAGACCCTTATACATTCTTATAAATACTTTCAGACCCTTATCGTAACCTTATACATCTATCCAACGTCAGTGTCATTTTCTGAAAAGTCGAGCTTAGGCTGTTCTTTATTCCTAACCAGTCCTTTGAAGTTGCTAGTCCACGGTTAATCAGCACAACTTTTGACCAGACATCAACGAAGACCATCTTTATACTTGACAATGGACCGACAACATAACATTTTTTGATTGCTATGAAAGATTCACCATCATCGGATAAATTTTGGTAAGTTGAATACTAACTATATACTGGTTCTCGTTGAAAAAATTCTCCGGAATGTTTCAGGCAACTTAGTTGCTCTGACTTTGGATTCTGATAATACTGTGGCAGTTATGCATGTTATACTCTTTTGAGGAAACCAGGTATTATTACTACAGTACCGAAAGTATCACCACCATCGTTTTGTCGGATTTTATTGTCAAGTATAACATAAAGGGATACTAGAATGAATTTAAAAGATTAGTTTAGTGATTATATATGTCAGTGAATGAATTACTTTATGGACAGAAACTGAGACCTAACTTTAAATGTTCGGTATGTTCAACACGACTTATAGAATCTTCATTGGCTAATCGGAAGTAGTAAAATTGGGTAATAAGTTACCGGTATCTGCAACAGTGCTTGATTCCGTCTTTATGATGAACTACGAGAATGACATAAATAATCTTCCCTTTCAGTTCTATATATGAGGACCACCGTCTTTAATTTATCTCACTCTTTGCAATATTGTGGTTATATCATCTCTTATCGCCTATCCAAAATCTTCTTTGAATCAATACATCAGAAATACATCAGACTTAGTCCTTCTAGTAGAGACCTAGTATACTCTTTGTTTCCTGTAGTCACATGTTTCAAATGAAATTTCGGAAGAACACAAACTGCCAACAGAACGGGGCAAGAGAAGAATATATACATTGTTTAGTACTTGGTTCATATTTCGAGCTTCGTTTGATAATAAGCAGATTCCGGAAAGTATACGTCTGGGAGGGTATATCACAGTAGGCCAATCGATCCTGACTGACTTAAAAAAAATTGGTAACCCTTCCAGTGCTGACCCTTGTGTTTTCCTTAAGAGTAATAAAACAAAAGAGGTTACATTTCTTCCAATTAGTGGTATTAAGGCGTCAACCCGTCTATGTTACGATAGATCAAGGCCCGAAACAACTTTATTGAGCCTCCAAATGAGAAACTAGCAATAGAATTCCTGGAACTATACCCAACAAGTACGGTATACAAAGTTTATCGTATTGAAACCTACCAGGAATTCAACTGCCCAAGATCTCGGATACACGTTATAAAACCTAATAACATATATATGTTGTCGAGATTTAATTTGAATATTATATGTTCCTGGCTCATTTCGAATGCATTAAACCCTAATGGATATGATTTATCTTGTATCAATGTAAATCTTGTATATATAGTACTTATAAGTACATCTGCATGTATATAAGATGAAAACGATGTTGAGAAAATCATCATATCGTTAAAATCTGTAACAACATCTCTCTATATACATATATTCTAATCCGACTGTGTATATACAAACATCCTTATACACCTACAAAACGGAATCCTTATGTCGTTTGATCTTAAATCATCTTTAACTCGTCTGTATATGTATACATCTATTTTTTATGATCTTTTATATTTTATTTTTTATGCTTTAAAATAAATAAATAAGTAAAATGTATATTATATAAATAGAACATATATAGGGTGCCCCAATACCCGGTTCAGAAATAACATATCGGTTGACATATTTTGGCAACACTAATGTCATTCTTTCTTTGACAGAAACTACTTGTTACTAACGGCCGAGAGCATCAATTCGGCATTGGGCATCGGAAACAAACATCAGCCGGACTGCCATCCAAGGAATTCTGCGTGAAAGTCTGGTTTACAAATAAAATTGTCACGGGGAATGTAAAATCCATAAGGATATGCGGCGAATGCATTTATTGTGTGTTACTGTATGTGTACACACATCGGGCCTTACAATAGTGAAACTGCGTCCAAATTTCGATGGTCACATTATCAGTCGAAATGTTAACGTAAAGTGGATGGCGCAGAAAGCTGCGATTAAACGTCTTTGGGCTTTTATTGTGTTCAGAAATTCGACCGACCGAATAGAGTACGGTCAAGGCCAGCTGTGGTTCCCAAATGAAATTATTTTTAATTCTTACTGGGACACCCTGTACAAAATACAGGGAATAAATCTATATAAAAAATGACGGTTTGGCGATTATTTGGGTTGATTATGTCTGGTTCATGATGAGGCTGTGATGATCATCATGATGATGAATGAAAATGAGAATACAAAAACAAAATTATGCTGCTTCAACATATATTTTTGTTTTTCATTTATTCCGATGCTACATATAATATTATGCTTTTCATTTAAGGATAAATAGATAAAAAAAAATACAAGTATATATCCTACTTATCCTTTATATTTTAACAATGAAGATGAAGAATAAAATTCGTTTCCTTATATGTATGTATGTAACGTATATAAACAACAATAATGAATGGAGCAAACATCTGCTTGAGAAATAATTTTTTATTATTATGTTTTATTTTATTATGAATTTTATAATAATAAGACTTTAATTTCTTAATTTTATTTATTCCTTTTATCGTAGCTTATGCTGTCTTATTTAATTTTTCTGTTTTATGACTCAAGTATCTCTGTGCATGTACGTACATTTGTGTATACGGAAACATTTAAATAAAATACAATTATCTTAAATAAAATATAATTATACTCGTAAGTGTGTCAAGTGTAATATTTCATGGATTATTGTCCGTTTTTGCTGTCCAAGCGGTGTGCACACCTGTGACATTATCCATTCGGAATTAAGGTGAAATACAATTAAAATTGGTGGGGATAAGTGTGCGTTCAGCCGCAGAGAAACATAACCCAAAAGACTTTATACTAGCCATCGTCCACCCAACATGGTGATTGTGATAGCTTTAATTCTCCATTTTTAAAGTGGTATCTTAGGGCGATCTGATTGTAAGATTAATTAAGCGATTCTGATCTGTAGAAATTACAACAGATGGCAGTTTTATTTATATACGAAACCGCAACCCTTGTTTGCTACCATTATAGAGTTTATTAAACTTTTGTAACTATAATCTAATAATTGAACACTAAACTGGGCTTGAGTGAAACATTAACCACGTCACGACACACAGTGTCGGCAATTATGTATGGAATACAATATAAGATAAATGTCCGCCTCTGTTAGCCTCACAAATCCGAGCTCTTTTGGGCACATTTTTCATTACATTCTCACACATTTCACGCGGTATTCCATTAATTTCATCACGAATATTTTGTTTTAGTAGCTCAAGCGTTACTGGTTTGTTTGCATGAGCCTTGCTCTTCAGATATCCCCCACAAAAACTAGTTCGGAGCAGTCAAATCGGGCGACCGTGGCAGGCCAATCAACATAACCATTTTTTGAAATAACTTGTTCGGGACAGAGGTCTTGCAGTAATTCCATTGTAATCCTGGCTGTATGCGATGTGGCACCCTCTTGTTGATACCACATGTTAATCAAACCCAAAGCATGCAGTTGTGGCGTTAAACGGTTTTCAATCATTTCACGATATCGCTCCCCATTCACAATTACCGTTACGCCGTTTTCATTTTCAAAGAAGTAAGGTCCAATGATTCCTCCTGACCAAATTGCACACCAGACTGTCACTTTTAATGGATGTAAAGTTGACTGATAAATAATTTGACGGTTTTTCATTGCCCAGAACCAACTATATTCTGTTTATTCACATATCCATTCAAATGAGAATGTGTCTCGTCATTCATTGTGATTTTTTCATAAAAATCAGAGTTGTCATGCGCGAGCTGTAATATCCTATTGGCATATGTACGGCGGCGTAAATGGTCTTCTGGAAGAAGCTCTTGTGTCAACTGAATCTTAAATGGAAACAAATGCAAAGTCGAATTGCGGTTAATGGATTGTTTTGAACACTTTCTCGAGCAGCAGTAATGTTTTCAGCCGATCTTGCAGTACGTTGTGGCCCATGCTTGGGCCTATCACCTTCAGACCCTGTTTCTTCAAAATCATTCACAACACGATAATTAGTGCGTTTTGTTGGCACGTTGTTTCTCCCAAAAAATTTACGTTACTTTCTCACCGTCACAGAAATCGATAATTGATTTTGATAATTAACGATTACAACACGTTGGTTTATCGAATATTGTTCCATAATTTTTCCATGCCACGTTTCTACTTCACGACTGCCAAATATGAACTATCAAGACTAAACCTTAACGAAAATGGCGGCAAAACAAAGTAGTATACCTTCCCGGCGGACACTTTGTATTTTGTATGGTTGTATGAACCGTTTAGAGTGATTACATTTATTTTTATTATTACACGCTACACAAGGTAAAAGCCATAATCTTTATTATTGTGCTTTAACAAGTTTAATCAGTCCAAAATTGGTTTAACCGGATGTCTCATAAAATATAAATTTTTTTTATCGGTTGACCTGTCATTTCTAGCTCCTACCGTGTCCATAATTTTGACTACATCGGATACGATTATAAACCAGCACGCTGAACCAAGTCAGCGTGCTCGTAGTCCGTTGATTTCATGCACGATATCAGGAATTTGCATTAAATTCCTGACCTCGTGATTGAAAAGATCTTGATGTGTGACATCAATGTCGATAGGCTATATATCTCACGCATTATTATTCTCTCAAATGTTTGAAGCTTTTTTTCGTACTCATCCGTCAAGGTCCAACTCTCACATCCGTACATGACAACAGGTATGATCAACCCTTTGTACAATTTTCACTTATCTGGATTTTTCAAGATATTTGATTTCGGGAAGTGGACGTACAAGATATAAAGCCCGATTTCCAGCGGCAATACGAACCTTGATAACACAATTATCGTGAGTAATCAGAGATTCAAGATACTTGAATTTCACCACTCCTTAAAACGTGTGGTTACCACTACTAAAATCAATAGAGGTTTCCACCTTGGTCCCGAATGGCTGTTAACTGAGATCTTAAGGTATTATGCAATACGGTAGTTCCTTTACAGAAATCACACGAATTGCTCTCATGGCTAAGTGGTTGCACTCTTAAAATCTTAGCCATTCTCCATTCGCTTTTTTTTCTGTCAATAAGTTCGATTAGCTGGTGTCCTTGTAAGAACTAACAGCGGGTTGTGATATTAATGCCCATCACTTTATATGGGGAAGTACTAACGTTAACAACAGAGGTTATGCTGCGCTTAACTATTTAAGTTTCTCTATGAGTTTGTTAGCCTCAATGTTTGATATAAGCCTACTTGTGTTAATTATGCGTCCAGATTTATATTGAAACAGAGAGTAACGATCATATTCTCACCTCAGATCACAGGTGCACAGGTACGTTGTCTCTTGTGCTTGATTCCTTCCTTGATTTACCATGAAGATTCGTTCGTTTGTGGACATAGAACTGCAGGCTTCTGTAATGTCAAAGCAATCCCAATTGCGCTTGAGATTTAATGGGAACAAATCGTTCTTGTGCTCTGCGCTTATAAGATAAAGAAAAACTACCAAAAAGCTGAAGAATAAGGCCAGAAGATGTAATCTTCAGGTTGTTTGGAAAAGCTTCCTATAGCTTCACAAAAGTAGCTTACCAGCTGTAGTTGGACTTAACAAGTTGATGAGTAGGAATAATACCTGAAGACTTGAAGAAATATTAAGTGCACTTCATCGAAAATGGAAGTACCTACTTATCAATACCCATTTTTCGGGGTGTTAACCATTGTAACCGACAATATTGATGTAGTCACCAACGATTTGCATGCAATTTGGTTTTGAGACTTTTAGGCAAGCACCTGAATATCTCATCAATTAAGTAAACTTAACTGTTTGCAATACATCGCTTGGTGGGCTGTAACTGGAGTCATATCGTAGTCCAGAAGCTCATTCTATCCTTCTACAGTTAGAATCGTTCATTCTCGGTACCTCTTATTCGGATTTTTTCGTTTGGTGAGTGCAAGGGCGTGGAACGCTTTCGGCACTACTTCTGACCACATTAAAATTCTCGATAAATTTAAACTCGATAAACTATGCCAAAAACTGACATGGTTAATGGTATAGGCTTATGCCTGCGATTAATTTCCAAAGGTCATTTGATCGTTTATCCAAGAACAAGTGGTTCTCACCAGACTTGCTCAATCAGTGATTTAAATCACTTGTATTCTTTTCAGATGGCTCTATTTTTCTGAACAGAGTGCTGGCTTTGATTTCTATCCTTTTCATCGCATGATCTGAGATCTCTGGCAGTTTAGGCACATACTGTACTATTCATAAGCCGCGGTACTCACTGCGTGATTTCAGCTTACAAACACTACTGCCGGAGTAGTGATTGAGTCCTGCTACTCAAACCTCTTGTGTTACTATTCTAGGTGAACAGTTTTCGAACAGTTCTCTATTCAAACATCATATTGTGGTTAGTTTATGGTAACTGGTTATAAAAGACGAGTGAGAAACTCATATTATCTGTCGCTGAACGTCAATCGAAACTTTTACTTAAATCATCAAGTTTACCGATTTGCCATAATAATCGGTCTCCATCGCAGTATCACCTAGTTCATGTATCACCTCATCAGATAAACATGTTATAAATATGAAAACCTAGCTTTCAATTTAAGCTTGAAGTAAACTTTGCTACAGTATAAAGTAGAGTGCACTATGAATAAAACTTGAGTTATTATTAAATTAAAAACTGAGAAGCTGATATAACAAAGCGAAAACACTCTAATTTTACTGAACTTTCGGTTCTCAAGTTTAAATTTCTGATTATCCCTTACCAGCTGACTTTACTAACCAGTTTTCCCCCGACTCCCAGGTGTACACACTCAGTCCTGAAAACTGTTTGTTCTTCTAATGAAGTCCAAGATCTGGTATCTTCAAGGTCATTCTCAAATAGGGCTTGTAATCCCGCCACACTGTTCGCAGTTTGCGTGTGATTATTTAAGGAACCATATTCATGCGAACTCCCTGCAAGATCCTAAATGTGCGTCTATCATTATTAAAGAAGGACAAGGATCTTTTCTGATCTATTGATCCAAAGAATATTTCGGATAGTCGACAACAAATGATGCTGTCCCATCTGTTTTGGTGCAGATCACCACTAATCTAAATCTATGGCTTCTTAGACGCTGTAAACATGCACATTGTAGGTTGTCAGTCCAACCAATTTTTTTACCAACAATCACAGATCATCACTAAACATTTGATACTTAAGCATAAAAATGGATTTCTGAGATACGATCGTACAACCGGTAAAAGGATTCCATCAACTTGCAAGATTATATCAGCTGATCAAGATTAAATCCATCAGACAATTATATCAAATGTTTGAAAATTTTATGTATGTAAGCTTTATACGAACGTTAAACCTTTTCCAAGAACTGTTTACACCATATCCAAATAATTTTCAAAAAGAATAAATCAATATATGTCACACGAAAATCTTCACCCCCACTATTAATTATTATTTATCGTTGGCAAACGCCGGTTGGAATTTAATGGTTAAGAGTTCGACTCTCCCAGTTCACCAAAAAATTAACAAGTAACACACGATTGTGTGTGTAAAAGTTTTCGTTGCTGCATCCCATTTGAATATTGCATATTGGTTGGAGGCTGATTCGGTCCATCAGTTCTTCACGACACCATAGTTGTGTTGATAAATAACCTTCATTGTAATCAGGTGGAAATATGTTGGGACCGTACAAACAAGAACTTTAATTCTTCAATAGTATGAAACATATTTACTCTTGACCCAGTAACAAAAAGCTTCGAAAACTTTTTTGTTTTCGAAAACGTATTACAACAACTAACACATTATCGATTTGTATTCTCGAATAAGCTTTTCATCATTATTAAACAAAAAAAAACAAAATATTTATTTTTTTGCAAAAAGCACAACTTTTATGATGTTGTTGCTGTTTTAATATTTTATCGGAAAATAAAATAATAAATTTTAATTTTCATGATAAAAGTAAAATATAATATTTATTTATTTTCATTTTTTATGACAGTTTGATTTAAGGACTTTTTTTGTTGTTAAAATTCGCTAACATATACACAAATCATAAAAAAATAAAAAAAAAACGAAATACTTGCGATTTTAGCTGATTTCTCCAAAAATGTATCGAAATTATGGGCGGCGGGGGGTAGAGAATAATTATTCGCTTCTCAATATTTTGAAAAGTAATAAAATTTTACGATCAATTCCGTGATTTAATGACAACAACAAAGAATCGAAATGAGCTTTCAAACCTACTATATAAACTCATATGGATGTATGTAGATGATTGAGATAAATTTGTCATCTATTTATATGAATTTTAACGTACATTGAACATTATATCGAAACACTTGAAGCTACAAAGACGTTGTGCTTTTATGTTCGTCTTGATAGCGTTTGTCTATATTCCAAAAATTGAATTTGATGTAAAGCTTTTTGTTCATAGAGAAATGTAATTGGTTAGATAAAAAATTTTTCATTGACATTTGGACAATTATTTTGACAAAATTGTTTTTGTAAATGAAATTGGATATGTGTATGATATTCCCTCTCCTATCTTTCAAGCTTTTATAGTGCCTACTTACTTTACAAAGGCAGGAAATTGATTTACAATATGTACGTTCATCTGGAAGAAACTTGAGTAACTTTTCGGAAAATTTTTGGAAATAAATTTATGAAAAGAAAATTAAGCTCATTAGTTTCTTGGGAACATGGAAAGTACATTTGATGTCGTCTGTTCAGTTAAGTGGTACATCAAAATAGTAAAACCTTTATTTTTACCGCCCATGGACAAGGCTCGGCAACAGTAAGAAATATTAAGATTACAAACAAGCTCGCAATAGAGTAGTGTTATTGATTAGGGGAGTTAAGATCAGTTTTGTTCAGGATAAGTTGGAACCAAGATTTATAGGTCTTGGCAGATGAAGAAATAATTTGAAGATGATAAATTTTTTTTTGGTCGTGTCCTTATTCATTTATAGTTTGCCATTTGGAAAGCTTATTCGATTTAAGCTCCATTTCCAGAACTTTTCAGACAGTAGTTAAAATTAAAATTCAGTCTCATATTGAGGCTTTAAACAGCCCTTAGCTCGTCTTAACTGAGACCTTATAGCAGTAAGTGGTCAACCCAACGAATGTAACTAGGTATCAGATATTTGTTTTTAAACTCGTTGATTTCGATTCCAACAGAAGCTGAACACTGTTCCAATGGCTCAAATATCTCTTCCACTCCGTTTCCATTTAATCCAATCATACTGAAATAACATGTTTCTTGAGGTGTTTCACTTTTACGAACGATATCTTCCAAATATAAGATTGAAAAGTATCGGAGCCAACACATCAGAAGTTCTAAAAAATATAATTCAAAAAAATTATCCTCACGTGAATGATTTGGTTTAAAAATCAACAACTAAACTACAAAAACCTTGTGCTACCCTAAACTAGGTCTCGTTTGTCATGGCTACATTCCCAGAACAATAAAACTAGCAAAAAAGACGAACTTTACTCCAAAAATATGCTCAGTGTATAAGCCCCACAGTGTATAAGTTAACTTGTTAGATTCGAGACTAAAATTCCGAAAAAGAAACCAAACTAATGTAAACGAGTTCCAGTCAATCACATAAGGTAATCCAATTCGAATCCTAGCTCATGTATTCGAAAAATATGACATTGTTTCAAGGATTAGTTCCTAAGAATATAACTTTGTGAGTTGATTGTTCTGCATAACTCGGAACTACAGTCGACCACTTTTAACCTGGTTTCTACCTTTTTTTGTCTCAAATATTAGCTCGTTCGTTTCATATTGCATAATGTAGTAGACTAAGATGGATTATGTTCTGGCCAAACCATCAATGTTAGGGTGGTGCAATTGGTTGGCTTTATCGAGTGCGGATTACTTTACTTGTATTGCTCCGCTTAAGTGGGAGCCTTCCAACAGTGGTCGACAGTATCTCAATGTACTACATAACGATGCAGTACGTCACATAACGATGTAGTTTGTTAGAAACCGGTGACGTTTTAGAAAAAATATTCAAATATTAAAATTTTGTGAGTGTGGGAACAGCACTGCTGGTTAAAGTCTTGCCAGCAGGGTTTCTGTGAATAACAAGATGACTTTTATTTAATGATTTCAAATTGGATGCGAACATCAAACCAAAAATTGAACACTTCAATTAATTTTTTGGACCCATGATCGTGAAAGTATTCGACTTTTACTCGATATGCTGGTTTCGGATGAGCTGGTACGAATACTATGTGTGGTGATTTAGCTTGATGGTATACATGTATACATAAGGTGGTATGTAAGACACCCGTTCTTGGAAAAATTTTAATCAGTTAATAACAATCTTGCTTTAGTTGCAACATGCCTCCCACCTTCTACATTCATTGTTTTTTATTCCACTGGGATAAGACTTGAACGTAATACTTATTTTTTGTTGAATCTGAGCTCCTTCTCATAGTTCTCAATTATAATTCGAGTTCTCAATTATAAATTCAATGTACCAACAATACTAGAAATGTATCAGATCATTAAATGTTTTAAAGACGGTTCTCTGAATTCTAAATCCTAGCACTCAGATCAAAGTGAAATCAAATTTTACCGCGGTCTCCAAAAATTTATTTAATTTCACGTGTAATAGAAATGAATTGTTTTTGGAGAGTTTTGGTGTTTGACATATCACTGAAATACAAACCACAAATTATTCAAAATGTAACGAAAATTAATTATAGAACTTTATCACATCTATTAAGAATACACTAGAAACGTAGATATCACGTGAAATTAATTTGTAGAGTTTATGCGCGACATCTATGATGCAATGTGAAAAATAAAGTTATTTCGCAGAAACTGAGTACTGCTTCACGAAAACAGAAATAAAATTTGTTCATTTCTGAGTTCACTTTGGTTAAATCGTATGGAAATTTTGCGTGAAATTTCCATGCAATTTTCCAAAGTGAACTCAGAAATGAAAAATTTCATTTCTGTTTTCACTAAGTAGTACTAAGTTTATTAGCGCAAAAACTATAGTTATCTCAATTCACCAGAGATGGTGCGCATAAACTCTACAAATTTGTTTCAAGCGAAAATAATGATTCGAAACATTTTTTTCATGTGAAATTCGAACATTTGAACTGTTTGAACATTTGAATTCACCAAAAAAATTCATTTCTATTTCACGTGAAAATAAATAGATTTTTGGAAAAAGCGGTAAAATTTCATTTTACTTTGAACTGAGTTTTATCAAATATAATATTGCCGATCTCATACACATTTTTTCGACAATTTTTTTTAATAGGCATAACGAATGCTCAGTAACTACATCATGCGGAAATTGATCTCATTATTTTTTAATTTTAGTGAAATGTCGATAAACTTGCATGACATCTAGTTTTGGTAACCGCCCAGGTGGCGCAGTGGTTAAAGCTGCGGCAGTTGGAGCGGGAGGTACCGGGTTCGAATCCCGATAGGGGCAGGATGGCAAAGGGATTTTTCACCATACGATTACGATCGGTGGTGTGAATGAACACATCTATGACCCCCTGTTGGAGTGCAGAATTCATGGGCCGACCCATCTTCCATGTCAGTACTATAGGCTGGCATGGAGCTATGCAATGTGCAGATGGTTCTACGTAAATCGGACCTATAGCCGTACGTCCTCGATTTGGCTGTAATGGCGTAAGGTAGGACGTAAATAAGCGAACCGCGAAAGAGTTGGAAGTGCCTCGAGCCCCAAAACAGATAGTAGAGATAAAAACAAACAAACAATCTAGTTTTGGTAATAAATATTTAGGTTTAATATCCGAATGTAGATGATCCTATATAATTTTGTTTAGGTTTTGAATGAATTTTAATTATGATGCACACATGTATACGAGATGTACACACATATATGATTTACATATATGTATCTATTAATCTATTTTACAGTTTAATTTTTTAATGGAAAATTAGAAACAATTCGATACGATTTAAATTCAAGAATAATTTTTATTTTTGTTTTGTAAAATAAATTGAAATCTTTCAACTTGTTAAAATATTTAATTTGTACAAATACTTTTTTTTTCGTCTAAAATCCATTGGCAGTTTTTTCTTATACATAAGTATTAACAATAAAAAATTTAATGCTTTAATTCTTTGGTTGTAGCAATTATTGGTTTCTCTATACCAAGAGGAATTGATCTTGTTGGTTAATTCTATGCACTCTTGAACATACGTTTCTTTAAGACATTTTAAATGAACCCGTCGAACAATGGTTTCTTGAAAATGTTGAATATACATTCTGCAAAATTCAAAAATTGTTGTACTAGCTGCCAAAAAAGTTTGCGCTTTTGATTCAAATTTTATGTTGAGTAAATATTCTCTAGGTATAATAGTATTTTTATCTTTTAAAAAATTAGCACAGCATTCCTCGCATTTAATTCTTTGAATTATTTTAGTGGTTACATAAGAAACAAAATATGCCATAACATTGTTAACCTGGTCATCATCGATTTTATTTTCTAATAGTTGGGCTTCCGATATATTAAAAGGAGCCTCATTAGTTTATTCTATATTTACGGTGTTCACTATTGTTTCCGACAAAATAATATCTTCGGCAGTCAAATTGGTGTTGCTGTAAGAGTATTCCAGGTCTCTGTCAAAGGCACAGTTGGTAGTTTTCCTTTTTATTTCCGGAACTATAATTTTCATGTTCATGAGGAATTTGAGTGCATCATTAAATTCTTGTGGTGACCAAGCTGAAAATATTTTCTAAAAGGTCTTGATCAAGCCTGCGTGTTGGTAATTTATCTACTGCAGCATGTGCATTGAATATCTGTTTTGTAAGACCAATTATTGCATTGACATTTTGCACAAAACCTGTAAAAACATAAACTGTTTTTTTTCGTTTTCCTGGTTCTTCACTAATTCTGAAAGTTTCTATATAAGATTTCATATCAAGCAAATAATGTATACAATCATTATTACTTCTATCAATAAAAAGATGGTTGGAACACATATGACTAGAATCCGTATTAAAAAAATCAAATAAATCGTTGAACTTTTTTAAAAAAATTTCGGTCGCTATTGCAGAATCAATTTCATCGTTATTAAATTTATCAAAATGTATTGAAAGATTTATCGCCGAAGCAACGGAGTTGCTTATTATATGGGTTGCAAGACATACTCTCATTTTACCAAAATTGTTAGGCTCCATGTGGTTTAAGGTCAGCTTTGGACACATTTTAACACTATTTGTTTTATCAAACCCGTAAATTAGTTTGACAAATTTGAAATTGACAATACCACTACATGTTTCCAGTATGTTAGAAATAAGTATATTTCTTACTGATTTTATGAGATGTGGTGTACAATAAAAAGCAAAAATTTTAAAATTATTAAAAACAAAATATGGATTTTCGGAATTTATATTTAAACGCTGATATAGAGAACGGTTATTTGAACCCTGATCGCACACTAAGGCACGAATTTGAATGTTATTTTTAATACATTTATCTAAAAAAAAATTTATTTGAATTTCTAGTAGTTCACTTTTTATAGCTGAATTAGTTAAAACGTGTCCAACAACAAAATTCCATGACGTAAGAAGGCCCGTAATTAAAAAAACCCAAACTTGTTTGCCAACCGCATTTGATCTGTGTGTACCGTCGGAACAAATACCGTCATTGAGCGATTGTACTCAAGTGAAGGTTTTATATGGATTTCATCAAAAACGAAAACACATTCATTTTCTAGTGGATTAGAACTATTTTGTAGATGTGTCTTAATTTTTATAAAACTTTCGTCATGAATTCCGAAGAAAGTGTTTTAATAGGAAGCCATGTATTAATTGTTGATCGAGAAGGTAATCTAAACCCTAAGTCTTTTAAATAATTATAATAGGATGGGGCCTTAAAATAACGGGCTAATGCAATTTCGCGCTCCGTTTTTTTTATATACTTGTTAAACAGATTTAAGCCGAAGTAGCATTGAACAAAAGGAATTACGTTTACATGTGTAAAACGTTCTATTTGATTTATTATTTTATTATCGTTAGATGAGCTTCTATTATTCAAATTTGTTCTATTTTTCAAATAAGCGATTTGTTTTTTTTTGTGCAGTGACCGTTCGTTTTACTTTACGCATTGAATTTTTTTAAATTTAAATATTTTTTCCACCAGTAATGGGTCTTCCGTTTTTCTGCTTCGCACTTAGTGCACAAAATTGCGCTGCCCTGTTTATTATATGTAGTACTTAAATTTTTAATGTCTAAATGAATTAATAAATAAAAATAGTAAATAGTGTTTGTAATAAGTGAAAATATATAGTGTTAAGTATAATATGCTAAAGAACAGAAACAAAATATAGATTTTGTGAAAAACAGTAAGGAATATAGATAAATAGTCAAAAATATATGCAAAATATATAGGTGTCGAATTCAAATTAACACGTTCACGATTAAAGTATAATTTTCGCAACTCTGCAACTTATTATTTTTAAATTTTTTTTATCAGTGAAGTTAAACATTTTTATACACTGCTGTGCATGAACTGCCTTATTTCTTATAATGTCTCAATGTGAAAAGTGTAAACAAATGACTGACTCAAGACAAAGAACAACTTTGCGATGTTTTGGGCGATGCAAAAAAGTGTATCACTATACATGTATCGATTGGAATTTCGAAAAGTATAAGAAATTGTTCCAGGAATGCCCCTATGCTAGATATGTATGTACATAATGCCAAAATCATGAGGAGGATATTATTTATGAGGAATTCAATAAGATGCACAAATTTATTAAAGAATTTAAGCAGCATTTATGTGCAAATCATTTGAAGCTTAATGAACAGTTAGGGCAAATTAAAACTCACGTAGAAGAAATTCAGAAACCTGCTGAGACGAAATCTTTTGCCACAGTCGTCAAAACCAATCCAACCAAACTAGTTCTGTTACAGCCAAAGAAACCACAAGAGAATAAAAAAACCAAAGAAGATATCGTAAGCCAGATTGATCCTAAGAGCATTCCTTTAATGGGATACAGAAATGTTTAGAATGGAGGAATTATTCTACAGTGCGACTCTAATGAAGCAAAAGAAAAGCTGAAGCAAATCGCGACAGATAAATTAGGAACTCAATATGATATCAAATTACCGGCAGAGCTGAGGCCTAGAGTGAAAATTTTAGGAATGTCAGAACTACTAGAAAAAGATGAAATTATATCAGCGTTGAAGCAACAAAATTCGTTCTTAGCTGATAACGACATAAAAGTAGTAACGACTTATCGAAGAAGAAATACGCGGAAAATCGATACAATCATTGAAGTTGATGCCACTTGCTTTAAGAAAATAATGGAGGCTGAAAAACTCAATATAAATTTTGATAGATGCCATGTAGTAGAGTCAATTGGCTTAACAAGATGTTACAAATGCAATGGCTATTCACATCACGGAGATAAATGTACCAGCAAGCTAACGTGCCCAAAATGTAGCGGAGAGAATAAATTTGCGGACTGTAACAGCACGGAAACCATATGTAGCAACTGCGTTGAAACAAATAAGAAGCTAAATCTAAATATTGATGTAAACCATGCTACGTGGGATAATAAATGCGCATTGTATCAGCGTAAATTGAAAATACTAAGAAACCAAATAAATTACAAATAGCAGTTTCGTAAACAAGATGCCTTATACACCAACATCCAAAGTCTATCGTCAAACTTCATAGAATTAAACGAAATTGTGTTCAATTATAAACCAGCATTAGTATTACTCAGTGAAACCAGAACAACTGATGACATGTACGATTCGGAATTTTATATTGATAACTACACATTTATACGCTGCGATTCGGATAGCCGACATACAGGTGGAGTTGCTATATATATTCATTCATGTTTTCTTAGATAAATTTGATGAATGGATGGAAAATATCATAAATCATAACAAAACTAATTTCATATTCGGTGATTTCAATATTGATGTCAAATCCAATGAATATTACAGTGTAAAATTTAATCAATTAATAAGAGATCATAGGCTTATGCAAGTGGTTAAAGAATACAGTAGAGTTACAACAACCAGCAAAACTTTAATAGATCTAGTGATAACTAATTCAAAAAATGTGAAATGCGAGATAATTAAAAAACAACAAATAAGTGACTAAGTGACCATCGTATGTTAAGCGTTAATATAAATAGTGGAAAGACAAAGTTTTCAGAGAAGTGTGAGCCTATTGAAATACATTCGCGAAAAAATTATTCTCATGAATCACTAAACTACGCTTTAAATCAACAATTTTTGGGATGCCAAGATGAGAAATTAAACGAAAGAGATACCGAAATAAACGAAGAAGCCGAAAATTTAGTGTTAAAGTTAAAGACTTGTGTGAATGAATTGACTTGTACAAAATTTATTCCTAAAACTAGTAAACTACCGTGGTTCACCGAAAATTTGAAATTACTGAAGCAAGATAAACTGCGATGTTATGGAATAATGAAAATTGAAAATGCAAAGGAGAGCTGGGATAATTACAAAAGAGCCAGAAAAATATATATAAACAATCTTTAAGGAAGGAACAGTCTATTTATTACCAAATCAAATTCGTAGAAAACCAAAATAATCCAAAAGAACTATGGAGAACGTTAAAATCTATGTATAAAGCCAAAACCACAACACAATGGGATATTCAATTTAACAATAAAGTACTAACCGATAAACAAGAATTGGCAGAATCTCTAAATAACACATTTGTATCCAGTGTGATTGACATCCATAGAAATATTCCGGATGTAAAGAATTATAATGAATCGAACGGTTTTCTTTACACAGTTCCATTTAGTTTCCAAAACATTACATGTCAAGAGATAATTAAAACTATTAGTAGTTTGAAGTCGAATGCTGGGATTGATGGTATAAACCGTAATATCATGTTGGACGCTATGAAGAATGAAATATTTGCATCAAAATTTATGCATTTAATCAATAAGAGTTTAAATGAAGCTAAAGTTCCGAAGTCATGGAAAATATCAACGGTTATTCCAATTCCGAAAACTTCTAATCCAAGAACACCAGAAGAACTACGTCCAATAAATATGCTACTAACATATGAAGCTGTGTTAGAACGAGTAGTTAAAAACCAATTAATGAACCACATTAACAACAACAATATACTAGTCGACCAGCAATCGGGATTTCGAGAACTCCATTCATGTGAAACTGCATTAAACTTAATGTTGGATGATTGAAAATCTAGAATAGATGATAATAAAGTAGTAGTAGCAGTTTTCCTAGATTTTAAACGAGCTTTTGAAACAATCAATAGACAAATTTTACTAAAAAAATTACGCAAATATGGGATACAAGGCACAGAATTTGAATGGTTCAATAATTACCTTCAGGATAGACAACAATACACAAAAGTCGATAACTGTACCTCTAAGCCAATACCAAATAATCTCGGAGTACCGCAGGGATCTACATTAGGACCATTGCTTTTCATCCTGTACATCAATGATATAGTGAGAGTTATAAAAAATTGTAAAGTAAATATGTTTGCTGATGATACCTTAATTACAATTGCTACACCAACCCTTATAGAAGCTGTTCAAAAAATAAACGAAGATTTGAAGAATCTATGTAAATGGCTTAGCTTTCATAAGTTGGCTCTTAACATTTCTAAAACAAAGTACATGGTGCTGTCGATCAAAACCAAACTAGAATGTGATCAAATTATATTAATAGATAATGAAGTCATTGAACGTGTAAAACAGTATAAATACCTTGGTGTTATAATAGATGAACATTTAAATTTTAACGATCATTTGGATTATGTTACAAAAAAAATGAATAAAAAGTTAGGTCTGTTTAATTGAATTAAGGGTAAAATGCCACGGGAGACGAAAATTATATTTTATGAATCACTTGTTGCGCCACATATTGATTATTGTTCATCAGTGTTATTCATAATGAACCAATCACAAATATATCGTCTACAAAAAATTCAGAACAGATTTATACGAGGCATTTTAAGAGTAGAAAATAGGACACATATATGTGAAATGTTTGAAGTACTAGGGTGGAAGTCTATTAATCAAAGAATACATTTTAATGTTTTAAAGTTAATGTTTCGCCTTGAAAACGGAGATCTACCAAACTACTTAAGCTCAATGTTATACTCCAACAGAGAAGTCCATAACTATAATACCAGAAACACTCATTATCGATTACCAATGTACAGCAAATCTTTTTCACAACGATCATTAGGGTATAATGGAGTTAAACTGTATAATTCAATGAGTAATTTCTACATTTTAGGAGAATTACGAGAATTACAGCCAATTTATTGGTTTACTGAATGTATTTATCAAAGAAAGTATTAGTATTTAGTTAGTATTAAGTAAAATAACTATCTATTATTTAGTATAATAATTATGTATTATTAATTCAAGGTTATGTATTATTATATTCAAGATTTAAAAAAATGTCATTATTGATAAATAAACGAATAAATAAAATAAAATATGGGGAATATCCTCAGGTTCCTTTTCTGGAAATAATCGGTGTGTTGAGACTTTAGAAGTTCTATTCCGTCGTATTCATGTAATGTCTTCTCAATTTGTTTTTCAAATCTCTTTGGACCAGGATAACATGTTACTAGTGAGATTGGCCGAGTAGCTTCATTTGAAATTGGCTCAAATCCCACCGTTTCGTCTAAGGAATTCTTACGTTTTCTACTATAAGTTTTAATATTATGTAAAGCAGCTAAATTAGTAAGCGTGAGATCAGATTCGCGGCAAACTTTATTACTAGGCAAGAATAATGTAGGTGTTGCTTTTTTATTAATTAAGTATATAGAATTAAATTCACCAAAACACTTTCTTTCAAAATGTTTATGGCAAATGTATGTAGAACTCACCATTCCCGAGTTCTATAGTTAATGTTTGGTTCCATTCATAAAATTTTTCGGTTCCAAATTTTGGATAAACAAAAAAAGATTCCTGTTCGTTGGATATTGCCGATGAAGCACATCCCGGAACAACACATTTTCTATTTTTTGGCATTGTAAAATCTAATATCTAGAAGATACTTATTATGAAAAAATCGTTACACATAGAAATGTAAGCAAATATGACTTACGTTAAATTTTTAGAAACACAAAATATGGAAATTCTACTAGCCAGATGGGTCCCTTGCTCTAGTTATGTGGTGTTATACTTATAATGTACATATGTATGTAGCTATAAACGTGTGTTATAAAACATTATACGAGTATGTATAAATAATTATTTATTTTATTTGTCACCTAAAATTTGCTTCAATTTATACACTTTCGGCTAAA
Source organism: Tipula lateralis (assembly GCA_963932295.1). Taxonomy (NCBI): domain Eukaryota; kingdom Metazoa; phylum Arthropoda; class Insecta; order Diptera; family Tipulidae; genus Tipula; species Tipula lateralis. Next base: position 57,854,226 of record OZ010736.1, on the reverse strand, counting down.
ATGTTTTGTATTGATTTACATGCAATTTTCTTTATTTATTTTAATAAAAATCACTTTTCAAACACATATATTTGTTAATATGTATATTTATTAGTACAAAATAAAAACCTTTCTACCGGAGAAATCACTCGAATTCGGAAAATTAATGAAAGCTATAGCTAACTATTTTCAAAAATTTTCAAGTCAAAAGCAAATTTAACAAGAAACAATAGAATTTTTATTTTATATTTGCAAATCGTATACATGTATGTGTATCGTAATTACAATATCATAGCAAAATTATATAGTATCATCTACATTCGGATATAAAACTAGCCTTAAAGGCTAGTATTCAGATCTATTTCGCGTGAAATTGCCATACAATTATACCAAAGTAAACTTAAAAATGAAAAATTTCATTTCTATTTTCGCTAAGCAATACTCAGTTCATCAGCGAAAAAACTAAACTTTTCTCAATGCATCATAGATGTCGCGCATAATCTCTACAAATTCGTTTCGCGTGAGAATAATGATCGTAACCATTTTTTTTCACGTGAAATTTCGACACTTACGTTTCTGATGTATAGATGTGATAAAGTTGTCACATAATTTGTGGTTTGTATTTCAGTGATATGTCAAACACCAAAACTCTCCAAAAACAATTCATTTCTATTACACGTGAAATTAAATACATTTTTGGAGACCGCGGGAAAATTTCATTTCACTTTGATCTGAGTACTAGGCTTAAGCACTGAAAGCTTGTATAGTTGAAATTTGATTGTAAAGTTGTGATATATTTCCTTGACATATTTCCACATCAAGTATACAGTTGATTCACTTTTAACTACCAAGGATTTAGTGTCTTCAAGTTTGCTCAACATTATCTTATAGGACAGTAGGTAACAGCTGTGGGTTATTTGCTTAACCAACTCGACCCAAAATATTGTTCGTTCCTGTGTCTAATGTTCGAGATCAATGGCAGGTAGGCGCCACCAGTCTTATATGATGTCCGATGGAGCAAGATACGTCTTTTACGACATTTATTATTCTCCTTTAGTTATATTTTTAATCTCACTTTCCATTTTCAATATTATTATTATTGTTGTTGTTATTATGATTGTTGTTATTATTATTCTTGTCATTTTCATTTAGATTTGTTTGAAATGGAAATGTTGACAATGAGTGATGTATAAATTTTGAAATTTATTTGACAGTGAAACAAACTCAAACAAGAGCAACAAAAAAAAACAGTTGCGAAATAAGAAAACAAATTTTTTCTTTTCAATTTTTCCGTACAAACAGAGCTTTGTTGTGGGTGGGTGGTGGAAAATATATAAATAAATATTATATCGAAAACGAAAAATTGAATTTTTCGTGTGTGTTAGTAAAGGCGTATAGTAGGTACATTTATATACAATTTTAGGAAAATCAATAAACTCTTCAGTTTTTTTTGATAATGGCTGGATTTGATAATGGCTGGATTTGATAATGTATGATAATGTGTGGTTGATTCGGCATTCTTTGAAGTGGGTAATTTATGATCTTGGTACATCTAAATCTATTCTTAAATCTAAATTCAAATGCTGTTGTTCACTATACTCGACGCATAATTCTTTCTAGAATTTCGAGCATGAGATGAACCCTATAAAATGTTTATTATATTTTCGATTAAATTCATTTACATATTTTTTTTTATTTATTTGATTTTTATTTTTTCAAATCATTACATTTTCCATTTATTTATAAATAAAAAATGCGTACACAATTTATTCATCACGAGTGACACACACCTTTTTCGTCGTCGTTGAATTATTATTCGCGATAAAAGACTATGTATAATGTATAACATTTTTTGTTTGAGCTCGTCAAGATTATCTTTGATGTTGCCAACATATCATTGTCTGAAAGTAAGAGTGGGGCAACTGAACACAATATACTTTAGACAGATGGTTCTACCTTGTTATTCGTCAGCTTATACCAGTATAAAGTTATATTCATTGGAGAGTTGATTCTGGAGATGGTTCAACAGACTGTTATAAATACTATTTAGGATAATAGCATGGCCATTAATCTCGACTTATACAATTTAAATGATAATTCGACATCGTAAAGTGTAAATGAAATTTTGAACAACACCAGCATAAGTACAAAAACGAATGTTATATAAATGCTTCTTTTATTATATCGGCACAAAAAACACACAAAACATCTTAAGCTTTAGAGAGGAATAATAAATTTATTCTTTCAACATTATATACAGTGCTTTTGATATAAAGCTCCTTTTATAAGCACACAGTTCTTTATATTGAGATCAGAATTATTTTCCTTTACATAATTTAATTATGATATTACGATAATTACATCGCTTCCGATTAATTAATACAGTGGAAGTCAATCAAGAAAAAACTAACACAAGACATAACGTACGAAAGTAACAAGCTTCCAATCCGTTTTCCTTTTAAGGTCTAAGCTTCCACTGTAAAATAATTTTGGTAGAGCGCTTTGTTAGTCTAAAATTGGTTATGTTCAGCTTTCAAACTTTCCAAGATGAGCCGAAGTTTGCTCAGTGCTCAATGCGTACACTCTAGATAGTTTGTTGAAAATCTAAATATTCTGAAAGTCCGTGTAAAGTTATACAAATCACCAAGAAAGCAGCATCCTTATAACCAATAATAATTTGACGTCACTGTCGAACCTAACTTGGATGTTATTGTGCCAGTGGTACTATGGATCGGTCGAAGTATCGACAAAATCGCAACCGTATGTGGTCCAAGCCGTAATTCAATCATAATGTTGCTTATTAGACAGCAACAAGCTCATATGTGATGATACTAAAACTAAAACTAAAAAAATGACCGTATGATGATGATCTTATTCCGAAGATATGATTGGACCATATTTATATCTATAGTGCTAGGTTGGAAAACTATCGTTGGCCAAAATTTCGATTAAGGACAACAATGGCATGTGTTTTCAACAATACCACACAGCAATTTAAATAATTGATTAAAGTCCAAAAAGCTCAATTTAAGGGGCATTTACTATACAATGAAACTGGTCAGTTCTTATACTAGCATATAATGTTCCAACGTCTGATTTGTCGAACGTACCAACACATTATTATTACTAGTATTATTATTATTGAGCAGGAACTAGTGGCCGTAGAGCACCTCGCCCTAACAATTAATCATTAAAGTTGGTTGAAACCTTATAAGGTTCCGCACTCAATGCCACAAAGGGCCCCTTGTGCAAACATAGGATTATATCAAAGCGCGCAGACGCATTCTGCAACCTTAGCAAACTGAAGCAGTTTGAACCAGGGCAGAGAAGACAGTAGATTTACAGGAATAAACCTGCAGCTAAAAACAAGAGATCTCATACGGTCGAAAGCTGGACAACTGCTGATGAAGTGTAAACTATTGTCAACATCTTCCAGACATTCGTCGCATACGGCATCATTGGCCATTCTCATGCGATGAAGGTGGCTTTTGAAACTGCCATGGCCAGTAAGTATAGAGATTAAAATTCTCAAGTTGCCCTTTTTCAATGAAAACACGTAATTTGTCAGGTTAGAGTTAATCCCTCTGATAAAGTATTTCGCCTTACGACAAGTAGCGGTAGTTGACCACGTCCGCTTAAGATTCGATAGGGTAACTGTTATTAGTGTTTTTCACAATATAAGTAGGTAAAGGCGCAGCTGGTTCAGGACCTACGAAATAAAGGTGAGAACCAGTTTTAGCCAAACTGTCCGCAATTTCGTTGCCCTCAATGTCACAATGGGCAGGAACCCACATGACCGTTACCTTGTTGTTACGACCAAGGAGATCTAGAAATTTTTTACAAACCAGTACCAATTTAGAGCTGGTTAGAGGGTTGCTCAAGGAGTTAAGAACAGTTTTACTATCCGTACAAAATATAATCTCTTTGTCGTCGGCCATGAGATTAAAAGCTGACATCACGCAGTGAGTAATCGCAGTTAATTCCGCTTGATGAATAGTACAGTAGATCCCCAGACTTCCAGAGATTCTCAGATCATGCGAAGGACAGTAGTAACCAAAGCCCGTACACTGTTCAGTGGCAGAGCCATCAGAAAAGAATACAAGCGATTCGGATATCTGTTTGAGAAAATCTGGTGAGAACCACATATCCCTGGATGGATGAAACACCTCAAATGATCTATGGAAATTAAAGACAGGCAGAAGCCTATCAGTTACCATGTCAAGTTCTGGCATAGCCAGTTTAAATTCATTGAGAATAGATCTATGGAATGAAATAGTGCCGAGAGCATTCCACGCCCCAACACTCCTCAAGCGAAAGGCCGCCGAACAAGCTGTACATAAAATGAAGGATTGTAACTGCGGTAGGGAGAGAATAAGCTCCACAGCTAGGAGCGGAGTTGAAGCCATGACTCCAGTTACAGCTCGACAAGCGAAGTTTTGCAAGCAATTGAGTTTAACAACTGAAGATTTAACTTTAACCACTGGCCACCAAACAACAGATGCATAAGTTAGCATTGGGAGAACCAGTTATTTGTAGGTAAAATATAACATTTTGGGGGATAATCCCCAAGAATTACCAAAAGCTCTGCGGCATTGCCAAAAAATAGCAGTGGCTTCCAGAAAAACTCTAAGGTGTTTGAAGTAGGCTGAGCTATTAAGCTTACAACCAAAAAGTGATGGTACAGAAAAAGGTGCAGTGTTTCTACGCCTTGTAAATATAACCAAGTCGGTATTAGATGGGTTCACATGTAAACCCTTATCCAGACACCACCGTTCTATAATGAGAAGAGCGTGCTGAGTTAAATCTGATAAGACATTCAGATGCTTGCCTGAACCAGATCGTCAGCATAACTTTGGGCGACAAAACCGGAATCACGAAGATTCACAAGAAGTTCGTCAATGACCAGAAGTCACAGCAGGGGTGAAAACACACCACCCTGCGAGCATCCTCTGGAAGCCTTCACTGAAATAAAGGTATCCTCAACCTCGTATATTGCAAGACGAGATTCAAGCATACATTTAATCCACCTGATAATGTACGGTTCGATACCAAAATTAGTACATGCATTCGTAATCGAGGCGAATGAAGTATTATCAAACGCTCCTGCAGTATCCAGAAAAGTGCCCAAAGATCTCTCAATCCTAGTTACGAGTTCATGTAAACCGGCTTACATTGGTGTATCTAAAATATAAATGAGGGCAGAAACATATTCCACAACTCAATGACTGACGAATCGACCCCGGGACCTCCAAATTAATAAAACCTCTAAATTACTTAAAAAACAAAGCCACACAGCGCTTTTCGAGCTCATACCGGTAACCTCTAGTGATTCCGGTTAGCCCACACATAATTGCTGTACTGAACGATTCGGGGTCTTAATTCCAGCATGTCCATTAGAAAGAGACTAGATTGTCTGTTTTCAAATTTTCCTCAGAATACTCCTATTACAAAGGCAAAGCGTTCTTTTGGTATGCAGAAACAGTGGAATGAGACCGAACAGGGCACGTTTCCCCAAATCCAACAAATTGGACTTATTGGAATTATAACCGTCTGAAACATATGAAAACTTAAATGACCAAATTATCAAAATAAAAGATTAAGTAAAAAATGAGATGATAAACCAGATCACGTCATACATGAGCGTCAATTAACTAGTTACGATCTGAAATGGCCGACTAGATGGCACAACATTTTTAAGCTGAATTAGAAGGCACAGAGTTCCAACTTTAAAAGAGAAGTTGAACAGCCAGAGTTGATTCTGCAAACTACAACGGAATGTTTCATTGTATATTAAATGCAAAACATTGGTTATGGTGACACAATCAGATCGAACAAATTATTTTTGTCAAAAGCTTTTCCATCATATTTGACAGTTTACTGCTCGAAACAGACGACTTCGTCTGTAGTATTTCGATGATCAACTTTTGTGAGGACTGAGAGATTAAAAACATTTTTGAGGAGTCGAGTCACTTTCGTACCACAAGTATACGATATGCATACACCTTTCAATATATTTACTTTGTATAGTTCCATTTTCATATTTTCCATTGTGTAGTGCATATTGTTGTTCATATTTTGTTTTTATTAGATTATTGTTAAACAAAAAATAAGCAAACAAAGCGGAAATGCCGCACCAAGCAAATTGATAAGCAAACACATTTTCCTTGTGAATGTGTTAAGCTAGAGAGAGTGTACAAAGATAAAATTTGAACTCCAAACAAAAACACTTGAATTTTTTTTTTTTTATTTTGTATAAACAAACATCACTCGGATAATCCCTGGTGGAAAATAATAAAAAACGACAACAACATAAAAGCACACAGAATCAACCTAAATTTTTATATATATCCAACTGACTCGCATTTATTTTTCATCATATACACAGAAACCCAACTAAATCTATTTTTAATACCGATTAGCCGAGCTTTTCTACTTGTGTACCCCAAAAAAACTTTGACTTTTAAATCTTAAATAAAGACTTGGAGAAGTAAACAAATAATAATAACATTTCCATAAAATTGTAATCAAAATATAGAATCTATTCTACCACACGCATATAATCCTGGTGGCATATTGATGATATTATTGTAAAGCCCACATATACATATATTCCCATATCACATTATATAATGTAATCGATGTTGTTATGAATAAAAAAAACAGAAGCTTTTATTAACTTATATAAAACGTGTTGCGCCACTTGTAATCAATATAAACAATTTTTTTTTGTTCGTAAACGTCTCAATTGTGTACGAGCGCATATATAGTTGTGTAAATCCAAATTAAAGCGCGTATAAACATAACGATATCCGACTGACATAATTAAACATAATGACGGAGATTAAAAAAAAAAAAAAAGTTTATCAAAAAGTTTCGTGGAGATATAATGATAAAATGTCTCCCTCTTAGATACGATTCATATATTTCGAAAAGTTTTGAACAAAAGTTTTGAAGGACGTACTAAATTTGAATGAATGGTTTTTAGTTGGAAAATTACTTGAAAATTGGGAAAACACATTTAAAAAAGTTTTAATCGGTTAAATTTAATATATAATACGTATTTATATAAATTATATTATAAATGGAGGTAATTTAACAAATGAGAAATAGATAGTCTTCAATGGGTATTATAATAATTAGAATTAAGCATAGTTTATATAGCGATGGTGTAGGCACAGTTAAGATTTTACATATAAAAACAAAGACAACACAATTCGAAGTGCCATCTATATTTGTAACTGTTAAGAATTTTCCAAAGATCAAAATTCAATCAATTTAAAAGTGTCAATCGTTTTAGTTACACAAAAATCCGATAGATTAGTTTATAGACGTTGTCAAAAAAGTTAAGTGTGACGAATCATAGATGTCACCTGTGATAATTAAAAAGAGTTAAAAATTATAGCAGTAGTTTTGGGGTTTCCCTGTTACCAAATGTTTATACATGCGAACAAAATAAAAGAAATAATATAACGGGTGGAGCGAACCAAATACGACGAAAAGAATATTCGCGAAGTGTAGAGATGCAAACGGTAATGGAATATTCCACAAGGGTTTACGTCGTATAAACTGGTGTAGATATTTAATTTGCAGAACAGTAGATTTTGGAATTTTAAAGTGTTAATATCGGGAAGTGATAAAAAGTGAAAGTGAAGTGTTAAAATAATTGTATCGTATAATTTAACAACTTCGGGCAACCGCAATGAGTTACAGCTCAGACTTCGCGCTGCTTTGGTAGAGAAAAATGTTGACTCGGATCAACATGAATCAAACTGAAATGCAACATGTGGGGGCGACAATGAGAGCAAACACATCATCAGTTGCCGCAACGAGTAGAATGGAAGACGGGAATGACGCTGTAAGAGACACTACTCCAACAACATCAGGAGATTTCGATATGGGGAAAATAATGGCCGCAATGCAGCAAATTATCAGTGGGCTCGAAGTTAAAATGATTACCTAGCAACGGGCTTTGCGTACCAAACAGGAGCAAATGATCGGTTGGCTCAAAATCGATATGATTACCGACCAAGATCAAATGAAGAGCGATGTAAAGGAGCAAATGCGAGCCGATCAAGAAAGATTGTTGGTTGAACAGGAGATAGCAAGAGCTGAGCAAGAAAAAATGTTAACTGGACAGCAGCAAATTCTGAAACGAATAGAGCAATTTCCAGAAACTCAAGAAGGAGTTGATGGATCTTAAAACCAACGGCAGTGCCCACACTGCTCGACCAGCCAGCTCAATAAAATTGAAGCCACCAACGTTCGACGGAACTACACCATTCAACATCTTCAAACTCCAGTTTGAAATGGGGCCACAAGGAATGGTTGGTGTGAGGAAGATCGAGTGGCAGCGTTAATTGTGGTGTTAACAGGAAGTGTTGCGGAACTACTGCAAGTCGTGCCGGACTACGAACGAGAGGATTACGGCAGAATAATCTTGGCTTTGGAGCGTAAATATGCAGGTAACCACCGACGGGAGCTACATTGTATGAAACTGAAGGGACGATATCAAATAATTGGAGAGACGCTCCAGGAGTATGCGGCTGATATAGAGCGGTTAGTGCGCCTCGCTCACTACAACATGGCGAGTGAATACACAGGGCGTATCAAGATGGGCGCTTTCACTGATAATATACGGGATCCGAAAACGAGACGTGTGGTAGTATTGTTCCCAAAATCAACGTTTACGGAAACCATCGCGTGTGCACTTACAAACGAGACTGCAAACATCATAAAACCAGCAGTCAAGGTGTGTCGTGTAAAAGTGGAACCAGCAGTAAGTCACAAACCACGAAGTAACATAAAACCAACAGATTATTGGCGGACAACGAGATTCCGGGATGTAAAATCATATCAAATCAATCATGTCAAATAGTAAAATCATATATTGGGATTGTGACAAAACAAGACACATCTCGCGGGAATGCTGGGAAATAAGGCGTAAACGGTCGAGAACAGGTGCGCCGATGTACTGAAGGCAACCGGAGGAAAGAAAAGTACCAGCGGAGAAGGAACGCTTAACAATAACGAAGGTGTTAAATGACCAAATTCCACAACCAAATGCTCCATAACCTTCATCCCCATTTCCGGAATGACAAAAGGTGGTGATAGCTTGCTACAAACGGCGACAGTGCAGCTATTAAAGGAAAGAAGGAGGTGACAATATGAATCGCGAACAATAGTTTTCGACATGAAGTTCTTGTTGCAGATATTGTGGATGAGGTCATCCTGGGAATGGACATCATGAAACGAAATGGATTCGTATTGGATTTTGGACGGGGAACATTGAGATACGGCAATGTCGATCTGCCTTTGCAACTGAACAGTGAGCAGGAGCCAATCGTAAGAAGGATTAAATTGGATCATCTGACAAAGCTACCACCACACTCGGAAACGGTTATTTGGGGGAAATTGGATGGAGGTCCTGGAACACAACACAAGAGAGGATTATCAAAGAAGTTAGAACCTGGATGGAGAGACCGTACAAGGTCAGAACTAACGATGTGATCTATATAGAATCTGTTTTATTAAAGCAGGATTTAACACATCTTTAAACAATTGTAAAACATTGTCGCCATTCGGTTTCGCCAAAACAATAGTTCACTCGAGCCAGTTAAAGTGATTTTTAACGCAATTAGCCTGTTAATAAATCTAGTATAAAATAAAAAGATATTTTGACATTAAGCATATTGTCGAAATTAATTATTTGTAAAAAAGTTCGAAGATTTTTTAATAGATGGTGCTTTACAATTCGATTTGGTAAGAGATGGCGCATTAGTTGAGAAAATAATGTTTTTAATAAAAAATCATTTTTAAATATTAAATGTATAAACTGTGGTTTTCGAGACCAAGACGCAAATGATTTCAATATTGGTAACCAAACATTTGAAGGAGCGATGAGATTCAATGTGAGAGAGGATATCACGTTTCGCCTTGCCAACCGCAATTTGATTTTAAAACTACAACGTCCACATTCTGAAATCAAAATATCTTGCAAATGCGGATAAGCTGTAACTGTACAGAGTGTTGATCAGACCCGTTGTCATGTATGGATGTGAGAGTTGGATCTTGACGGACGAGAACGAAAGATAAGCCTTACTGGCACAAACGATTCTTTTCAATCACGAGATCAGCAATTTAATGCGTATTCCTGATATCGTGCATGAAATCAAAGGACAGCGAGTACGTTGGCTCTGTCACGTTCTGCGTGCTGATGAAAACCGAATAAAACAGCGATCTTTGAAGGGAGACCGCTTTTTGATATAGGCGAAGAGGTTGCTGTCGGCGTCGATGGCTCCATGGCGTAGAGTGCGATCTGGCATCTTCTGATTGCTAGCAACAATATGAAGAGCTAGTTCGTGAACCAAACCGATGGTGTCCGGTTGTTGACACGGTACGGGCCAACAATGGCCTGTAAAAATCGTAAAGAAATGTTTAAGGTCAGCATACATAAGTTACAGGCTTGATAATTTAACATTTTTTGATGGAAGTGAAGAATAAAGCCACAAGTTCTTATCTTTAAGTGGATTGGGAAAACATTGGACACAATGGATACACTTTTGAGAAGAAATCAATAATTCACCAGCTGTCGTTACACCATATCTAGAATCTTAAGTAGGAATCACACCTCTTCATTTCATGTACCAAACTCTCTGAAAAGAAAACTCGTGAGATACGTCTTTCTATTTATGTTCCGGTTTGTAACACTCTATTTTCCAACTCACTCTTAGAAAAACCACTCACTCTTTTTGTTCCAAAACCCTATTGCTTATTGTTCAATTGTCTTGAAGTTGGAGTAGATATATTTTTATCCTAAAAGCTGGCAAGTGAAATTATACTGATCCCTATGTTTTCACTTATTGGTCTTGCATTAAATTTTATCGATAGATTTACATATAAAGCATCAACACTACAATCTTTTGCCGCGCGTTTACGTGCAGAATGCTAACAATTAAAAACTCTTGTCAAACTGCATTTCAATAACGTCGTAGCTAGGTTTGAAATCAAGATCATTCCAGATTTATAGATGACACTTTCATTTCATTTACAGTTGTCAAAGGTTTGCTCGCAAGGTGGTGTGGGTTTTGGCCATTGGCGAGCTTCTTGTTAGACATCAGAAATTTTTCTTGAATGCACTATTTATCAAGTTTCATTGCGATGACCTATTAGTTTGGTGCACGCCAGTAATAAATTTGTGATGAACATCTCAATCAGGTCGTTGACCAGTTCCATAATTTGTAATAACCAGTTCCAGAGTAGTATCCTCGTGGTAAGAACAACAAATAATGTAGGCCCGTGAAATTTTAAAAGACCAAAACCAGTTTGTTACCTGATCAGTTCGTTAATAGACTATTAGTTATGATAGAAACAAAGGTTTGCATCATTGGCCATGTTGAGTATGGAACCTCTTTAAATTCCAGACACTTGAATGCATCATAATGAATAACAACCGAGTGTGAACATTTTCATCTCCATATGCGCAAAGTGGCATTGAATTAAGCCTAGTGATTTCTTTTATTGTAATAAGCTCTAGTATGTGAAAGCTTGGATGAAATTGAAACACAAATGGAAATCAATATCGGATACACATCCTAGATGGTATACGATATAACCAAGGAAGCTCTAATTGGGTAACGAGCTCGTTTTTTCATGATTTAAACTATCATTAACCACGCACAACCACATTTCTGTTCAAAGCCTTAAAAGTTGTCATCACTTGACAGTATATTATTTGCTCTATGTGTGAAGTGTAAGTGATTATTACACAATATTTATTGCTACCTTTCTTCTTAACTATGACATTCTTAAAAGCTCACTACACTCGTTGGTTAAATGTGTCTATATATACATACATGACAGGTACTGTCGGAGGTTTCTCCTAGTGGACAGTTGGGTTTACATAATGAGGGAAATTGAATCAAGAACAGGAATAATATGGAAAAGTAGGTGAGGCATTTTTAGACGTTGCTTGTCTTATCACACCAAACAGTAGCTTATTTTAGACAAAAATTAAAGCTCCAAATGTGGATTTCCTGTGCTCGAGGAACTGACAGCAATTTGTCGAGTTCATATAACCATTTATAGGAAAAAATTACCGTGCAAAGGTAAAAGCCTTTAATTATTAAACCAACTAGACTACAACCAGTTGCATTAGCAATTTTCTTGAATTTCAGTCAAACGAACATTATTCATAATTTTTAGCTATATAGCTGAGCTGGTTTGATTGAAGGCCAAGATGTACTTGAATCTCTAACGATATTTCTTATTCGGTTGGGCTCGTAAACAAACAAATTTGTCGAATTTGGGGATCGAAATATCCACAGGGATATGTGGAAAAGCCAAATGCATCCATCGCGTGATACTGTTTTTTGCGGCGCGACCGGAACAATCAACGAAATTCACTATCGCCACGTGTAAACATCGTTTTTGTGGCCATATCTTAAATATATTGGCTTGTACGACCTTTTTTTTCCAGCAAGATGGTGCGCCATCGGGCGTTACAATAGTGAAACTGCGTCAAAAATTCGATGACTACTAGTCGACATGATGACGTAAATTGACCGGCAAGGAGGTGTGATTTAACGCCTTTTATGATATTATTTGTGAAGGGGCATTGAGCATTTGAAAGCCAATATCGATGCACCCATTGCTGAAATAGACCCGCACACAATCCAATATGTGTTCATAAATAGGTTCGACCGAATGGAGTATAGGCAAAAGACAGCCGCGGATCCCATTTGGGATGAAATAATTTTCTATAAATAACCAGGAGGATTGTACTTTCAAACAAAAAATAAATTTGAAAATAGATCAAGTCATTCTCTTCTATTACTTTTTTAAATCTAAACTTCTTACTGGGATACCTTGTATTGTAATAAAACGAACAATTCTGTTGATGGGCGGATGCAACATTTTTTACCTTTTTTAAAACATTTACTCTTCTTGGCCTGGATCAACATTTCAGCCAACGAATGCACCATGACTCGGGATGGTATTTTCGTTGCATTTCTTCATTTATCAGGTCTTCACAGGAGAACCGCCTTGTACATTCCCTTGTACTCCCTGACTTGTGCGAAAATTTCCATCGAAGCTTTAACAGTGACCAGATAATGGTCGCTGCCTAAGAATTTTACTAGCGACCGACAAGACCTGACGTCTTCGACAACCCACGCCTGCTTGTTTTAGGCGGATGTTTTACGTGGTTGGGTCCATGTTTCCAAATGATTTGTTTTTATGGGAAAATAATGTACTTGCTACTCTGAGATCATTCTTACCCCATTTTCGGTCGCAGTTTCGTGTCGAGAGTTCGCACTTGTACTTATATTATTACATAAGTTGGACAAGTTTTCTGCCAGCTCAGCATTAAAGTGACCACAAATGAAAAATCCAGCTTTAGGATTTCCGAGGTCACCCCACTGTAAAGCAATATATAGCTTTGGAGACCATGTGTTCACATGGTCTCCACTTTTAGTCCATCAATTTTCTTGGAGCGCTGTGAGTTCCAGCTAATATGTTTCATACAAGTGATAACTCTATTACGTTTCCGGGTACTTGTTGCAGAGGGTCATTGTTGTTTTGGCAGTATCCGAGATTTTTAGTTTGTTAACATTTGTAACATTTGTGTTTTTTTTACAGATGCAGGTCGTCAGCCCAGCGATCCAACTAAATATAGTCGCCTCCTACGACAAGCTCTGGATACTGTGTTGGTATTCTATGGGTCTCATGATTCGTTCGTAATATTTACTCCCCCAACCACAAAGCTAACTTTTCATTGACTTTCAATTATCTACATGAATATTACCTAATTGTAAATTTTTCATTGCTCTTCAGGACCACTAGGATTGATGTGTCAACAGAATACAATTTAGTGGCCACCCTTCCAGGATCTTTTTAGTAACTGGTTCAATTTCATTCTTTTCTATCAAGTGGTTGAAATTATTTTTCATCCACTATAGTCAATCGATAAAAGCTCTATAAATTACTGTGCTTATTATATAGGGAAAAGCTACGACAGTTGTAATATACGAAAAACTAGTTTTTTAATATTTTTACAGTCGACATTCCAAACCATGTTTTCTAAATAATCTACATCGACATAAATAGACAACGATCTAGACTATTACATGCTCATATAAATCATTTTATGACTAATTACATTTTATATAGATGGTTGTGGTTTAGAATTCGTTCTATGTGGATCTAAATTTAATGTATGTCTGTCGATTGATAAACCGACAATTTCGACATTATACATTTAGTCACACACATAAAAATAACTATAAAATTCCATCACTTGTATACCATGAACAGATATAACTATCACTTCTAAACATCTCTGGGATTAGAGATACACAAATGAAAAAATTTCAATTACATTATTTATTTTTTTTTTCCAACATGAAATTTGTGTTCAATGGTACATTAATCCTTTTGGGGAGGTATCTCCTAAACAACAAACTAAAGAATTATATTCTCAATGACAACAATATATATACAGCTTTTTTTTGTCAAAATAACAATAATAATAATATTAGCAACAATTGTATATACACACACACAAAGTGTATATATTCTCGTCGATAAAAGAAAAGAATTTCGATCAATCCTCTTACATAATGTACTCAAAAGCTACATTATTTCATTTGGCTTAAAATCGAACATTTGTATCAAATAGCAACCGTAACACGCGTAAAACTGATCATGTTGATGTATATATATGAATAAGGGTGATTATTGGTTTAGAAAGCACATCGAACAACAAAAAAAAAACACTGTATCGAAGAAAAAAAGTTACAGTAAATTTTCCATTTTCATTTTTCTAAAGAAATTTGAAGAAAGATACTCCTTTTCTATGTGTGTTGTATATTTGATAGGATTATTGACTCACGTATATAAAAATTTCAAGTTTTTTTTTTTTTGTACGTCGGTCCTACGAAAATTGAGATGAAAATGTAGCGCCTTTTTGTTATCGAAAATTGATGAATTTGCTGCCATTGTATATCGATATCAAACAATATAAAATTAAAATTATGTTTCCAGTGGCTTTTCTCGACCCTATTGTTGTTATATTATCATCCACATACATCATATACGTATATAGATTAATGATTGATTGCCATCGGTCATAGATAATTACTTGAGTCGGAATTCTCTCGAATTTAAAGCTACAAGTCATGACCCTCTTCGATAAATGGAGCTTTTTTGTGGTGCTTTATATCGTTAACATTGTTGTTGTACAATAAATTAATCTTAACTGGAACATACATAATGTGTTGTTTTGGATGTACGATACCAAGCAAGAAAGAGCTTTTGGACTTGTAAACACATAAAAACACAGCAACGAAACAAAAAATGAATTCTCAAAAGGATAATCATTTTTCACCATATATTGTATCCTTTTATTATTATGATTATTATCTCATTGTTTTGTGTATGTGTGTGTGTGTATTTATATATGTGGATGTGTGAGTGTGTGTTCTAAGAACAATATACTTTATTTATGTATATTCACATGTGTACACCGCACACCACCTCCACACAAATGAATCATTGGCATATTTTCATTATACTGCGGCTCTCTTAAAGCACAATGAAAAAGCTCTCTGATAACAATTTTTGTTTTCAACTGCATTTTCCACAAAACAATTGTATAAATTAAATGAACAAACGTGTTTGACGAACTTGGATATCTACTTTACATTATGTGTGTATACATGTAAACCGAGTAACTCTTATCGCCTATATGTTTGTACTCGTATCGGTACATACATATTTATAGGGAGTAGTGTTGTGGATTATCAACAATAAAACCTCTGAAATGTATAAAAAAAAATCTAAACACAAGAAAATAATAGAATTACGTGATCACAATCTGTTGTTTTGTCTGTCTGTCTGTCTGTCTGTCGGTTAGCAACAGAAGGTAAACTTTAAGAATTAAATCGCTCGAGATAAGAACCGAAATGATTTTAATGGATGTTATTACGTATTATCAGTAATTTTAGAAATTTGTATTCTTATCAGTGAATCGAAAAGTTTACTAGGTTATCGATGTGATTTGGGTTAGTTGAACCTAATTAGCATTTCATAAATTTGGGATTGTTTTCGAATTTTGTCGTTATGGAATATATATTAGCCGACATTATTAAATTACATAAAATATGATTTTTAGCATAAATATGCGAGGTTGGATAGCTATTTAAGGTCTCCTAGGATAAATAGGATAGGAGGGTAACAAAATCCGTTGAAAGGAAGGAAGGTAGACCAAATGAATTATTTTATGGATTATGTAGCAACCGAAGATCTAACCTATTTAAAAAGTCTTAGTGGAGAAAGAGACACTTACTATTCCCTATGGAGAGCAACTAAAACACTTAAGGGACCAAAGCTGAAACTACCTCCAATCAAATATGATGACGGGTGATGGGCCAAAAGTGCTCAACAAAAAGCAGACTTATTTGCAGAACATCTTGAACGCATATTTTAACCGCTCCAGAGACAAACAACAGAAGAAAATATAGCTTCAGCTCTATTGAAAGAGGAAATCATTAACAACCTAAGCGCAAAGAAGAGTCCCGTTTATGATCTTATTACGGGGCAGATTGTTAAAGAACTACCTAAAAAAGGCTTGGAAAAGCTGCTTCACATTATAAATGCTGTACTCAGACTGAAACATGTCCCATCTGAATGGAAGGTGGCCGAGGTAATTATGATACCTAAGCCAAACAAGCCACCCAACAATAAAAACTCATATAGATCGATTTCTTTGCTCCCCCAACGATTTCAAAGCTATTCGAAAAATTATTTCTCAAGAGACTGAAAGAAATAATAGAAGAAAGAAATTTTATCTCATCCCACTAATTTGGATTCAGAGAAAACCACTCAACTGTTCAACAGGTGCATAAAACTACAAACATAATCGAAGAAGTGCTAGGGCGCAAGCAAGTTTGTTCGACTGTTTTCTTGGATGTAGCTCAAGCCTTTGATTATGAATTCGAAGTATGTCATCAAGGTTTAGAATATAAATTGAACCGTGATCTTCTCAAACAATTCTATTTGGTATTTTAAATATGAAGACAAGTACTCAGAGTTAACGAACATATCAGCAGGAGTACCGAACGGAAGTGAGCTGGGGCCAATATTATATAATCTAAATACTTGAGAGATATGCCAGTTATAGACGATACAACTAAAACAACATTTGCTGATGATACTGCAGTTCTAGCAGATATGGAAAAGATGTGGAATAGGCTGCAGAAACCCATTGATACATTTTGTCACTGGACGAATAAATCGAGAATTAAACTGAATGAATCAGATTATTTCTAATGCAAACACAGCTAAATATCTAAGTATGATCCTTGATGCTAAGCTTAAATGGGAAGAGCATGATAAGACAAAAGTAGCGGAGAGTAACATTAAATACAAAAATATGTACTGGCTCTTAGGGCGGAGATCTGAGGTTACACTGCACAACAAACTGCTTTTATACCGGCAAATCATAAAACCAGTTTCGACTTATGGTATCCAGCTCTGGGGCTGCACTAAGCAGACACATATAAAAATGATACAAACATTTCAAAATAAGGTTCTACGGAACATGGTGAATGTTCCGTGGTACATTATAAAAGCTAATCTTCACAGGGTAAGTGGAAACCGTCAATGAAGAAGTAAAAAAACATGCAAGGAAACACCTGGTTCCCCACCAAAATTATGAAATACGTAGCATGTTATTGAATAAAGACGTTGCATGTTATTGAATAAAGATATTGAAATTGAATTAATTATAATATATTAATAATGTTTTCAAGATAGTTCTTGCCTCAGCAGAGCAAATCTTTTCGGCTTATCAAAACTACCATCGATTTATATCAAAACTTGTTGAAACACTAGCTTAAATTCACTCTCAAAGAAGTCACTTGGATTTTGGCCACCGGGAATCATTCGCAATATATCAATCAGTTCAGCACTTCAAATATTTGTTGAAGGCCGATACTTGCATAAACCACACGCACACAAAAAAAAGTAAGCAAGCCAATTGCATTTATATACGCCACATTATTGTAGGCATCCAACTGTTCTTGATAAAGGCAACGTGGCCACATTTACACGTTCCGGAGCCAACGGCGACAATAGAGTTAACGTTGTATTTCCAGATGTCACACCAGTCCCAAAGTGCATAAACAAACGCGCATGTGTATAAGCAGTTAGATGTCTCTCATCGGGCACAATATTGATTATCCTGCCACCGTTTTAAATTCCAAATTGCTACAAAAACTTTTCTTGAATTTGACTATAGATATCATGGATCGTTACCACCGTCTGAAGCGGACGACATGGTAGACATGTTCACAGTAACAATCTTCATAACTATATGTTAAGTCCATAATTTTGCTAGAGCTAGCGAAACTTCCGGACTCTTACCTTATGACAATAAGGTAAAGTAAAATAACTTGAGAAAACCGAGTTGGATTTACGGCCATAATGAGCTGTTTTAGCTATAAGCTTTCTTAACCATTAAACGACTTAAAATCATACAAGTGATTTATGGCTATGGGCATAAAGAATTTTGTTCTATGACACTTCGTTCTTAAATTTAACGATGTATACCCACTCGGCACCATTTTGAACCAGCACAATTAGATCTATTGTAGTATTAGTTTTCACTTGACAATCAGTATTATTTTATTGTTTTTTCAATACACTGGAGAACCCTCGCCAACTTTACCTTTGTACTTATAATTAATAGAACTTGCACCATTTGCGGTTAGGCACTCACATCCTCTGAGAGGCACTCGTATGTTGTGTATAGTCTTTCCATCTCTAATTGGAATAGCTTTACAGCCATTCGCGATGTTTATCTTTGACCGGTTTTTGTTCAAATCAAATCTAGTAAATGCCAGCACTAAACATACATAGACATTTTTGATCACTACAATAAGAATCGGAGCAATCAGTTGAAACCGGATTCAAATCGCGATCTGATTACTACTGAAGAAGGAAATAAATACAACCTACTGTTGGAGTGCTAAATTAATAGGTAGACCCATTTTCCATATCAGTACTCATAAGCTGTCCTGGAGCGGTGCAATGTGAAGATAGTTAGGGCTGACAACAGACGAGTATTCTTGGATACCGCACCTTCCTCGGTGTACCTATAGAAAGTGGAGTTGTTTTTGCATTATAACGCTGGCAGCATCAAGCAATATTGTATCTTCATGATTGTTGGCTGCAAATGGGTGACAAGCAAACCTAATATGACTTTCTAGCCTTTCGTGGTTTTAACACTTGGTCAATGAGTTTCTATTGATACACATAGTTAAATGGTAAACGCTTTCAGGATCTTGCTTGTCATACTCCTATACAAGTTCTCTTCAAACCCACAGTTATGGTAAATTACTATCACAAATTAATTGTGCAGAGTTGAAATTGGAGGTGTGGGTCGATAGTTGGCATTATTTTTGGCAATAAACCGTACAAAATTACCTTGTATACAAATTCAATAATCTATGCCAACAGACATGCACCAGTCTCAAACTTTTGTTGTTAAATATCCCCGACACAGACAGATTGAGTTCGAATCCCGATAGGGGCAGGATGCAAAATAAATTTTCATCATGAGATTACGATCTGTGGTGTGAATGAACACAATTATGACCCCCTATTGGAGTGCAGAACTCATGAGCCAATCCATCTTCCAGGCCAGTACTATAGGCTGACATGGAGCTTTGCAATATGCAGATGGTTAGGAAAATCGGACCTATATAGCCGAACGTCCTCGAACTGGCTGTAATGGCGTAAAAGGCGAACCGAGAACAAGGAGGAGTGCCTTGAGCCCCAAAACCGATTAGAGATAAAAAAAAAAGACACAGACAGATTAAACTATGGTGCCAGATTTGTACATACCGAAAGATCATTGTCGAATTACATTTTTTGTGTTTTGGTGAAAATACTGGACAAGTGAGCTGACCATAATGCTACTGTAAAGCAAAGTGGCCATACAGGAAGATATAAAATGTTCCCAGCCGACTTTGTTTATGGGCAATCTTTACGCGTTCTTGATGATTCGTAGTTTAAGTGCTGAACTCGTCACATATGTTTTTGGTTACAGCCAAACTGTTGTTGAAGACGCAATGGAAAACGTACTAAATAGTTGTATATAAGGGATATATAGACGATACAAATAATAACTCGCTTTGGCCTATAAACCAACAACCGTTTGCCCCTATACATATATATATTACATATATCATATCTACATAATATAATAAGCGTATATATGATTTGCCATCAACTTTTTATGAAGATAAGTTTGTTCATAACTTTTAAAAGTTTTATCTCTATCAATCGTATCTCTGGCCGTCCCCAATATTCTTTAATCAAATTTCCATTTACACTATTTTTGTTCATTTCGAATATACTCTCGTCTACATATACATCATCCCGGCAATAATACAATGTGTATCACAGATATAAGAAAAACAATAATAATTTATCATTTTCACTCGACACACTACTAAAAAAAAAAAGCTCGCACAAAATGATATAAAGCTCGAAAAAGATTTTTTGATGATTGTCATTTATTTTTAGTTTTTTTTTGTTCATAAATAAATTTATTTTTATTTATTTTAGATAAAATAAATTGACTAATATAAAATATTTTTATTGTTATTGGAAAACTAAACAAAATGTTTACTGACTATATATGGATAGTGTAGCGATAGAAGCAACAACAGGGTATATACAAACTATTTTCAGTTGACGTCATTAATGTTAAATTATCTAATTATGGGGTGTGATAAAATTTTATTTATTTATAAATTTTTGAGATGGGATCGATAATTTACAACACATTCTTCGATATGAATATGCAAATTAATCCTTTAAAAAGCAATTATATAAAAGTTTATTAAGCACACAACCAAACCTCACGCACCCCCACACATCATGGTTTAGATCGAAACCGAACGAATCCTTTTAGTGGTATATCAGAACCAAAATCTTTAATATTTAATAGTTTTTTTTTATATATAAGACGATATAATTCATATACAGTACCTATCAAAAGTATTCGTATCGTATAAAGTCATTGTTCATATCTGGTGAAGCTCTATATGAATACTTATTCTGAAAATACGACTTGGTGAATAATGAACTTTTCTTGACTGTTCTATATCGTATACATATACAGTGACTATAAAAAGTATTCGTATCGTATAAAAAGGCATAAATACTTCATGTTTTGTTTATATCTGGTGAAGCTCCAGATGAATACTTATTCTAAAATCACGACGACTTGGTGAATAATGAACTTTTCTTGAGTGTTCTTGATCGTATACATATACAGTGACTATAAAAAGTATTCGTATCGGATAAAAAGACATAAATACTTCGTATATTTTATTTTTAGCTGGAGAAGCTCCAGACGAATATTTATTCTGAAAACACGACTTGGTGAATAATGAACCTTTCTTGACTGTCCTAGATCGTATACATATACAGTGACCTAAAAAAGTATTCGTATCGTGTAAAAAGACATAAATACTTCGTATATTTTATTTTTATCTGGAGAAGCTCCAGACGAATATATATTCTGAAAACACGACTTGGTGAATATTGAACCTTTCTTGACTGTCCTAGATCGTATAAATATACAGTGCCTATATAAAGTATTCGTATCGTATAAAAAGGAATAAATACTCCGTATATTGTTTATATCTGGATAAGCTCCAGACAAATTCTTATTCTTAAAACGCGACTTGGTGAATAATGAACGTTTTTTGAGTGTTCTAGATTGTATACATTTACAGTGACTATAAAAAGTATTCGTATCGTAAAAAAAAAAAAAAAGTTAAGTTGATGTGGCTGCTATCGCACACTTAGGCCATATTTGATCCGTTGTGATACCACTCTATACGGCTATAGGTCCGAGTCTTTCCGTAGAGCCATCTGCGCATTGCATAGCTCCATGTCAGTCCTATAGTACTGACATGGAAGATGGGTCGGCCCAAGGATTCTAAACACGACAGAGGATCCAGATTATGTTTATTTTTCACCACCGATCGCACCGCCCAAACGATCGAAGGTGAAAAACCCATTTTGCATCCTGCCTCGAATCGGATTCGAACCCGGTACCTCCCGCTCCAACTGCCGCAGCTTTAACCACTGAGGCACAAATACTTCGTATATTGTTTATATATCTAAAAAAGCTCCAGACGAATACTTATTCTAAAAACACGACTTGGTGAATCATGAACCTTTCTTGACTGTTCTAGATCGCATACATATACAGTGACTGTAAAAAGTTTTGTTTATATCTGAAAAAGCTCTAGACGAATACTTATTCTGAAAACACGACTTGGTGAATAATGAACCTGTCTTGAGTGTTTTAGATCGATGTTTTCTTTTAAGCTCCATCAATTACATAACGAACACTATATGCATAGACTGTCCTTTTTTCATCCACAATAATTTATCTCAGTCGTACACAAATTTACTCTTTATATGGGAGTAAATTTTCGAATATTTTTGAATTTCGTAGAGATCTTTGGTATAACTTAAAATAACAATTGGGATTCTACATGTTACCAACGTTTTACACCTTTTATGTAATAAATTTAAGAAACAGCGTAAAATATATAAAACATAAATTACAAATGAAAAATAAAGACAACACCAGTCGCAGTGCCATCTGTTTTAAAATGTCAAAAACATAAAGGATTGGTCATTAATATAAGGATGTTTTTTATTTTGGCCTGAGCCAGTTAAGATGATTTTTGGCATGATTTGTTAAAAGATGGTGCTTCAGTTCCAATTTGTTTTGATTAGAGATGGCGCTTCAGTCACGTGAAACAATTGTTTACATGTATAAAAATAACTTTTACGATTTTAACAGGTAAAAACATATAATTTACACGTCCAACGATAATTCAGAAATTATCTTAATCAGGCACTGAAATAATTATTTAAAACTAAGGTTGTGCTTTTTGTAACATAAGTTCATCCATCCAATCAACTATCTAAAGCCACAGTCAAATTGTGGATATAGCTGTAGGATTTGCATACCTCATTCTACGTTCGTACCGGGTTTCTAACTCGTTATTTTTCCTCCCAATACTGTACTGGAAAAAGAAGATTCCGGTTAAAAGTCAACCATGAACTCAACGAAATGACCTTCGGATAGGTGCAGAACAAATTGACAGAAAATAAGTCTCCCTTATCGAACCTATTGATTTTGATGGCGTTTCAAATTTTAAGTACTAACTTCTTGTAGATTTATTGGTATCTTTCACTCTTTATCGAATATTTCTAGATGGTACATACTTTCTCAATGTCAACAGTTAACACAAAGATACATAACAAAGATAAATGATACATACCATGCAGCGGATTAATGATTAGTCGATTGAACATTTTTTTCGTTTAGCGAAAATATTGAAAGCTACTAATGGCACGACTTTAAACCAGTTTAGTTTCTTTCAGACAACTACCCAAGGTAAACACTTCTTTTAATTAACAACATGAGGTTGGAAGTTGCTATGCGGTATATTTCAGTGTTCAGCTAAAGCTAATTTATTTGTGTCGGTAGGTGTTAACCCAGTTCCCTTGTTTCTGAATTATTCAAAGTTATGCAATCAAGTGAAAATCACAGTACACGATGAATTGTCGAAAGCTTCGCCGTATGTAAGGTTGGAGCGTAACGTTGGAGCATATAAGGTTAATAGACAGGTTTTAAATCCGGGTAGAGAATGTCTTTTATCTTTACGAATCAGAATAATCAGCTTATTGAACATTTTGATGTTAATGTGTCATTTATGTAGCTTTATAATTAAAGGTGGAAATTTGACATCGTCTAGCCACAACTTAGTTATAGACACTATTAAAATAAACGAATTGTATTCAGCCCTAAAGTTTGGTTTCGAACAATACAGTTTAAAATTGACACTTTTTGTGAATATCATCCGAAATTACCAATCAAGAAATATTGTCATTTAAAACTTGGTGAAATTAAATGTTTACTTCGTTCAACTGGATAGCTTTCGCACTTGCCGCTTCCACGACTCCAATAATCAGGTTCACTTTTGATTTGTTTTCAATTTATTTTTTGCTTTAATATTCATTGAGGATTGTTGGACTCTCTGCAGACATCCTCTGCCTTTTCACGAGCTGGTACCCTTTTTAGATGATTTGGGACCACCAACCCCTCCTAGCATATGCGTTCGTAAACACAAACGCGAATTACAGAATAAAACAATAAGAGTGAGAATTATGATCGATCAGATCATAATTCTCACTCTTGACACTATTGAAATTGACTGAAAAAGTTATTCAATGCTATTAGATGTGTTTCCACTGGGAGCAGTACGGTGTTCCGCGGGGGGCAGAATTTTGACCAACTAGGTTTTGATAAATTTCCAAATTACGGACCAAGAGGATATAAAACTCGACTGCCAGCGTTCGTTGAGTTTGAGACCTGCAGAAGCTGTCATAGGAGTCATAGGATTGTTTGAAACTTATAAATACCTGATGTACAATATTTATCAGTGACTGCCCGATTTGGACGAAATCTTTATTGGAACTTATAATTTTCTCCACCAAAAGAGTAATCTTCTCAACATTATGTACTAAGTTACTTGTATGCTGTTGAAGGTGAGTCCCATAAGATAAAGAGGATAGTCAATTTCCATTATTTAGACGTAAGATATATTACCTTGAACAAAAGGTTCCCGGAATACCCACCGTATGGCGCTTCCATCGTTCCAATTTGAGTTATGTTTTTTTTTGTTAAGTTGGTACATCTGTTGTTGATAATACTTCATACCTATGTAAGCGTCATAGCTTCTAGACATTTCCAAAAGTTACGTAGTCAAGAGTACACCTATCTCTGTGGTGGCGATTATTTACAATTTTAGAAATGGATTTAAATTTACAACAACGAACTTGCATTAAATTTTGCCTAAAAACCGATTAAATGGTGCGCGAACGATGGAAATGTTGGAAAAGTGTTTCAGTGGCACGAGTGGTTTAAAAGTGGTCGTGAGTCAATCGAAGATGATGAACGCAGTGGCAGACCAACGACATCGAAAACCGACCAAAAACAACATAAAGTAAAAGAAACGTTGTTACCACAAATTATCCGTCAGAAAGATAGCGGAGGACTTAAACATTGCCTATGGATCCGTCCAAGACATTTTGTTTAATGATTTGGGTTCCCGTCGTGTATAGCAGCAAATTTGTTGCAAAAAGACCTCAATTTCGATGAGGCGGTCATCAAATAAGCCGAGACCAAAAATACCACGTCGTTTACAGTCAAAAATCATTACTAAGCACTTTTCTAGGATCGGATCAAGCGCTGCCATAGGTGTGTTGAAGTCGATGGGGATTACTTTGAAGGGCATCTTGTAAATTCCGGGTCTTTTTTGACTAAGCTCGAGTAAACAGAGTTTGGTATCACCGTTTAGGTTGTATTTCTTAAGAACTAGTGAATTATCAACTAGTTAAAGAAATGGAAACTAAGTGTCTATAAATGATTGTGTTCTACCCAGAATTATAATAATAATAATTTAAGAAGGCGGAAATAATTCCAGAACTCAATGCCACTAGAGGCCCACGATTCAACCCACATACACATACAGATTAAAAACAACCAATCGTGATTGATGAATCGTCACCAACCCGGGAATCGAACCCGAGACCCCCGAATGACAGAGCAAGTACGCTACCTTCTCTGCCACGAGAGCGACGAAGCTACACAGTATTAAAATATGGTATACCATTTTGTCCATTTTCCGGAATTGTTATCTCAGTTGCTCTACGATATGCTTGTGCATATTTTCCAACGATATGGACGTACTCAAAGTTCCTTTGAGCGGTTCAAGTTCAGCTTTGACCAGACTTGCCTTGCAACTCTACATGAGAGGGTATTCGTCCACCTATCGTTCGCTGAGCCTTCCGCCTCATTTTAAAGCACAGTCTTGAGTGCGTTAATGGGTCTCCCCAACTTTGCCCTTTCCGGTAGCAGTTGGAGAATTGTACCGTGCCATGCTAGTTCGTCCGCCCTGCAGTTTCCCATGATGTCTGAGTGGCCAGAGACCCAGACTACCTAGATGTTGAAATGCTCACTCATATCATTTAGAGACGAGCGGCAATCCAACGCCATTGTAGACGTTAGAGAAACAAAAACCAGCGACTTGATTGCCGCCTGACTGTCCACATAAATTGCGATATCAGTCGAGGATACCACATTATGTCTCAACCAGTTCAGAACCTCCTCAATCGCTATCACTTCTGCCTGGTACACGCTGCAGTGATCAGGGAGACGAACTGCTATATCTACCTATAATTTATCAAACAATAGTTCAGATCCTACTTTACCGTGTGGTAAAATCTCCTTGAAAGGCAGGTACTTTGGAACTTTTTCTCGAAGCACAAAGTCAGTGTAACATAGTCTAGATTCGCCAGTTCTTTCCTCTTTGCTTCTCAATACTTTTCATTACGTTACTTTATCAAGAGCTGGCTACCACACGCTCACCCCATACATAAGTGCAGGTCTTGCTACGGAAGTGAATAGCCAGTGTACCAGCTCCAGCTTCAGACCCCATCTCTTTCTGATGGCGTTTCTACACGAGTAAAATGCTTTACATTGGCCTTGTTTACTCTTTCCAGAATGTTGAGCTTCCAGCTAAGCTTACTGTTCAAGATTACGCCTAGAAATCTTGACTTGTCCGTTAAAGCTAGTCTCTTGTCATTTAAGTGAGGTGGATCTACTACCAGGATTTTATATTTCCTAGTAAATAGTACCAATTCAGATTTGGACGCGCTAATTGCCAGTCCACATTTGATGGCCCACCTTGTAATAATTAGGAAGGCATTTTAGTTTACCTCCGTCACCGTGCTTATGTATTCCCCAGAGACAGCTATCGCTACATAATCTGCATAGGCAATCACTCCGATCCCCTCTCTCTTCAGCTTTAATAGTAACCCATTGCTGCATTCCTTGTGGGGTTCCCTTAGGCGCCCGTCTCCTTATGGTGGATTCCCCAGCTACGAATTAATCATCCTGCACCCAAGCATGTGATTGATAAACCCACTTATAGGGTAATCCACCCCTAGTAGTGACAATCCCTCCAGAATTGCCTCCGTCTTTACATTGTTAAAGGACCCTCAATATCAAGAAGCGCCCCCATACAAATATCTTGCGAGAATATTGATTTCTCAATTTTACTTACCAGGGCATGCAGAGCTGTGTCCACAGATTTCCCTTTACAGTTAGCGTGCTAACTGAACCCAGTCACTAGGCTTTATTTTTGAGCGTATATGTAGATATCCATCAGTCTTTACAAGGTTTTCAATAGAAAGAATGATAGAGTTATTGGTCTTAAGTCTTTTGGATAACCCTGCAAGCCTTTACCCGCTTTCGGAATAAAAATCACTCTGACCTCCATCCAGTCCCACGGAGTACAGACTAGTTTTAAACACCTTTTGAAGATTACTTCCGACCAGGGGAGCATAGTCCTTGAGTTTTTTTGCAACTCCACGGGTATTATTCGGTCAGAACCAGCCGATTTATAGGGTATGAACCCTTCAAGTGCCCATAGGATTCGTTCTTTGGTTACGATATCTTCAATGCGCAGTGAGTGAGCTTTTTGGTGAGTACTAGTCCCTATCGAGTCATCGAAGCTTTCTGAAAAGTGGGTTTCGATGAGAAGAAGTCCAGACATTTTTGATTGCAGGCATTTGTCCACTATGCCGTTCAGTTCCTTCACTGTCGCTGGTTGCTCTGCGGTCTCTGGTAATAGAAGTCTTATAAGCGTTTCCCCATACTTGCTCCAGTTTATGTTTCTGGAATTCTTAAAAGCTCTCCGGGTGGCAAAGGGAACGTTAAGGCCAAATGTTATATAACAATGGTCAGAGAAGGAGTGTTCCCTCGCCACTCTCCATTCCCTGACCAAAGGGTACATTTTTTCTGAGTAAGAAGTGTAAAATGATTATAACCAGCTCAAATTGTGTCTTCCATGTGTTTACTCATGAATTTATCGTCTTTATGGTAATATAATCTGTATAAGATCTTACTTTTTAGATTGAGCGGCCTGCAATGCAAAGGCCAACGACATTAACTGAAAGTGCAGTCCTTTTTTAACGCTATCTATAGTCTAAACATAATGTTCATTTGCTATTATTTTGTTTAATATCAGACAGCAACCCTATTTTAGGTAAAAATGGATGTCCTGAAGCATTAGCATAAACATATTATGGTTCATAGAGTCACCACATATTTCATTCTTTCTGATTCTATTCTAACTAACTAGAACTTTTAATCTTGCGCTTAATATCCCTAACATCGTTCCTACTGAAGTCTGTCATGTTATTGAGAAAGATAGCAAGAGCTCACCCGCAATCTGACATTTATGAAGACACATGCAACACTTATTGATGTCTTCAAAGTCGTCCCATCAATCTGTTTACTCAGTTTTCGATAGCAAAAAAAAAAATATGGTAATTTACGTAATGGCAGCGTAATTTTAATAAGATTATTCGATGTAACATTTTTCCGAATAATTGGAAATTATGCTGCGTGCTTGAACGAAGACAAGCAACAACATAATTTATGTTTTGTTGATTTCTTTGTTGGGCTTGGTCCAAACAAAATGTACCCTAAAATACTGAATTTTAATTGAATTTGATAATTATTTTGTTCCGAACCTTTTTTTCGGCAACATAAATATTTACCATTAATTTTTAGAAGAATATATTTAAGATCCTGTCAATATTCGTTATTTATTAAATTTAATTAATAAATATTTTCAGTCTATATAATAATATAAATATTCTTACACATTGTGAATTTTAAACAACATCAATTTTGTCTATAATTGAAATTTGATTTATGTGCATTTATAATTTTTTCACTCGAATCCAGACGAAATCTGATGGCAAACCATTCATTCATCTCGTTTTCGAGTCGTGTGTTACATTTTAATTTATTTGATTGAAATTGAGTATACAGACTTATTTAATTTACAAAGTTGTTATTTGTACAAAAAAAATGTTCGGGTCGAATAATATACAAATTTCGGCATAAATCACCTTCAATATATATTCGTAATCTACCTTTATAAGTATACACACACAGACACACACTAAAAAGGGTTAAAACCTTAAATTTGTGTACACCTACATATCTGTATCCGGATATAATCTGATTCCATTTGACGATGTGATTTCCATTTCATAACTATAAATGTAATGGGAGTGATACCGAAAAATCTACTGTCTAATCCATTTACCCACAGCACTGGATCGTATCAATGGATTTCGAAAATGAATAAAAAAACATTTTATCGCGAAACTAGATAAATAAGATGTGGATGAGGAAGTGTATTGTAGGTTTTATCTCATATACAATATATTCCGATTTCTTTGAAGGTTACATATGTGTCGACTGTCGAATGACAAACACGAAGGGAGCGGAAAATCAAAAAATCATTTCATTTTCAATATTGTTATTATATTTATATACTGAAAAGAAATATCTCGATTTACGTCTTTGTGCTGGAAAAAAAGCTTTGAGCTTTTATTTTGAACATATTTTTGAATATTTTTATTTTATTCATTCAAATATATAAAAAAGGATTTTTTATATAAAGGATCTGTAAACGAGAATATAAACAGCAAAAAAAATGTATTTTGCTCACAAGATTTGAGTGATTGATTGTGAAATTGATGATGATGTTATAAACTTTTTTTTTTTTGTTTAAACCAAAACTTTTTGATGCGATATCTAATTTAAATTGAATATAGTTTTTTTATGGTATAATGAACCTGTTGCCATCGATGGTATTGTATCAAATGAAATATATGAAATTCGTTTGGCTTGATTGAAGCAAAAAGCACGACACAAACAAAATCAATGTAAAGTGAAAGAAAACGGAAATTATTGTTTTGATGATATGTGAGCTTTTATTGATATTTATGTATTACAAAGTATATACATAAAAGTTTTTTTTACAAATGGCATACAGTATATAAATATAAGAATGATGACATAAAATTCAAAAAGACAAATTGAAATACGATAAGAATATGAAAGCTTTTGTATATGTATATATATATATGAATGTATGTATATACAAAAAGCACTTCAAAAGAAGATAAACGATATAAAATATAGAAAAATTGTTGAGATTCTTTGCTATATTTGTATTGTGCTATGTAGATGAATGCCAGATATAAATGACAGACTGAATCATGTGTATATGAAAAGCCCATAAAGCTTTTTTTAAAACAAACCCGAAAGTTAATTAATTTATATTTTAATGATTTGTATTGTTTTAGTATTCCTTATCAAAAATAATATTTTTATCGTATAGGTAAATGATTAATTTGTGAGCTTTTGATAAATCGAATAAAATAAATTTATTAATATTGATTTTATTCGACTTGAAGTGTAGAGTAGATGAGGATATAGTCTTAAATGAGACCATAGTCCTTCAATAATATGTCATAACGACCAAAAGTATTACTGAAAAAATTTATGTTGAGAGTTGTGGATTCTCTTCAGTTGAGAAGAACTGATTTTCTTGTATTTGACGGTTAATCTCATAAACTTCCATTTAATAGCTGTTAAACAGTTAATTATTTTCTACTACACAGTAAAAAAACATGAATTTCTCGTATTCCAGTAGGCGATGCTATGTCCGTTCCAGCGGACGATGATTGATGCCTGACTTGGACCTTTACATTATACTCATATTCGTATTGTACGAAACAAATTTTTAAAAGCTCATGGCACAAAGGACAGTATTGATACCAGCGCGGAAGAATGGAAAAAGGCAAGATAAAAGGGCTACAATCGATTACATCCTGCCATGGAAAAATTACTTAACCTTGATTCTCCGAAGATCTACGGCTATTTCTGTTGAACTACCGTAAAATTCAAAGAAGGTTGGTAAAAACTGATTCTGGATAATTGTGCGGCCGCATTCAATGGAAAATATTCAAATGGAATTTATTCCAGCAAATAAAACCTAGCAAATATAGCCACTATACTTTTACTCACGAGTATTGAGGCACACCACAAATGTTAACCGGCTCGATAGATATGATTTTAGCAAGTCAAATGCGATGATACGAAATTAATCAATTTTACTAGAAACAATATAATTCGAAAGCAGGTCACATTCCTATTTAGATTTAAATTAGTGTTTGTTTGATCGAAAAAGCTTAAAACAGGCATATTCGGTGTTCAAATTTTGATTAAATCTAAATTGAGAATCTCTGAGTATATTGAATATAGGTCGGACTATGTTTACTCTCAAATGGGTTGAAACTACTTCGTTTAAGAAGGTCAGATTGATAGTACATTCTTAGGGCGAGAGGATTTCAAAATTCCTCAAGTCTTTATTGAATGACAAGATTTCAATATTAGTCACAGGTCTGAAGAACCAAGTAGTGGACGGTTAGAAAAAAACTCTTGGATAGTGCAAGGCACTCTATACATACTGTCGTTTTGAAGAATCGATACGGTGATAAAAAAACTATTTAGTAAATTGGCAATCATCTTGGGATTTGAATGAAAGACATTCGACATACATATTTATAATGAATAAATTGAAGCTTTTATATTTATACTCATTACCAACAAAAAATAATTTCCCATTGCTTTTTAAAATGAATAAGCATACCTCGGTCAATTTTGCTTTACAGTGGTCTGAACAGTCGAAAAGATCAAAACAAGGTCCTTATATGAACGCTTGGCTGCAAGTCACAGTTAATCCTGATGTATCTTGTCTGATACATCTTGCTAAACACTTTTTAATATCAAATGGATGAATAGTCCATGCTTTAGCAGTCTGTACTGACCCATAAACCTTCCAAATGAGATGAGATCAAACGCCTTATTAGGGAAAGTTTCCAAGTATCCGAAGTGTCACTGCAACTTCGGTTACTTGGAAGCTTTCAGTAATAACGCGTTTGATCTTATCAGCTTAGTTTGATGTTGAAACCATATGTATCGATTTGGGTATCGTTATCTTTGATGGTAATCAGATTCGATTTTCTAAGGCCTAATATGGATATTTTAAAATGTGGTTCGAGATTAGCTATTCAACCTTAATCATTTATAATTTGCTTAGTGAATTAAACAACATTATTGTACCGTTCCATCCTAGTACCATGTGACATCCCTGTAAAATATGGTTTGACATCTCACAGACCATGCAACGACATAACCCGTCAAAGCGTGCTCTTTGTCTTGTAGTTCTAGACTTGAAGGGGAGAGCATTTCTCATTAGCATGACAAATAAATTCGCAACCTCACAGTATCCTGGATGGTTCGCATATTTATCTATGCATTAAAGAGTAATCTAAAACCAAAATTTGCCACCTCACTTTATCCATTTCAATGCCAGGATTTCTATGCCACCATTTCTGATTGGCACATGACAAAAGGAACTGATCACATTAATAGGAAGATTGAACCCATTTTTCGCTACACATCATAAAATTACCCTGGCTTTACCTTGGTGATATTAAACCTGGGGAATCAAGACACTTCGAACTGCGTGGAGACTTTGCTGAGGATAACGTGGGGCCTTCCTTATATTTGGTAAGCCAAGGTAGCGCCATTACCTCAACTTCATGGAAGATAAGGATACTAAGATCGCTTATATTCTTTGTAACGCATTTTTCGGTTTTAATGGAAAAGCATTTTGGTCATGGATTTCGGATTGCAATCCACATTGGTTACCACTCCAGTAGCTTCTTTACTAACTTAATCGTCATACATCAGAGTGGTTGTGAATTAAATATATAGATTGTATACGGAACAACTCCATTTGGTATACGATCTAAGTGTACCAAATATTGCTCCATGGGGCACATAGTTGAATGCTTTTGCTAATGTCGAAGGAATTGTCCGACCACAACAAAAATCAGTAAACCACTTGTGAATCATTTTAATCAATGGTGACGAGTCCTCCATAATATTTATCAAGCAGTGATTAGGTTTAACACACAAAATATACTTTATCCATGTTCACAAAACAACAATGGGTTGTCTGCAAAAAACAATGAATTGAAATTCCATAAAACGCATTGTCTCATCGATGCACAAAAACAAAGTTAGAGTGGAAAGAGCAAACGAGTTGTTACGCTTGCATGAAAGTGACGATTTGCTGATTTTGGTTTCCTCCGATGAGTCACCGTTCGTTACTGAGCAATATGTGTACAAGCAAAACGACTGGAGTTGGGCCACTTCACACCAAGCGCCGCCGATGTAGCTGGTTTGGACTGATTTTGGATTAAATTTGCTGAGAAACAACGTTCCACGGTTCATGTCTACTGCCCAATGGCAACCAAATTCACTGGATGCTAATCCGGTAGATTTCTCGGTTTAAGGTTTTTTGAAGAGTAAGGTTAGAAAAGCAAATACGACAGTGTCGATCATCTCAAGCAAGCGCTTCGCCGGGAATGGACCAAAATAGCGCAGAGCCACTTTCATGCAGCATGCAATAGCTTTATCGGCCGTTTGCGGCTAAGGGTGGCCAAATCGAAATTCTTAACGTCATAGTTCGACATTTGCGAATGTTACGTATACTCAAGATTACACCTATCTCTCTGTGTGTGTGTTGGCGATTATTTACAATTTTCAAAATGGATTTAAATTTGTAACAACGAAGTTGCATTAAATTTGGCATAAAAACGGATTTGATAGTGTGCAAACGTTGGATATGTTGGAAAAGTGTTTCAGTAACTATTAATTGATAATGTTGTAAAATGCTGATGAGTTTTTTACTATTTATATTATGTTTGTAATAAAACACTTTTCAGCTTCTGTTTAATTGTTATAATTTAATTTTTATTAATATTTCGCCTCATTGGCATCATCAGAATCTATGGTAAGTAGTAATTAGTAAATACAAAATTAATTAATTAAAATTATATAACATTATATTTTTTACAAGACAAACATTAAAATTAATTATTTAAAATTAGTAAATTGGTGGTAAATATGACTTACATTCTGGTAAATAATAATAAATATATAAATAAATAAATAAATAAAATAAAAAGTTTAACAATCACAAATAATTACACATATTTTAGTTAAGAGTTAAAATTTAGTTAAATCTTATAAATAAATATATATGTTGAACTTAGATAAAGTGAATGATATATTGAATAATAAAATTTTTTTAGTTGCTATTTTATTTTAAGAAAACCACTTGGAAAAATAAAAATTAGTGTTGTCGTACCTATAACACTATAGTTTGGACATCCCTTCCTATATGATTATTTTCAAGTTCGAAAAAAAATGCAAAAAAGTAATAAATGAATTGAATGAACAATTGCAAACATAAAATGTCAAAATTCATGATTTGTTGACATTGTTTTGTAATAATAAATAGTAACCAACAAAGAACAAGAATAGCTAAAAAAACTATTAACACATCTTCTAATGTACTTTTCACTAAACTTAAAGACAAAATACCACATACTGACATTTCCAATGTTGTTTATAAAATTCCATGTTTAGGTTGTCCGAACAAATCATATATAGGGCATACTTCAAAAGCGCTGTCAGAACGATTGAAACAACATAAAAGAAATATTTTAAATCAATCAGAAGTGACAGCACTTGCGAAACATAGCAAACTCAACAACCATAGTTTCAATTTCCCTGAAACTAAAATTTTAGAAATTGAGACCAAAAAACGTAAACGAGAAACATTGGAAATGATTCACATACATTTAAACCAAGAAAACACAGTAAACCACAGATCAGATACACAATTTTTAAGTTTTAACCAAAAGACTCTTTTGAATATATTTAAATCCATAAAACATTAAAAAATGATCACACATAAACTGTACACAGTATCAGACGATTATGTTAATAACAAAACAATGTCAACAAATCATGAATTTTGACATTTTATGTTTGCAATTGTTCATTCAATTCATTTATTACTTTTTTGCATTTTTTTTCGAACTTGAAAATAATCATATAGGAAGGGATGTCCAAACTATAGTGTTATAGGTACGACAACACTAATTTTTATTTTTCCAAGTGGTTTTCTTAAAATAAAATAGCAACTAAAAAAATTTTATTATTCAATATATCATTCACTTTATCTAAGTTCAACATATATATTTATTTATAAGATTTAACTAAATTTTAACTCTTAACTAAAATATGTGTAATTATTTGTGATTGTTAAACTTTTTATTTTATTTATTTATTTATTTATATATTTATTATTATTTACCAGAATGTAAGTCATATTTACCACCAATTTACTAATTTTAAATAATTAATTTTAATGTTTGTCTTGTAAAAAATATAATGTTATATAATTTTAATTCATTAATTTTGTATTTACTAATTACTACTTACCATAGATTCTGATGATGCCAATGAGGCGAAATATTAATAAAAATTAAATTATAACAATTAAACAGAAGCTGAAAAGTGTTTTATTACAAACATAATATAAATAGTGTTTCAGTAACGATTGTCTAAGGAAAACGGTTGTTACCCGTGGCAGGGGCGACTTTAAAGTGGTTGTGGGACGATATCATTTGTAAAGTAAAACATATGTTGGTCAATAACCGTAAATTAACCATCAGAGCGATAGCGGAGGACTTGAACATTACCTATGGATCTGTGCAAGACAATTTAGTTAAAGATTTGGGTTTCCGCCGTGTAAAGCAGTAAATTTGGTGCCAAAAGGCCTCATTTTCATGCAAAAAAGAGACCGTGATTTGAGAGGCAGAATCCGATCCCACATTCATCAAAAGGATCATTACTGGAGACGAGACATGGGTTTATGTATACGACACACAATCGATCCAGATATCCGCAAGTGAATGGTGTTCACTAAATGAGCCGAGAACTAAAAAACCACGTCTTTCACAGTCAAAAAAGAAGCCGATGCTCACGGGTTTCATGGATAAAAACAGTGTGGTGCATCATTGAATTTTTTTGCCAAAAGGCCAGATCATAAACAAAGAGTATTATTTGGGCGTTATGAGACGTTTGCGTGAAGCTATTCGCCAAAAGAGACAAGAATTGTGGGCAAAAAACTCGTGGGTTTTGCAGCATGATAGCGCAGTGCAATCGTTATTCGTTATTTTTGGCGAAAAATGCAACAAATACCACCCAACCGCCACCGAATCCACCTGATGTGCCTCTCTGTGATTTCTTTCTGTTCAATCGAGTTAAAAACCCATCACGGGGAACGCGTTTCAGCAGCCGAGAGGAAAAATGGAAAAATCGCAGGAGGCACTGATGGACATAACGAAAACAGAATATAGTAAAAGTTTCCACGATTGGATCAAGCACTGCCATAAGTGTATTGTAGTCGATGGGGATACACACACATACATAAATATATATATATATATATATATATATATATATATATATATATATATATATATATATATATATATATATATTTATATATATATATATATATATATATATATATATATATATATATTTATATATATATAAATATATATATATATATATATATATATATATATATATATATATATGTATATATATATATATATATATATATATATATATTTATATATATATAAATATATATATATATATATATATATATATATATATATATATATATATATATATATATATATATATATGTATATATATATATATATATATATATATATATATATATATATATATATATATATATATATATATACAGGTAGCCCTACTATAACACAGTATCGTACAACACGGTTTCACTGTAACACGATTAAAAAATTGCGAAAACCGTCGTACAACACGGTATCTTACAACACGGTTTCACTCTAACAAAATAGAAAAGTCACGAAAAACCTCCTACAGTAGGACAGTTTTGTCTAAAAATTGAAACACTGCAAAAGAATTGAAGGTATCAAAACATCGTAGAAAATTTGTGCAGTAATGCGTCTGGGGATTGAATAATGTTACCTTGTTGGTAGTGAATCCTCGTACACCTAAAAGCTTGAATAAAAACACATTATCGGTATATTGGATAGCGAATGCAAAAGCAGGGGTGCAGATTTATTTAGAAATTGGATTCTTATTATTATTTGTCAGAGGTTGACATTTATTTAAAGCAGAAAAATAAAGAATTCAAGGCGCTATTAATAATAAATAATTTGTACCTCCTAACATTACTCCAGTCATTGGATCAAGCTTTTATTTTAACCTTAAACAACTGATGCCAAATCTATTGATGTAACAAAAGTTTGAAGCCATTTTCAATTTAACGCGCTACTGCAATGATATTCGCATCGTTAAAAGAACTAAAAATTACAACATTAAATGGATAGTGGTAAAAGATATGGTCCGCATCAGTTGAAATAGAAAACATGCATAATTCAGTAGAAAATGACATTGGTGGCATATTAGAACTTGCTAGATCGGCAGAGACAGTTTTATGGATATGACTAATGAGGACATTCAGGATTTATTATTAGAAGAAGTTGGTGAAACAGATTTAGTTGAAATGACAACTCATAACAAAGCAAAAAGCTTCCCGCTCTGACGACGATAGTGGTGATAATTACAAAAAGGTTTTAAGCCGATAATCCACTGGAAGCACCCACTGAGAGAAGCCAAATATTTAAGAGAGAACGACAAAAAGTCCACCAGTGAAATTTACAACAGCCTAATAAGGTCACAAAACTAAAGCAAAATTCCCAATTTTTTGATGATTGCAGGAAAAGCACAAAATTTACATGATCCAAAAATCGAGACAAAAAAAACTTCAGAGTGTGAAAATGATATCGTTTTTCAAAGAAAACGTTTAACCATATAAAGTAACGATGATGAAGAAAATTATTAAAATAAACCGCAGCTGGAGCGGGAAGTGACGGGTTCGAATCCCAATAGAGGCAGGATTTTCTTTTGAAACAAAGTTGCTTCTATGAATAAATAAATAGAAATTTTAAAAGATTAAGCACATAACCCCCGCTTTTATACTAGCTTCTAGTCTCCTAAAACACGCTTCTGGTCTCTTGTATCTCATAACACCTCATATTTAAGGAACATATCTACTGTGTTATCGGAGGGCTACCTGTATATATTTTGAAATTGTGTTGAAATTTTTATTCTTGAATTTGAAAATTACCTTAAACAAATAAATTCAAAACATTTGATTGTGATTGGAGACATGAATATAAATATTCTAAATATAGATCACCTAGATTCGCAAGAATGCAAATATTTTTCAATGATGTGTTCCTTAGGACTTGAGTCATTAATCAATGAACCTACTAGAATCACATCCGATAGTATGACATGTATTGATCATCTTTACTAGAAGCAAAATTGGCTATACCATCAATAATAAAGCTGAAACACTTAGTTTAGAGTTATCTTATCATTGTATGACCTCGATACAATTTAATTTAAATTGGGAACCTCTACCTAAAATACCGAAACAAAAAACTTTTATTATAACTTTCAAGAATTAGACCGGTGTTTACAAACAGAATCGTGGAAGAATGTTTTTAATAAAAACGATCCTTCTAAATCAATTGATATCTTTTTATCAACGTTATCTAACCATGTAGGAAACTGCACAACCTCATCTATGGTAATCTATAATTCAAACTATACTAAACCATGGATAAATAATGTTCTATTAGGTAAAATTCGCCGTAAAAATGCTTTATCTAAAATTTGTAAGAGACATCCGAATAACACTAAACTGAGAACTAAAGTAAAAATTCTTTCGAGACAAATTAAATCAGATTGTGAAACTAGTAGAAATCATAATTATATTCAAAAATTTGAGGCGGTAAGTTTTGACCAAAAAAAGCAATGGAATTTACTTAACAACTTACTAGGAAAGCGTTGTAAATCTAACAAAATTAATTGTATATTTGGTGACAATAATACTGTTCTTACTGAAAGCATTGAGATTGCTAATCAATTTAATCATTACTTCGCAAATATAGGTAAAGTTTTGAAAACATCCATAAGCTCCAATAGTTGTACTAATCACTTAAACAATGATCATTAAACTAATTCGAATTTTTTCTTTTTTCCTACTGATATTTATGAAGTATGCGTGCTACTATATCTAATCTCAAAAATAAGGTTTCTTTAGGCAGTGATGGTATAAGCTCGCTTGTGATAAAGAAATTTGGTTACATTTTATGTTTTCCACTGGTCCACATTTTTAATAATAGTTTTATTCAGGGACAATTTCCAGCAAAAGCTTTTGATACGGTAGACCACAATTTATCAATTTAAAAATTATCCACAATCGGAATTCGCGGAGTATCTAATCGTTGGTTTCGATCGTATCTGGAAGATAGAATACAAGTGTGTACTATCAATGGAAATTTGAGTAATATTGAACAAGTTCAATGTGGCGTGCCTCAAGGTTCTGTGTTAGGGCCACTACTATTCCTCATTTACAGTAATTCGATTCTTGAACTTAATCTCTATGCCGATAAAGTAGCGTTTGCAGATGACCCGGCACTGTATAGTGCTAATACTAGTTTGAGTTTATCTACGAAAACAACCCACGATCTGAAGATTTTACGGGCTTGGTTTGATCAACAATTTATGATTGTGAGCGATAAATCTAAAATAATTCAATTCAAAATAACAAATAATGTACTTGACAGAAATTTCAATTTCATATATTTACATGCAACAGGGTGTCAAAATAATTCTAAAATTAAATTAACAGATAAAAATTGTTCCAGCAAATGTGTAAAAATTGACTATGTTGATTCCTTCAAATATTTAGGAATAACTCTAGACAAGAACTTAAATTTTAAATTGCATATAAATGTCTTACAAAGGCATTTATTTCTTATTAATCGTATTTTGTTTAGATTAAAGCCATTATGCCCTCAGTTTCTTCTCAAAAATTTGTATTACTCCTTAGTACAATCTCGGCTTAGTTATGGAATTAGTTGTTGGGGAGGAATATATTATAATAATTTAAAACGACTGCATGTATCCCAAAAGTTTATTTTACGAAATATATATAATGTATCAAGATATATGTCAAGCAAACCTTTATTTAGAATAGCGAATATTCTAACAATAAGGAATTTATATATTTTCAAGGTACTCAAATTATTTTTTATTCGAAGTGGAAATCGTCATTTTAAAGAATCATTATATCCGTTAAGGAATAAATATTGTGTGGTTCCGGCTTCGAAGAAAGAATTTTACAGACGATTTTATGTATACACTGCTCCCATGTTATTTAATCAGTTACCAAATAATATAAAAAAATCAAATAATATCAATCCGTTCTTAAAGTCATTGCGCGCTTGGTTAATTGAGATGGACAATTCAGAACTGTTATTCAAAGTAATGAAATAATTTCTTTTAGTACTGTTTTAATTACTGTATATTACACAATTTAATCTCTTACTGCTTAATGAATTAACCTAATTGAATTAATATTTATTTTATATTTGACGCCCCTCTTCAAATATATTTAATCTTAAATTTCATAATAATGGGCAGGTAGTTCTAAATATTGATCGTTTAGTCGATCACAAGAACTTCCTAATTTCCTCTTTTTTCGATACAGCTATAATTTCCTATTACATAAATATTATCATTAATATTATAATTTATATTACAGTTAATAGTTATTTGTTATTTATTCTTAAGAACACTAATTTTAATGATTTAAAATTAAATTTAAGTATCACTTTTGTATTGATTTAAAGGAAATAAAAATAAATAATAATAATAAAATAATATATATATTTATATATATATATATATATATATATATATATATATATATATATATATATATATATATATTTATATATATATATATATATATATATATATATATATATATATATATATATATATATATATATATATATATATATATATATATATATATATATACCTTTATTATTACTGACATCATACGTCCTCCTCAACCATTTGTGTAAAACCATTTTTGCCAAAGTAAAAATGAAGCCTGATTTTAAAATTCAGGACACACAATACTAGTATAATTTAATTAAACATGACTGTCATGTTTTAAAGTTTAGGCTGTATAAAACGAACGAATACAAAATAACCGATCGAAACATAAAGCTCAATGTTTTTTTTGTGCTTCATCACTAAAAGCTTTAAACCAAATTGTATATATAAAATGTATCCTTCAACCAAATATCAAACCACACCGATATGATACGAGGGGATATGGAAGCTAAAATATTTTTATATTTTAAAATTGAGTTAATTTAAAATTAAAATGAATAAATAAAAATTGTTTTTAAATATTTTATAGCAATTGTTGGGCATGTCGATATATAGGTGTGTGTACATACATATATATGTATATTCGGTTTCGGTGCGGCGATGATTGGTTGTGTATATCTTCGAGCTTTTCCTTCAATCTATAAATTACACCATAGTACACTCGTGTATCTCGTCTATTCTAAATAAATTTGATTAAATAAATAAATCGAATTGATGAATAAATATTTGTATAATTTAGATATTCGAGACAACTAATTTTTTTGTTACATTATTTGTATAATCGATTCAAAGTACTAACATAATATTTATAAATCACATTTTACAATTTTCACTTGTGTATAATATGTACGAGTATGTTTTTGGGATTTCATTTGGGTCGGGTGGGACTATACCATATATACTGTATATAGATATATACTCAGTGGATTTTCAACTATATTTGTGTAAAAATAGCAGAACATTAAAAATTTGCATTCTC
Organism: Tipula lateralis; assembly: GCA_963932295.1. NCBI lineage: Eukaryota > Metazoa > Arthropoda > Insecta > Diptera > Tipulidae > Tipula > Tipula lateralis. Next base: position 57,812,482 of record OZ010736.1, on the reverse strand, counting down.
GATTTTTCATTGTGTCCGAAAAATACGATTCGAAAAAATTAGGTCACCATCGTTATTCATGTTTATATAGGGGATGTGATTTTATATTTCGGTTCGGTGTAGTATATTAAAAGTTACTTTTGTATACAACATAAAAGCTTTTTAGTTTTTCATACTACTTTGTTTTTTCCCACTATTTAGAAAATCTCGGGAGTAATAAAAGCCAATTTATGTATATGTTTCGATGTGTGTAGTTTGATAGGCGTATCGGAATTGATATAGGATTTATATTAATTTAGGATGTCTTTAATTTGGATACGTTTACGAGTGTGTATGCACTTGGAAAGTCTATAGAAATTTATTTAAAAGGTTACTAAAAGCTCGTAAAATAATAATCTACGACTTGAAGGACCTTATGAACGAACCATTATAATATATTGGTCCACAAAACAACGAAGGTGGTCACAGCCCAAGGAATGCTTTTTTACACAGAATCGATTTTTATGTCATCCAATGCATGTTATTTTAGGCCAACGACGAGATCGCGGCCTGACGAGTAACTCTCTTAACGATTAAGGTACAACCGACGATAAATGGTTTTAATGCTCTTGATATTTCTTATTTACTGGTAACTCTTATATAACTACTTATATTAGTGATCTCGAGTAGAAATATTTGAATAAATCTATCTCCATCTGCTCGTCCTTGGTTTGTTTGTTTGTCTTTGGAGATGAAAATCAATCTAAGACATTTATTTACAAACACTTGTTTGAACAACGCCAATAGTTTAAAAGTTTTTGTCACGTGTTGATCTCATCGTTCTAGTTCTTTGTATTGAAATCAACGATTTGTAAAGTCGGTCAATTGCCTATCATTCATTTGAATTATACATATGATTATTGTTATAATTAGAATTTCGGATAATGATTGGATGTTTTTTGATGGCAGCTTTTCATTTAACATCAATTTATTGAAGAAAACCGAAGCACCAACAACCCTTTTCAAAAATGTTTCTTGTACATCTGAGTCATCAAACAAGTGGGACCGTCAACCATTTTTTTTGCCGAAAACACCATTTCATAAAGGCACAACCTTTAACGAAATAGATAACTGAGATTTTGATAAAGGCAAGATGATGAAGCCACAGATAACCGTAAAATGTTTAGTTTTCAGGACACTATAATATAACCCCTCTCATTAAAGCATACTCGTAAACTAATAACATAGGGTGGGTAATTCGGCCGTAGTTGTACCAGTAGTAAGTTAAGTAGGATATATAGAAACACTTCCAACCATACGCTTCGAACTGTTAATATGGATGTAGTGGAGAGTAATATTTTCCTAAGTTTGGAGTGTAGTAATTCAGCAAGATAGACCGTTTGAGTCGAAACTCGGCATCAAAGTAACGAGTCTGCATATAATTCGTACACACAGCAGTTTATATTGCTACGTTTCTTAATACCTGGTAATCTTATTCAACTGCAACCCAAGTGAAGATCGTTTGGGTTAGCTGGCGGCAATCAATGAAAATTAGTATCATCCATTTGGTATGTCCATTGTTCAACTCAAATTGTCCAACTCAATTTTCAGTCCTTCTGACACAATTGAATTAAATAAATTTATTTTATTACACGAATAAACGATTTATTAATCTAATAAAATGATTAAACGTGTGTTACAATTTAATTTTGATTGAAATGATCGGTTTTACTTGGGCACCCAGTGATGGTGATCAATATTTAGATTGGTCAGTATTTAAGTATTATTATGAATCTCCTCGGTTCATATCCGGTTTATTGATCTCTATGTCGATGCTTGCTACTTGTGGTAGCTATATCACTAATCCTGAACGACTACGGCCACTACAACTAACAACACACACTACAACCACTCGACCAATGACGCTTATACCAGTCTTACTTCTTTTCTTGCGGAACAAAATGTCTTTCTCAATCCGCCTATAGCTTCAGAGTACTCTTCAGGCTGGAAAAACATCCCAGAAATTTTCCTTGGAAACCTTTAACATTAGCATTAATGCCTTAGTGCGCGTTATTCTTGTCTAAGAAAAATTTGATGCGACTCCGGACATATTCTATATTGGTGTGTTGCTCATTTCCAGGTACTTCCAAATCAAAATTTCTAGGTAGACGTATCCCTTTTTTGAATATTAAATTAGCTGTCATCTCTTCAATTGGTGCTTTCACGTTGTATAGCTTAATCTCTCTTCGATTCCTTAGATACTGCGCAAATATCACAGCGCCGACACCATCGCTCCACGTCGATCCAATGTTACACCTAATAAAAACTATGTCTGATTTTGTTAAGTGTTGTATTAATCTGAAGGTGGTCCTGAATTTTTAACATGCAGTTACTCCAGCACTGCAGAAGCACTTCTCCTCGATGACTCTATTTCCGTCTTTGTTTCATGCTGGTTTTGATCTTATAGCTTATAATCGAACTCAAAGCTGAATCTTCTCCGCATATAGTTTCTTTTTTACCTTTTGATATTCCATCTCTCGATGATATGGTGTTTATGTCTCGTGTTTATGTATGGTGGTTAAACCGTACGTTCTTCTTCCGTTGGCTTTGTCACAAGATCAAATATCAAATATTCCATAAGGCTGAGAAGTTAACCTTTCCGTATTAACCAATTCCGTAAATTGCCAATCTGAAATGTTTAAACAAAGTTCTGCCAGTGCTGCTTCACCTATACACTAACTATCAAAACCGGACAGCGAAGACTGGGAATATTTCTAGAACAAGTAAAGTGCCAGTTATGTATCGCCTTGATTATATATAATTTTTCAATACTCTAAAAACTTCACCAGTTTTCCAATAGATCTATTCGAGCTTATTATCAGAGCACTATCTCTTCCGAAAGATATTTACACAAAATCTCTATCACCATACCTTTGCGGCTCTACTATCGCTCAACCAACTTATATCAAACAAATGCACCATTTCATAGACTTGGTTAATTATAGCCATCATTTAGCAGAACATCTAGCTTGGCAAACTAATTATGAGAAGCCAATCCTCGTGATACAAGCATACAACTGACTGTGAAGCAGCTTATAACATGGACTTTTTTATCCAGGAATACGAGTATCTCTGTGCCAGTATATATGTAAATACTGGGAATTGAACTGAGCCAAAGGTTCAAGCCACAACGGCAAACAATGGCAATCATGTTCATTATAATTAATCGCTTCACAAGTAGGCCAAAAGACTGTAGCCCTTGTAATGAACCGGCTTTCGTAAAAACGTTGATGCAGACTAATGCTGAACTCCTCTCAGAAGAATTCAAAATGCTTTGTATATACCAAAAAACCTAACGGACTGTGGCCATATTTTCATCTAGATGGACATAGTGCAACAGGTTTAACACCAACATACGAACATCTATTTGAGATGTAGTGTCACGGTTAAAACCACTGCTAATGATATATCTAGCTGTGATATTGTCAGAAATCTTGGAATTCGAACAGGGAACCAGTGGGCGTAAATTAACTCAATAAACAAACAATCTTCTGGACTGATCACCGAAGAATGATACACTATGCTAGTTTTTACTATCCTAGCGAACACCACAAAAGAACTAACTCAGATGGAAATCGTAAAGCATCATGCATCACAACCTTGCGTCTTTCTACTACCTTGTGCCTGATTTATAAGTTCTTACAATTTCATTTGTTGTACAAAGCACAGATATTTTGAAACTAGGGTATTCTTGCTGCAACAAAGACAAACCAAGACGGAGGCCGAATATAAGCACCATCCACAAATCAGGTTCGTCTCATGCCAATAGCTTTACACTCCGAAGGCATAACACTCAGTTTCAAAAAATAAATAGACATTGTATAATCCACTAAATGTGGTATGTGCCAGGTTTAATTGCTTCCTTCCAGGGAATTTTATGATGCAAGGCAACTGCTTCAGGTCATATAGTCCGTTTATATAAGTGAGAACATTAAATAAATTCTCTTCTGTAGAAATTGCGATCCACTCAGATTTATGCTCCATAGTTAGTTCGATTATCGAATCATATTCCAAAATTATGTCTCGATTATAAGTAATCCAGGGGATAATGTGATAGTGAGCATCGAATATGGGACCAATGCTTATTTAGTAGTATGCTACATTGAACCATAATTCTTGCAGTTTGTTCATCGCTCCGACAAAATTTATGACGCTGTCGGTGATTAGTGAAAAGACCATTACCACTCCTGGCATATAAGTGTTTTTGGTACATGTCTTCCTCCTTTTATATTGGTCATAATTGTTGCTTAACTGATGCTAGAATTCTTTGAGTAGTATGAAGAAGCCTATTTGGTGCAAATTTTAAGTTCAAATTAAGAAATTGTGGCTTTTTCAGGTACATCTGTTCGTTGTTAGAGATGCACCAAATGCTCCTTTATTGGTGTCAGAGAAGTCGTGTAAATGCATTTTGAATCCACTGCGTGTACTGAAGTGTTGTTGAAGCGACTTATCTCAATTTATTCCAAGGTGACAGAATTGTTGAAGGAATATGATAATTATTAATATTCCGGTGTAATGAGGCCAAGTGGATCAAAAATATTTTATTAGCCGAAAAAATAAAAAATCGATAGTGCAGATAGTGTCTTTACTATTCCAGACTGAAGTTCAAAATTTTATGTCCAACCAAGAAAAACTTTAACATTATCCGGACATGGCTGGATGTGAGTTTACTCTAAGCGATTTATCAATAGGTGTCACTGGAAAAATATCTGGATCGTTTCATTAAAGGAGTCCTGGAAAATTCGATTCATTGAACCCGTAGTGCAAACTTCTTAAATCTCTAAATGAAACCTCAAGAGTATTATGGCTGGATGTTAGTTTATCCTTAGCTATTTTTTAATGGTTATCACTGGAAAAAAATTTGGATCAAGTTTCGTGTGGCGAGTCCGGGAAATTCGATTCATTGAGTTTGATAATCATAGTTTGTCAATAGTTATCAGTAAGAAACACTGGAACTTTCTAATCTTCCCGACCTTCCCACATCAAACTTGCCTCAAATTCCAGTGATAACCATTGACAACTTTCTAAGAAAAAACTAACACCTAGAACAAAAATCCCTTTACCATCCGGCCTTTATCGGGATTCGAATCCGGTACCTCCCGCTCCCACTGCCGCAGCTTTAACCACTGCGCCACCTGTGCGGTGGCTGGAAAATGTTGAAGAATAATTTCAAAATAAATAATTAAAAAAATATAAACATTTTAACTTTCGGCTAGAATAGCAAAGACACTATCTGCATTATCGATTTTTTTAATTTTTTTGGCCGGAAACTTTCGGCTGACTTTAAAAGCATATCAAAAATGTTTACAATGTTCAAAATAGCCGGTCGTTTTATCCAGATAAACATGATATTATTGTACACATTCTATTTTTAAAATAGTACGAAAATGTGTTAACAGATGATGTGTTAGGTATAAGTAGATTTGATAATAGATGGCGCGCCAAAACGTAAAAATACGTTTTTTACTGTACTTGGCAAGTTAAAGTAGAACCGGCGACTTTAAGAAAAATCGATATAATTGGAGTCAATGCAACAGGTGTGTTCAACGGTGCCGATAAAATTTTGACATTTTTTAGGTGAATTTAATTAATTGACATTATTTAATTGTTCCAATTCACACAACATACTATTTTTCAATTTAAATTTTTTATTTTTAAATTATTATTTTCACATTCAAATCCAATTTATATTTATTTACATATTTTTATTTTTAATTGGATTTGAGTCTTGGGGATTATACCATTTTGTTTTTATTATTTAATATGTGTTTTATAAAAAAAAATCCAAACAATATTTATTTATAAATTTGATGGGAAATAAATTGAAGAGAAATATTAAATTAATAAATAAATAACGTATTTAAAATTAACGAAAATTTTTAAATTATTATTAATTAATATTAATATATTATATTTAGTGTTGTGGGAATTAAGATTTATAATCCGATTATGCATGGCATGGTATAATATAATCTCTTTGGTTAATTTAATTCCGACATACTATATATAGAATTATTCACGCGCTCAGCAAAAAATTAAGAGCAAAATCTGATCCGTTTAATTTGATAAAGCAACAAAGTTGAAACAAAAAGAAAACGGATACCCTTTTATGTATACATTCCGAGACCATCATCGACATAACTTAAGTAGGACACAACCTTATTTATTTAATTTTTTTTCGTTTTTACGTTTTATATCACCTCAGGTTGAACAAAATCCGGATTACTTTTGATTAATGTTGTTGCTGTTTTGTTATTTTTGTTTTTTTTTTAAATAAATATGAATTATTACTCATAGTTAAGATATTTTTCTTCCAAGAATTAATTTTAGTCCCGAAAAAAATTTCGGAATTAAAAATAGAATCATGTTTTCGCTTATAAGCACGAAGCGTGTACAAAGATCTCATTAAATATAAGACGAATAGAGTGAATCTCATCTGTACAGTGATTTAAGTATTATATTATTTTGGTTGGTGTTCTGTTTAAATCAATTGAAATTTATTCAACCCTAAATAACTTAAATATAACAACCAGAGAGATAACCAAACGAATCACCCATCGTCATCATCGCATATATATATGTGTGAGATGGCGTATGTACCAAACCCAGGAAGAACAACAGCAACAACAAAAAATCTAACCTATTTTACTGTTTTTGTATAGACGAGTGTATAAAGCACAAAAAAGCTCTATGTACGAATAAAATTAAAAAAAAAATCTAATTTGTATTCCAAACCAGAACGATTGTTGAAAATTATCTCTATGGGTTACTTAGTACATATATAATATCTTTTTAGAAAATGTATAAATACAAGAACAAAATAAATATATATTTTTTTTTGTTGGTTGGTGTGCTCGAAATGTAGAATACCAACAACTCAACACAAAAAAAAAATTTGCGTATATAGAAGGTTTATTTTGTATGTTTGTTTTATATTGTTCGACTACTCAAGGATGTGTAGAACAAAATCACCCCACAGAATGATTTTCCAGATAAAAATATATTTGTGTACGGTTTCATATTGATGAAAGAGATAATTTTACTGCAATCATAAAATGCAAAGACGCGAAACCTTGAAAAAAACCTACTATATTGACACCAAGGCGCGAACTGAGCTACGGATGTTTTCATCCAAAGATTAGTCTAAAATGCGTCTCATCCAACTATATAATTCATACTATCACCTTTGCTTAGAAGCCAAGTTGATTTTAAACTAGCTCAGGTTATTCGTATCGGTCTTACGAAGTGAGGGGTAGGAGAACTTGCAACGAAAATATAAATATCCTTTCAGTGAAGCATTTTGCGATCTAATCACCAGTTTGATGAAGTGAACACTGCTTGGGAAGTATTAAACACTACGGTTTGTCGAAGGCGAAAACCTAAATATCTCAGAGATCGAGATATAAGTATCTTGAATTTCTCAGTGCTCACGATAATAGTATAGGAGAGGATATCAAGGTTAACCTTGCCGCTAGCAATCGGGATTTATATGCCATGCGTCCACTTCTAGAATCATGCATGTGATATATGGCCCAAAGACATTGATAGTACATACCGAGGTCTTTTCAATCACAAATGAAACGCAACCAGACACAAGTGAGAGTCGATAGGTTTTTCAAAATCATGCCAACATCAGGTTATAATGAGATAAGAAGTGGGCAGTTAGTAACAATAAACTTTTAAATTATTAGCTCAAAATTCTTTACGACCTCGATCTAAAGAGAGAATTCTACCCAACATCTGTTTCTATTCTAAATGGCAACACAAATCAAAATCATTTTCGATGATAGATGATGTTCTAAGGGAGTTGTTTTACATCATCTAATTTGCATGTATTTCGAACATCATTATATCGACTCGCCTTTGGTGAAGACAACTTTAAGATAACAGAAACAGAATTTTCGAGAGTTATGGACAGATAAAATTAAGCGTGGCTAATTAAAACCATTTCTTTCTTATTGTTGATTTATACCATCTTTAAGATTTGGTTGTAAACCAGACTAATTGCGAAGAACGAATCGATAAAATAACAACTTTACTATGAATACAGTGATGTGCTGTAAAAGTGGTAATTCTTTAGCGACTTTATAAATTTGCTTGGCAGAGAAGAGATCGAGTCATTATTTTACAATGCAAAGCTTAGTGGTTATATCCTAGCTGCTCATTTGTTAACAAAAAATTAAAATACTGTGCCATTTGGATGGAATATACTGGCGGCAGTGTGGCAACGCCTATGCAATGTAAAAAGTCTGAAAAATATTTCAGCACCATAATACCAGGCATCACCAATCTTGTAACTTGTTGTGATAATTGCGTTACTTAAAACAAGAACTCAATCATGGCGTTAACAAAAAGAAAAAAGTCCGGGATTACGAACTTATTAAAGACAAAATGAAAAAAAACATAAAATCTCTTAGATCACAATGATACAAAAGTCAAGCAAAAATTAAACTTAAACATCGTTTTACTAAGCAACATTCAAACCATCTCAACGCTTTTAGAAAAAATGTTACGTACTAAGCTTAACCCAGTCCTGAAAGTGTGACCATAGCGGATTATCAATTCCGAAGCCAACATGGAATACGGCAAGTACATTGTACTGTAAATACCATCATATACTCCTTATAAGTACAAGTGTTCCACAAAGCAACGTCTTATACCAATACTACACTTGAAATACCATAAACAACCGATTTAGTCATTACTTAACAAACCTTGATGACATCCAAAACAAAAGTTATCTCTTTGGGATAAGATTTCAATACTTCCTGCTCGAAATCCGAAACATTGCATAAAACAAACTATGCTGAAAGGTTCCGGACAGTTACCAATTAAGCTTTTAGAAGGATATTTTGAGGAGGGCCAATACTATTCGACGCAAAAAGAGGGGCCAACACTATTCGAAAAAGCAGAAATGAAAGCAATTTTCTCCTTTCATAGATCAAACAGACGTGAAAACTCGTTTCAATTTCAACAACCTGTTTGAGTTTAAAAGCTCACATATTATTTGGCAGAATGAACAATCAAATCCCGATGTTGATGAGAACGTAGATACTTTTAATAAAAGGATTACCGAAATGTTCGAGGATCTTATTACGAGGAATATTATGAACTTACTCTCATATTTGTCAACAGTCGAGTAAGAACTTTTGAGAAATATTTTTCAAATTTTGTTAAATACAAACCAAACGTATACCTCGCCACTAATAGTATTACCTCGCCACTAATAGGTTATATCTCGTCACTAATAGTAAAATGTAATGTGTACTTAAAGAACAACTTCAAACGGATAAATGAATCAGAAATCCTATCCAACGTATGGTAATAAGTCCTACCAGCTCTTGATACATTTAGCCATCGATGAAGTCCTAACAAAACATCATAATTTGGAAAGCGCATTAGAGCCCGAACTTGAAACACATAAAATTAATATGGTCATTTATACGTAGCCCAACAATGAGGGCACAAGCCAATATTTCAAGGTCTTTGAAGTTCACGTGCTAAATGGCATGATAAACACAAGTTTCAGAAAAGCATTCTGAAGAACTGCAGAATCGTTATTATAGGACCTTGGATTAGCCAATGTTATCTAAAACTTTGATAGTTTAGAATAGCCCAATGCGCTTATGTATATTAAATATATACTTTACCCTTCTTGTTATCTGACTACTAATTTTCTACATGCTACATGCTAAGCTTATGAATAATAGGCAAATAGTAGCTGTCTACCTCCTAAGAAAACAGAAGAATGTGAAAAAAGGCCTCATTGATAGATTAGATGTTAAAAAAGCTTGCAGGATTCAAAGATATACTTGATCAAATTCGTCCAATTCACCTAAGAATGTGTAAAGTTGGACGTAGCATTTACAAAAGATATATATATATCTATATATATATATATATATATATATATATATATATATATATATATATATATATATATATATATATATATATATATATGTATATATATATATATATATATATATATATATATATATATATATATATATATATACATATTTATCCCTCGTTTAATACGATACTCGCATTGCACGAATTCGCTGTACATTTCTTTAGTAGCCAAATAAACGTTTTCAGAACCATTTAAAATAGTTAATTGCTTTCAGACTTAAAAAACTGTAAGGCTTTTATCGGTGTCCATTATATCCAAAATTCGTTAAAAAAGAATATCCTGAGGAGCTTTTAAATTAGCGGTAACTCCCTGGTCCATTGGCTGGATGAGCAACCTTGTGTTGGGTAGGAGGCGAAGTACTTGGAAATTCAGATGTTCTAAATATTGAGGATGTCTAAAAGTAATATCTAGCAGCAACAATACCTTAAAGATTCAATTTTGTTTTTTTCTGCTTCTGGAGCAAAACAGTTAAAAATCAATGCTTAAATAGACAAGTTTGGATTTATCTATTGTGTTATCAAATCGGATGGTGGTTTCGTTTGGGCATGCAAAAATTATGATGGTGATGTCCAATCAGATTCAATGGCCCAAGGTTATAGTTCATTGAACTTGATGACATCGGTTTTAATGTGTCCCGATGGTAAAACGATTGAAACCGAAGCCGCTCATTGTACAGTGACGCGACATTTTCGTTTGTACCAGCAAGGTAAACTAACATCGACAAATCCTATTGTATCGATTTTTACATGGACCCAAGGCTTATTGCATCGTGCTAAGCTCGATAGTAACGCTCAGTTGACAACATTTGCTGCGACACTCGAAAAAGTGTGTATCTTGGGTTTATTGGTTTGTAAATAAACATTGGTTTGGTGAGCAGATTACCAGATGAATAGCTACAGAAGAGTAATGTTACTCTATCTCTTATAGCTATAAGGACCACCTTTTCGCTCTGAAAAATGGCACGCTTTCCGGCATAACGCTGTTTCATCAGCATTGAATATCTGATCCGCTGTATACCCTTGCTCTTCTACAATCACTGCAAGATCCATAGTAAAACTGTTGGCAGCAAATTCATCTGCCGATGCAACTTCTCCAGTGAGTTTTATATATTATGTAATGAGAATCGATTTTTCAATCGCTTGAACCATCCCTTACTCTTGAAAAATAGTTCACGTTATTGCATGATTGCGTTTTTTCAATCTACAAAAATTATAGTATTATAATATTTGTCCAGTTCTTTCGTTTTTCAAAATTATTCCTTCTGCGGATGCTGCGTCGCTTTGTAACCATACGATAAGTCAATAAGACGATAACTTGACTTATAGTTTTCTTGGCTGTAATTAATACTATTGACAAATATCGTCCTTTCAATTATCGTTTTCTTAGAAGGCATATAATTTGTATCTGCTACTGTAAGTAGGTATAAGTAATCGTCATTTATGATGCAATTTATTTTACAATTTGATAAGTTCTGGTACTGTTTACTTCATTTTTCAACTGGGAAATATTTCAAAGTAGGCATCCAGCTATATTTTTCTTGCTGGGAATAAAGAAATGGTTTTGTTTTTCACCGACAGTAATTATTAACTAAAAAATATTACATCCTGCAAATAGTTTTTATCTCAAAAATATAACTATTAATGGTCAAGTCCTTAGAAGAAAATGATTCGGGTAAGCACCATATTTCAATAAATAAGGATTTTACTGAACAATATATTAATATTGTTTTAAAACAACTTCATAGATCCATTCGCGTGTTATGGCACTGATTCAGAATATAAGCCTGATTCTTATCCTTCTTCGTCGAATTCATGTATCGAGATTAGTTCGCCGTCTGAACAAACAGTTGGAACTAGAAAACGCAAAAAATATACCGATGGCTGGAAAAGGATTAGGTCTAAATGCCAAAATAATTTTGGCCAGCCCTATCAAAATGCGGCAGGATACGAAATTCTTTATTCACAAATCAACATAGGGAATTTTTGTTATATACTTGGGAAGAAAGAGCGCCTATGGAATTTTATTGCGAATTAAGTTCAGGTTAATGACAAAAAAATAACAAAAATTTCAAGTCGAGACTGTATCACCTTATAAGTTACCACACAAAACAACGCGAGTCGAGTGTCTTTAAAAATGTTTTTAGACACGCCAAACGGTCTAGATACAGCTCTTTCGAAAACTGTATGGGATGGAAATGACAGATAAGGGTAGTTTTAAATTTTAACAAATTGACATGTATAATTTTTTCGCCATAAATAACCAATATAACTTGTAAAAACGCCCAGGTGGGAGGTACCAGGTTTGAATCCCGATAGAGGCAGGATGCAAAAGGGATTTTTTACCACTTAATTACGATCAGTGGTGTGAATGAACACAACTATGACCCCCTGTTGGAGTGCAGAATCCATCGGCCGACCCATATTCCATGTCAGTACTTATAGGCTGGCATGGAGCTATGCAATGTGCAGATGGTTAGGTAGATCAGACCAATAGCCGTTCGTATTGAGCCCCAAAACATATTGCATATAATAATAAAATATATATTAAAAAAAAAAAACTTCTAGAATATTGCCATCAATCATTGGCCCAATAATGCTTTATGAATCTATAACAAATATCTTTTCCAGTTAATTAACTGGATCGATGATTAACATTATCATCGATAGTGATCTTAATGTAGCAAAAATGCATAGACTATACCTAAAATGGATTAACAAAAAAAAATATAAGTAAACAGCACGTTACAGAACGGCAGTACAGATATATTTTTAATTTTAATTTGAGCTTTTTTACACCAGAAAAGGATCAATGCAACGATTGTACGAGTTATTCAAATATGTCAGACTCAGATAAAGAAAAATTTAAGAATACTTTTAATAAACTTTAAATAATGAAAAGTGAAGCAAGGCGACTCAAGAATATTGACAAAGTAGCAGCTAAACTTCATAAAAATATTGTAACCTGTTGTTTTGATATTCAGAAGATATTACAGTGCCCTTTTGGCGAAACTAGTATATTTTTCTACAAAAGGAAACTTAATTTGCATAACTGTACAGTATATAAGTTGGATGGTCATAAGGGCGATTGCTTTTTGTAGGACGAAGCTATTGCTGGCCAAGGTGCTTCGGAAGTAGCTATATAAACGTAATATATATATATATATATATATATATATATATATATATATATATATATATATATATATATATATACAGGGTGATCCGGTTTGGGATGCTAATCCGTTAAGGCGTAATTCCTTGGTTCATTCTGAGAAAAAAATCGCATTGGGAGGGGGGTCCATTTTTGATATCCTTTGAGATACAGGGTGTTTAAAAAATTCGGTCCAAAAAAAAGAAACACAAATATTGAACTGTAACTTCCGAAATACTTATTCGAGAGCAACCATCTTAGTCTTATTAGACTAGTAATTGTATAGAATACGTTTAATGTTAAAGTAGCTATCTTGCATCTGCTGCCGTTTGAGAGCTACAATGCTTTAAAGTAAAAAAAAAATATTTTTTTATAAAATTCAGTTTTTCTAAAAAACAACCGTTCTAATTTTTTTTTCTTTATTTTAATCCGCCTTGATGTCCTCTACATTAAACATTTTATTGGTTAAAAATACTACAAAAATTTATAAAAAGTGCTCAAAATGACCTCCTTGTGATTGAATACACGCTAATGTTCGTTTAAGTATAGCTTTGCTTATTTCAATTCTTGGTAATTCTTCCTTTATCTGTTCAGCTGCTGTGTATATTCGTTGTATTAATTCTTCTTTTGTTCCAATTTCTTTAGAATAGACAAGCTCTTTCATCAATCCCTATATAAAAATCTAACACAGTTAGGTGAGGGGATCTTGCAGGCCAATGAATTGGACCATTTCTTCCTATCCAATTATTTGGATATCTTTCGTTTAACCAATTGTTAACATTTATTCCGCAGTGACTAGGTGCACCATCATGTTGGTATGTGTGAAAGGAACCACTTAATATAGGAACATCTTTAAGGAGAAGTGGTAAATCATTTTGTATAAATTGCAAATATCGTTCACTGTTTAATGTGGATGGTAATATAAATGGTTCAATTAAAGTATCCCCAAGTACACCAGCCCATACATTTACACTGAAGTGATGCTGAAATAATGTTTGCTTTTTTGCATGAGGATTTTCAGCAGCCCACGTGTGAAAATTGTGAAGATTTGTAATACCGTCTCTTGTAAATTGTGATTCATCTGTCCATAGGATACGTTTCACAAATCTATCGTTCTTAATATTTCTTTCCATTAACCAATTACAAAACTCCAACCTTTTATGGTGGTCTGTTGGCAAAAGTTCTTGAACAGGTGTATTATGGTATGGATGAAGATTTTCCTGGTGCAAAACTTGATGTATTCGTCGGAAAAAGACGTTCAATTGTGAAACTAGCCTCCTTATGCTAATAGATGGATTTGCATTAACTCTATTAATTATTTCTTCGGTTTTTTTTTTTTGAGAAAAACTGAATTTTATAAAAAAAATATTTTTTTTTATTTTAAAGCACTCAAACGGCAGCATCTGCAAGATAGATACTTAACCTTAAACGTAGCCTATACAATTACTAGTCTTATAAGACTAAGCTGGTTGCTCTCGAATAAGTATTTCGGAAGTTACAGTTCAATATTTGTGTTTCTTTTTTTTTGCCAGAATTTTTTAAACACCCTGTATCTCAAAGGATATCAAAAATGGACCCCCCGCTCCTAATGCGATTTTTTTCTCAGAATGAACCAAGGAATTACACCTTAACGGATTAGCATCCCAAACCGGATCACCCTGTATATATATATATATATATATATATATATATATATATATATATATATATATATATATATTATATATATATATATATATATATATATATATATATATATATATATATATATATAAATATATATATATTTATATATATATTTATATATATATATATATATATATATATATATATATATATATATATATATATATATATAAATATATATATATATATATATATATATATATATATATATATATATATATATACATATTTATATATATATATATATATATATATATATATATATATATATATATATATATATATATATATATATAAATATATATATAATGCATCCTTCTTGCTTTATGTATATACAATGTATATACATTATAACAATGAATAATGATCTTACATTTCTATACTTATTTCATAATTAGTCAATTAGTCATTAAACTCATAGACTCATAAAAATTATAGAGTTGCGTGTATTCCATTATCATAAAATAACAGAAAATCCTAACATCTTAATTCAATCATATAACATAATACCCTCTCAACAATATATTTCATCTAGAATTTATGTATATACTGGACCATTCTTTTGTTGGAAATATTTCCTCTAATTTTCCAATAATTGAAAAAGAGTATGTTCTACCACTCATCGTATACAGGTATATAGTAAACTTTTTGATTAAAAAAATTTTGTTTAATTAATTTATGTTTAAAAAAGTTTATTTAAAATCATAAATTGCAATCGGTTTTGTGATAAGTCAATTGAAAATGGAAATTTTCCCAAAGACTTTCATAAAAATGTCCATTGAACGAGTATACGAGTACGTTCCATACGACAATATCTACAAATCGAACACAAAGTTTGATTTCAAAATTATCTTCTGCGACACAGAAATGTTCGAAAGAAAGTTTTTTTCATGTCGGTTTCTCAAAAGATAGCGTAAAAATATACGAAATCTAATAACATTAAATTCAGCACTTCCGGAATATATCAGATAAAATGGAAAAAGATAATTTTTTTTACGAGTATGCTGCGGCGCTAGAAAATAGAAGAGTGCGCGCCATTCAAAAGCACGATACAAAAATATTCTTATATATATAATAGTTAAACTTTTCGTTTTTCGGTTGACAACAGCACCAACAACAACACAGACTATATATAGAGAGTGGAAAATTTTCATCATTATTCATTTTTTTGTTTTTTGGTACGAAGACTGAGTAAGTAAAAAAAAAAAATTATGCTATCGAGATTAAATCGAAGTATGAAATGTAAAGTAAATGAAAAGCGGGAAATTTTGCTCAACTAATTTTCTATTTCTACGTGATTAAAAATTTCGCTTTTCGCTTGTTGGAGAAAAAAAATTATTTAAATTATTTTTGAAAGATCAAATGAACCAAAAATGATAAGAACAGAAAAAAACGAAAACAACTTAAAAATTCAATCAATAAAATCTAGAGCTTGAAATTGTAACATTGTAAAGATTTGAGTATATAGGGGTGCAAACTAGACCATGAATATAAATAAGAATAATTTCGTCGAGTATTTATACGAGTATATGGTTCTTTGTTCGACAATCCATGTTAATCGATAACGAAATTTGTATTATTGAAGTCAGACATAATTTAGTGAAGGATTATTGATTAAACAGTGCGGGTTAAAGCGAGTTAGTTTCTGTTTCATTATTTGCTAAACTGATGTTACCACTCAGCTTCGTGTCAAATCAGTTTGGCTACTTACTTTTTTTAGAATCGGTTTGAAGGTTGAAATAGTATAAAGCCAGACAAAATAAACAAGTCATATTTGCATATGTCACCCTTAGTCAAGTGACTCTACAACAGTAGCATATAGATGTATGTCTATTCACCATAAATCTCTTGACAAATGTGCTCATAATAAGTATAACAAAACATGAAAGCTGTAAAGCACACTCATCTATTACTGAGATTCTCAAGGGTAAGTATTCGAATTTTTGTAATACATTGGATGTACCAACAGCTGAGAACAGTAGTAAAAGAACTCAGTAATTAGATAACCTTACAAATAACTATCCGTAAGTCCAATGACGTTGAAAGCTTCGGGTATCTAAAAATACTGAATTTGTTTTTGGTTCATACGTTTGCCTCACTCCAGAGAGGTTGCGGTTTCAGGTAAGGTTGTAGTGTTGGATTTTATCAGTTTTCCGATATTTCCATACTGAGCCGTGTCCTTTTTTACTGAAACATCAACAGTGGATATGTAGCCGATGAAGTAATGAAACAAATGTGCATGTTGTGATTGGTGAGTGCGGGTACTGAGAAACAAGTATATTCAAATAGGAAAAGGAAGAAATAATGAACCCTGAAACTAAAACGTTAACGGAAAAGTAAATTCTCATGGCGACGATGTTGCAAGATGGTTAACATTTTGACCGACGAAAAAAGCACTTATAGACACGGAAAATGATCAAACACTCATGATCAACAAAAACACATCAATATCGGTAATTAATACAGTTTTATCGAAACCGTCGTTTTATCGACCATATTCGATGGATTTCGAGAGTGTGAACGATTACCATCGATAAGAAATAGAATAAGTCCAATTTTCGAAACGTCTAGGCGAACGAACTGTGACGCTACAAGATGGGCTCGGTCGGACAAACTTATCCACCATGGAGAATCGATTGGTGGCATCCGTTGTTGTTATCCGCCTTCCACTATCTTACCCTACCCAAATACGAAACTCACCTGTATAACAACGAAAAAAAAACTAGAACCTAATAAATGTTGTCGATTGTGAGTTCGAGTAATTACGTATTTTATTTGTTTCGTGTCACATGCTGCAACAGGCCACGAGAGGTCCCCATAGCAGCGAGAAGAATCGATGGTCACGATTAAGGCGGGGTCGTTGAGCTATTGGAGGCTAGATGGCGGAGGTGACGCGCGAAATGAAATGTCTTTCGAGAGTTTCGGAATTTCGAGAAATCACGAGCTGCTGTATTCAAAAGTTCTCGGTTCGCCAAACCAGGAGCGTGAGAAAAAAGAAGAAAACGAGTAAGGTGACGACGCAAAAAAGAGGAACTGGTATGGACCATCAAAGGTGGCGGTCGCGAAATAGAGAAAAGACAGAAAGGGATGATTAAGAGTTTGATGACGGTGGAAAGATAACCGCATCCAAACTCAAGCTAAAAAAAAAACAGTGTAAATGTTAATAAAACAATAGATATTTGTAATGTTTTGAGACAGTGTTTTTTTCTTTCTCTTTGTCTTGTAAGTTCTTTCATGTTTTGATGGTGTTAAAAATAATCATAAACAGTTATTAATATTTTTGATTAGTGTGATCAGTCATCACAAACTTTGAGCAAACGCTTTTGGCTGGTGCGATCATAAACGGTGATAACTTTTTTGTTGGTTGGTGTGATCATTCATAAACAGTGATTAATATTTTTTGTTTAGTGAGAGCATATAATTTTAATAAAAACAAAACGAGAAACATTTTGGAGCAATTGTGTCATAACGACGTAGAGTGGTTCGCCATCGGAGACGCGTGGATGGTTACTCAGCTGCAGCGGAAACACGACAGCGATATACAGGTGAGTTTTCCTTGTCCCACTTCCCGATTTTCTCTTCTCTTCCCTTATTTTCCAATCCTTCACTTTCCCTTGATTTCAAGACAACGGATTGATTTTCTTCGAGTTTGCGTGGTGATTTTTCTTGTGGTATCAGTAGGTACCCCGTCTGAGTCCACTCGCTCATACACAGAGCAAAGCCGGACACACGTGATGGTAGACTGGCACCCAACGTAAATTATTTTGATATTGTCTACACAAGACACAACTGCGATACTGAGGATAGCACGTTACAGAACATAATAGAAGGCTGAAATCGAATGGTTGTGGCAAGACAAAACTAGACCTGAAGTATATATCAAAGTGTGCCAAACCAGTTGCGTCAGTTAATAAAAAGTGATGTTTGAAATGACTATGTGTGTAATATAAAACACTAAATAGAGAACTGGTGATGGATAATTATTTCCTCTTTCTAAGCGAAGACCAAATCGACCGACTATATAAATTCAAAGTCATTTAAACTCTCAACTTGGACAATGAAGCTTACCACATGTCAAGCTTGCCACATGTCTTCAGCTGTTTTCATTAGATATGTGGATTTTATTTTTTTGGATTTATTTGACATGAAAACGTTGATACATAGTGAAATAGGGATAAACTAAAACTTCAATAGAAAAGTGCAAGTATCTCATTCAAGAAATAGTGTATGCAAATCTATGCCAAGTTATTCATTGGTTGCAAGACTTTTAAGCGACTTTTTAAAAATTAATGTCACATTTGAATAGGGACGACCGCCAATTATAAAAAATGCATATTAATTGAAAAAATTATATGTCTGGAGGGCAGGAGGGATGTTTATAACTTAGGTTCATGGCCAGTACAGTCAAAAGCTACATTTTATCCTGTTAAATCGACCTTGTTGGTAGAAAAAGTATCGTGCTTGCTCTTAAAAAAGGGCCATTCGGAGGTCTCGGGTTAAATTCTCGGTGGTGACCACGATTGGATATTTTGAATGTGTAAGTGCGTGGGAGTTGAACCGTGGGTCCTTCGTGGCATGGAGTTCCATGGAATACTTTGTTTTGTTAAATGGTTTATTCTGAAAATTAGACGCTCCAAATATCAAATTAGATCAGCAGCAATATATGCAAGGTTAAGCCTATAATTTCAACGACGCCTGTTTCTCAATTTAAAACTTAAATTTCCGGAGGCTGAACTTTTTTTCCGTATTTTATCGATGGTTGGTTTATTTTTGTTCGATATGTCAAAATCAAAAGATATTTGGTTCTGATCATCACTTATAGAAGAATTATGCAATTCACTGTGATTTTCATTATCATCAAGGTTCTCATCTTCCACTTCACTGTGTGTTATGGGCTTGCGTGTTGATTTTTTTTCTAAGCACATCGATAATGCCAGCTGAACTCCATGAGCAAAACAAAATAATGGTAATTTGGTACAAATGATCCAATCTACCATAAATCTCGCCCAATACTAAGTCATGCACTCGTCATAATTTTCTAAAGAAATCCCAAATTCGGTCAATTTATCTTTTACTGGATATACATTATTCTGCGGGAAAAACTTACGTGTAGAATCACCTGTTGTCCATTCGTCAAATGTAATGCAAACACTTGTTGTTAGAATACCTTTCAGAGCAGTTTCTCCTTTACTTGAGCGTAAGTTGCAGTGGAATTTGCTCCAAAATGTATCACGCTAAATGTTTATCCATAACACAGACAGTGTCACAGGCGATAATATCGCATAAATGTTTTCGTTGGTATTGCGATAACGGCAGCAACTTAAACATATAGCTGTGGCAGGGAGGCTGGACTTATTGTCTAATCAAATGGCAATATTTTCTCAAAAAAATGTAATTGGCCAGTTCCAGAATAGTTGAACTGAATAACGAGTCGGAGAAACGGGATCCAAAAGATATTGCATTCCAAAACATTCACTACTGATCGCACTGATTTAGTGAAAATTCTACCAAAATCAACAGATGAAATTAGTATTCGAGTAGCTCAACCCAGAACATGGCTTTTTAATAGTCGAATTCAATACGTACTGATGACATGTATATCCACTGAATAGTTCCAAAGCCTCCTAGTGGCCTGAAATATAATTATATTTCACATAAGATCAATATGCCAGGAGAATAATTTGATGCAGCAATGAACTCTAAAGTTTGGCCTGATGGACTGCTTGTAAAGGAATTTGAGTGGTCTCAAAAGAAATCGTTTTTTCAAAAGCTTCGCCTAAACGGTAATAAATATGAAAATTATTCTACCAATTATTCTCCCAAAGCTTGATTTATCTAACTCAAAGTCTACGTGGTTAATTTGGACTCAAATTACGTTCCTTGATCAGTCGTTATGTCAAGTTGAACGCCGAATCGTGATTTATAATCGTGATACGTAAGGTAAGAATATAAGTATATCCATTAGACGATGGTCCAACAATGTCTAAGTGAATATATATTCGAATCGCCCAGGTGGAATTTCGAAAAGACCGTGAGGCGATTTTGTATGTCTCTGAATCTTTGATCGTTGGCAGGATAAACAGGATTGTGCCCAATGAGTCACATCTTTGTTCATACTAGGCTAAAAGTAGCGAGCTGTAATCAATTTACTAGTGGCACGGCTACCCGAATGTGATATGTTATGTAAAGTGTCATGTATCGTTGTGCGTAATTGTTCTGCGATATATGGGCGATTGTTACCTGTTGATGTTTCGCAGAAAATTTCGAAACCAGGTAGTTTGAAAAGCTCTAGTTTCATGTTGGAACTAGTGTGACATTCGGAACCAGAAAGTAAATTTTGAAGTTCTAGGTCTAATTTTTGTGCTTTGATTATTTTGTCGTAATCGAAGTGATTTTCGATAGTTGCTATTTCGTTGGTCGTTCACATGTTGAATAACCGTGGTAAACTGACTTATGTAATCCAAATGGCGTGATTGTCTTGGATTTCGTTAAGTTTAAGACTGAATTGCTCTTGTCAGTAAATTGTGAGTAATTCCCGATCGAATGCGGAGTATTTTTGTTCGGCATCCGATTTTTAGAGTAAAATCGGAATGGTTCCCAACAATCGTTATGATACTGTTGCAGAACGACTCCGGTAGCCGTATTCGATGCCTCAGTCGTCACACTGAAATTTGAGTCGTTCAGTGGATTGTGCTACACCGAAAAAAATAATTGTGTATAGATAACGAATTCTGGTGTTCATTAAACAAACTCGTCGTCTATATGCAGCCGACGAATAATTAATTAATTTTATGCAATTTTATTAATCAAACATCAAAAAATTAATCAACAACTATTAATTAATACAATTATTTTAGAAATAGGAAATATTAATGTTTGTTATAATGATGAATATTAGTTAAATCTGGATTTGATTTTAATATTAAATCATCTTAACATTAAGGAAGTTATTGTTAGTTTGATATTTTCAATTTAAAAAATATTAATTATATTAATTAACATTAATTACATTATTTTAAAAGAATTTTAATTAAATGTAGTAGTATTAATAAAATACAGATATTTGAATTAAAGAATATTCGTTCCCACAAATATACCTTTCACGTGTAGCTGCGCCACGCGGGCGCTTTATATATATATATATATATATATATATATATATATAAATATTAAAGAACTAAAATCAATCATATTCACAGTATATGATTGCTTAGTGCCAGTATAAGAAAATAAACTTGGGACTAGACTGAGACAGGTACTTGTTGTTTTCAATATCCTTGCAAATACCTATTTTGACAATGCAGCTTATAGGAATTATTTTAATATTATTATAATTTTTTTAACACTATCTGGTTGTTTCCAATTTCTTAATAGTTTACCAAAATAAATATAAACTTCACAAGAATTAAGCACGTGTCAAATGTGGTTTTGTAAGTTGCATCTTTCCTCATTGACTACCCAATTATGATTGAAAAATGTTAAACGGTAGAACTTAGTTGTATAATAAAATTTTTGTAATGAAATTAATTGTTTTAAAGAACCTTCATTAGTATTAGGAAAATTTGTCTAATTATATGAAATGTACTAGACCTAATTAAGCTTTATCAAAACAATTAATATTAATCCAAATATTATTATTATTTAACTGAGGTTTACCGTTTAACAGCCTAGTTTTTTATAAATGTTTTCAATTATTATTTTTTATTTAACAAATATTAATTAAATTAAAGAGTATTACTTCTATACCAATTTTTTGAAAGAAAAATTATTAAATAAAGAAAAAATAGTGCTACTTAGTACGATTAATTAAAAATGTTCAAACGTATTAACGAATCTTAATAAAAATTAATAATTTTAGTTTTGTTAATGAAAGTTCTTTGAACTATCAAAATCTAATTCAATTAATCAAAGCATGTTCACATAATGTGATTTTACTTGAATATCAAAATATAATTTAAAGAATTTTATATTAAGATAACAAAAATCTGTAACAATAATAAATTTGTCGTTTTATTAATGATTTCATTCGTTAGTTGTTTAACGAAGACTCTGTCGTTAATATTATACAATGTTTTTTTTCGGTGTAGTCAATTCATTTTTAAGCTTCGATAATGCAGTTTGGCATTCTTCGGGCCAAGAGAAATTTTTGACCGTTTTTGGCTGTTCTTGACTTCTTTAGTAGCGTGCCATAGCAGTTGTCGATCTCGTATAGTGAATCGGTGTTGGATATTGACTCGAACCGTCGTGGCGTTAATTGAAAACTGATTCGCTGGATCAATCAGCCTTTTTCGTTTCAAATCGACTAATAGGCGAAATTTACTTAAGAAATCGGCGCCAATTATCGGACGATTCTCTGATGTAAGGACGAACGCATGAATGAACGTACGATGAAGTCCGATATCCACCTGGATCAATTTTGTTCCGTAGGTGTTGATTGTCGTACCATTCGCGGTCGATAGTACTAGATCGTTTGATTTTGATTTCAAAATTATAGAGGTTGAAAAACGTCAGACAGGGAGGAGCGGTAAGTCAACTTTCGTGTCGATAAGATATGTCAGGTTGTTGGGTTTGTCGTTAATGTATATAGGCGGCTGTCATTTAAAGTCTGGGTTGCTGCCGAAGATATGGCAAGTGCGATCGAAACTCGTGAGTTGAGCGTGATCTAGCTGGCGATTGAAATCGGTTTGTTGTATAAAAAAAATATCGATAATCTACCATTTTCTGCTACTTCTCTATCTTCAATAAGAGTTTATGTCTATGGTAACCATAACCAAAGTTACATAGAGGAATCGGTAGATGAGCACCAATGGGGTTTATATTTATATATACCATGTTATCTTATTTAATTAAATACCAAAACAACAAATATTTTCTAATCTTTAGTATTTCTATATTTACCAAATGTATATAAGACTATACACAATTTCCAAAAATTTGTTTTGACGAAGTGTAAACAGATATTATTAGTTGTCGCCCCAAAATGTCTAAATCGTAACAATAACAAAATAAATTATCTCAACACCATTTCGATTAGATATTATCATTCTAAATCATTCACGTGTTGGACATCAACACTATATATAAATATTCTCGGGAAAAACAAATTTTCCCTAAAAATAAACATAAATCAATCGAATTTCCGTTTGGCGTATACAAAAACAATTAAATTTAAATTAAAATTAAATCATACGATATGCTCGAAGAAGATAATTTTCACGAGAAGAGATAAATCTAATAAAGTGAAAAAATTTACAAAACTATAACGATTAATCAAAATATTTATTTTACTTATTATTATTATTGTTTTTATTACACATCGTCTTAAATAATAAAAACGATGTATAGTGGTGGTACATAGTCTAGAGAAGACTTGGGGAAAATTCCAATCAAAAAACAATTTAATTTATTTCTCATTTGTCTTCATCAATTTTAAAGACACCAAAAATACTTAAACAATTTTCCCAATTTTCTTTTGTTTTTTTGGTGAGGTTTTTTTTTAATTAACAATTTTTTTTTGTTTAATTTTAATTAATTTTTCTTTTTGTGATAAATTGATTTGAAAAATTAAAATACTCTCTTCATTCATGGATAATATTTATACGTATATAGATGCAGAGCCATCTTTATACAGAGCCTTAATATTGAAAATTAAGCTTAAAGCCTGATTTCAATTATGAAAAAATACTGATAGACGGGATAAAAATATAATTTTTCTTAAAGTGCGAGTGAAATAAAAAATATTTCCAGTACAAAAAATTTATTCAGTACTGAGCAAATTTTTATGGTTACTGAGAATATATATGACAAAATATATGAAGAAAAGTATTTTTATTCAGTACTGGAGAAATATTTTATAGGAAAAATAAATATGGATGATTTTTTATGGTCAATTAATAATTTGAATGTTTCGTTTTGTGCCATTTATCTTAATTCATTATGAAAATAATTGAAATAATGAATAATTATGTTTTTTTTAATTTATTGTTGTAGGTTTAAAGTGTATTTTGTCTTTTTTTTAAAAGCAAAAAAAATTTGAAATTTATTGGTTATGTTACACGCATCTGTAAGAATATGTCCACTATAAAAAAAAGGAAAAAAGGGAAAAAACGATCTTAGTCACTCTAATGGCAGTTTTAATTTTTTTCTCGCTTTGGTTTTTTCAGTAGAAAATACTTACAAAATTTTTTTCATACTGAAAATAAGCCTTAAATTAGAGGAAGTTAAATAGAGGAAAAAACGTTAATTGCCATGCAAAATATATGAAAAGGGAACATTTTTTTAAAATGAAATATTTCAATGAAAAGTGTGACAAAATAAACATTTTAATGTTGAAATAATAAGTTGAAAAAATTTATAAAACTATTTATATTATATATCATTAAAATATTTTTAAATAAAATCAATTAAATTTATTATAAATAATTAAATAAATAAATCATTAAACTCAAATATCGCGTTAGAACTTTAAATATCTCGACTCACCTGGAATAAGGGCTTAACTCAAAATAAACGAAAAATGAGATATTCAAATGAAAAAAACCGTTATTTATTATTTTTACGTTTTCCTCTTGCTCCTGTGTTTTTTCTCTATTTTAATGTATTTGATATTCTAACCAGTGCTGTCGAAAGTACTACTATAGGAGTAAATTTACTACTGTCAACACCGATGTACTTCTATGCTCCGCAAATGAAATCTATGTATATTCCCCTGAAAGAATTAAACCTTCATGCAGTTTTTGGGATTTCTTTTGTTTTACTAAGGTGAGAGAAATATATTCTCTTCCTTTTTACGAAACAATATAATAAGAGTTTAATGAAATTGTAGAGAAAATAATTGGAAATGGAAACAAAATGTAAATTTTGTCAACAAATCCTTACTAATAATATTGTACACATTGATAGGCACAATAAGTCCGATTAACAAAATAATTCCATGAAATTATTAAAAAATTCAACACTATGCAATCTCAATTCAAAACTTTTCAAGAATATTTTAATATCGAAATACACACAATACTTAAATTATCATTAGCAAGATGGCTAACGATCGAAGCAGCAGTATTATCACAAATTATAGAGCAATGAGTTGGTTGCGCTTAAACATTTTTTTGCATCATATCATTTAGAACAGAATGCCGACATGCCTCAAGTTCCAATCAGTAACTCTTTGATTTCATGTTTTGCTTCCCGCTGCAAGAGTTTTACAATGTTATCAAATTTTGTTAAATCTAATACATATTGATAAAATTTATATTAGCACAAAAGCTAGAATAACTATTATAGGGTGAACAGTTTACTGCCAACCGTTTAAGGAAATCGTATTGTGCTTATTACATACAGTTGTGGAAGCAAATCAGCACCTCGAATTAATTTCGAAGAATAGGTGTTAGTAGCTGTACTTGGACCTCAAACAAAAAACAATTAGTCTATCTCAAACTATTCGGTTGTTTCCAAATTTTTTCAAAAACACTTTGAATACGTTTGGACTTCTATATTCGATTTGAAAAATGTTGCCAACGAAAGAATGTATCCACAACCTCGTAATTTTGTAGGACCTATTTTAAGTTTTTCTCATAGCAGCGCCAATGCCGAGCGCATATTTTTCCAAGACAACCTTATTAAACATAAGAAGCGTAATTTATTGTTAACCTCAACAGTTAATGCCAATCTTATGGCCCGAGAGTTTTTGGAAGGATCAAATCCATGTAATTACATACTTATTATAATTCGTTACCGGATTTGTTAATTAGCGAGGATGAATGTAATAGCAGCATTGAGCGAATGGCGTTAATTTTGGAAAACAATTTATCGCAAAAGACGACTCAAAATAAAATTCAGCTAAGAAAAATACGACAACAAAAACGAAATCTTGGGAAATCCTGTAACACTGCCAAATGAATAAAAAAATTGAAGAAAGAAAAATGGTTAAGCTAACTCAATGTTAACGAAAATTTGTCTAAAATGCTTTAAATAAACTTTAGCCGAAAGTGATAAATTTGTAAGAACTATCATTAAACACAAAATTAATTCACCGGAAATTACAA
The DNA here is from genome assembly GCA_963932295.1 of Tipula lateralis. Taxonomy (NCBI): domain Eukaryota; kingdom Metazoa; phylum Arthropoda; class Insecta; order Diptera; family Tipulidae; genus Tipula; species Tipula lateralis. Next base: position 57,785,668 of record OZ010736.1, on the reverse strand, counting down.
TCGATAAGGACAAACGGGGTAAAAACACACCACTTAATAAATTAACAGCGGAACAAATCCAAAAGGTCAAGGATCATATCAACAGCTTCGAAAAATATTAATTCCCGTAATAAAAGCACACAATTATATTTAGAACGTGATTTGAACATTAGCAAAATGTACCAGCTCTATAGTGATAAATTTGGGAGGCACGTTTCCTTACTGATTCGGGATACTCTTCAAAACGAGATGATATTGCTGAAGCATCATGTCTCTTTGAGCACATTAGTTCTCTCTCCGAAACGTACAGATCTTTCATTTTATATAGCGACAATTATTTTGGCCAAAACAAAAATTCGAAAGTCGCATGATGATGTTATTGCCATACACAAAATACGGAATTGAGACTATTGATCATACATTTCTTGAAGTCGACCACACCCATAAGGAATGTGATCAAGATCACTCAATAACCGAACACGAGAACACTCAAAATGAGAGACTTCATATCATTTTCCAGTGAAAAGTTTGTAATTCGAAAAGTGGATAGTTTAAAAAATAAAGTGAATTGGAGACAAATTAAATGGTTGCGTTTTACCAAAAATTTTGGGAAAATTTTGTAAAAAAATTCACTACAGGCAAGAGAATCTGAACATCCAATTCGAAATATTTAAATATACTTTTTTCTCTTAATCTAAGGTCAATGAATCATTTTTGAAATCAATATAATGAAAAGAGGTGTAACGGCGAAGAAAGTGAACGACGTTCATATGCTTACAGAACCAAATTTAATAACAGCCTTATAGAAAAAGGATTTGGTAGATTTATTAACTTTAATTGATGTCCAATATCATAATTTCTATACATCGTTAGATACTAAAAACAGCAATATCAATAATAGGGAAATTGATTTTATCAAGAATGAGGAATATTCAATTTCCCTTTTAACATCAATACAATTGTGCTTAAACTATGATGATTTCATAGAGTTATCGATACTGAACATTTCAAACCTGCAACAGTAACTCAAAATAAATCGAGCTTTTTCAAAAATGCAATCGAAACTTTAAAATAGAATGCTGAACAATTGATAAATTTTACTTAAGCGCTTATTCCATGTGTGTCGAGATATGCAGACGCACAAATACGTACATACTCGTATCATATGAAAAAAAAATTCTCATTTATACGCATGTGCAATAGGAAGTATCGATCGAGTACGATCAATGACAACAGAGCCAGCTCTATATGGGAAAATTAAAACTGCTACTAAAAAGCTACTTTGTTTTCGACTTTTGTGTTCACTTTTTGATTATCAAAATTCAAAATTTCGAAATCAATCCAAACTAATGTAACATAAATAAATAAATTTAATTTATATCTACAATTCTATTTGTATATTTAATACAATATTTAGTTGAATTCATAATTAAAATCAAAACTGAACAGATTGTTACGTGTAAATCGAAAAAAATAATAAAAGCGATATTAAAATGAAAGATTATAATTATTTAATATAATATTTTTAGTCATTGGTAAGGTAAGGTTCTTTTATAGAATTCTTAAAATACAGATAATTATTATAAAGATATCACAGCCATAATGGCCCATATATACCTATATTCTACAAAAAACATTTTTATCATATTTAAGTGTTAGCCGAAAAATTTATATCACGACATATTATTGATGTCAGCACAAAAAACTATATCTAATGTGATAAAAAAACACTGTCAGCCCTAAAAAATAGTATCACGATTACAAAGTCGAAATTTACAAATTTATACACGTACAAAAGTATGAATTGATTTCGGAATGATTTGTTGATAGTTCTGGTCTTAATCATCACCAGTGAAAAGTATTAGAAGATTCCAATGGGGATTGTGGCTATGAGATTCCAATCGTGGCTATGAGATCCCCATTGGAATCGTCTAATACCTTGCACTGGTGATGATTAAGACCAGAACTATCAAAAACTCATAGCGAGACCGATGACCAAAACTTAAAATGTTCACTTACATTGAAATGAAGTGAACATCTTTAGAATTGCTATATATGGGCCATTGTGGCTATGAGATCCCCATTGAAACCGCCATGTCATGTTTCCGGCTTGGGTTTTAGTGGGTACACCAATAAACACTCCATCATGTTATTATTTTATAATTAAAATTATTGTTTATTGTAGTTAATAAATTTTATTTATGTGCAAAAACATAATTTCTTATTTCTTAATATATTTCAATACAGCTACGGATATTTTGCTGCAAAATAAAAGTAAACGTGTGCGGTTAGATTAAAAAAATGTACCGCTCTTATTGGCATATGCTTTAATTTTAAAATCGACATCACAAACACATACATATTTGTCTGTGCATTCAATATTGTAAAAATTATGTTTTATTAAATTATTAAGATGTTTAGGTAACTGATTTTCAGATATAACTAACTTCAACATTTTATGTACTTAACACTGTAAAACCATAATTAATTTTTAGATTGCTTCTTATGGGAAAGTGTAAACCGTATCTCCTCTAAAAAAAGCTCAACAAAAAATACGTCATATAATTACGGCTCTAATAAAGATGGCTCTGATATATCTTGTAACCATGAGGAGCTTTTCAAAAAAGAATATTTTACATACATAACGATTTATAAATATATATAAGGTATATATGTTGTGTTTCAGTACGTATATATGTTTTCACATTCTTCAATTTTCTCATCATCAATATCATCATAAAGTAAATAAAAAGTTTTGCGGTATATATATACTCGTATATACGGCAGAGGTAAATGAAAATTCAACAGACTCAAACTGGAATGACCAAAAATTCATAAAATTTTAATTTACTCGAATTTTTTGCGGTTTTCATTTGTTTCATCACTAAGGAGCTTTTTGTTCAGTTCGTTCTTCGTAAATATTTAATAAACTGCTAAAAATACTTTATATATGCTCGTACAAGTTGAAAGTGAAAAAATTTAGTACATGTTCCAAATCTAAAGCTTTTCGAAATTAGATTCAATCCGGCTTTCACTAAATAGACATACTACATAAAAATTGCATATTCATAACAATTCATCATAACCAATTTTCTAATTACAGCATATTAAAGTATAAACCACTCAATCTTCGTTTAGTTTGATATACACACATACATACATACACACAAATAATAAATGAAAACATGGAAAATATAAAACAATTTCCTTCCAAACAATTCATTCATTAATTTTCATGAAAATCATAATTATATACATATATATCGTGTATGTTGGTATATATGTACACCTCCTCCCCCCTCATTTCCGTCTAAATATATTCGAAACATAAAACGTAATTATTCCACAGCTAATTGATTTTAATTTCGTACATAAAATAATGAGTGTTCATTTGACACAACAGCTTATCTCTTATCAGTGTAGTATAATATATAAATAAATCATTCTGTATATAAACCAAAACTATAAATACGAAAAAGATTAAATTAAACAATAATAATAATAATACTTAAAGATATATGGGTGGGAAGGTGGGATTTTGGGGTGGTGGTATAAAGCTTATATGCTAAACGAATTAGAATTGGTAAGTTTATATTGCTTAATATATACTCATATCCGCAAGAAACAAAATATGAATATTAAATTAAAAACAAAACAATGTCGGGAAAATGTTACGGTTGGAAAAATTGTGAAGAAAATATTTTTTTTTCTATAATAAATATATGGTCGTATATTAATTGAGCAAAAATTAAGGGAATAAATTAATTATTTTCCATTAACGAAAATAGAAATTCATTAAAATAATAACGTGTGTATCCCTCGAAACGGCAAACGGCAAAATTTCGTCGAAAACGATTCGCTATTCTATATACGAGTATATACCCATAATTCCCTAACAGGTATAGGTATATGTTGTTTGTGATTTAAAATTTAGATTTAATATCAAAATATCGTTTTAAATAAATTTATTTATGTAAAGCTCCCGACAACAACAACAAAACATATATATATATACATATGTACATAAATTAATGTTTTGTGTGACGTTGTGTTCCATCCAGCGTTTCAAAACATAAAACTAACGAGTTGTAATTAATCATCTTGTTTATATATGTGTGTGTGTGAAAGAAAAGCTCTTCATTTTCCTTTTCATTATATACAAAATGTACAGAGCAAACATGTACACGTTTCCTCCATAGAATACCAAGCATACAGATTCCATCCCTGGTTTAGTCGTTTTCCTTGTAAGAGGTGTTACATAACGCGTTTTCTTCCTTTTTTAAATGTAGTTTTTTTTGGGGGTCAAATTGTATACGACATTCGTTTGGATACGAATACGATGGTGTGTACACATATTGGTAGTACTGCCTAATGAGCAAAAAAAATTGTAGGCCTAATGTTATTATTTATATGAAAAGCACAATATTTATTCATTCAGGTGAATGTGGGAGTTCAAGGAATTCTAATTAATTTAATGAGAAAGAATGTTCTTCCGTTTCTTAAAGCACGGTATAATATAAATAATTCGGAGAAACTCGGATAATTTAGATGAGATGTTATTAAACATATTAGAATAAATCTTTCTAATAGGTTATATTGGATATTACCAGTTTAATCGAACATTCATCATATAATCGGGCATTTATTAAATGCAGGAGCTTTAATTTTAATTAAGGCTTTAAATGCTGTGGAAATGCTTTGCACTTGCCTTTAATTTCCGAAATAATTTTAAATTAAAGAAAATTCCAAAAAAAACAAGGGCGAGTCAATGATTCTCGAGAGTATTTTCCACAATTCCTAATGACCAAAAAGAAGAATTTTGTAACTGTGCCTTTTAAAGTTGCAGATGGCTACTACATCGGCAGTGGCTATACTTATCTTAGACCACAGACAATGCATTGCTATATTACTGGATGAATAATGATCTGCCCAAAAAGCCTAGTGGAGCTCAAGACGGTCAAAGTTATACTTGGAATGTGCCAAGACTGGCAACTTAATTTTGCGCTTATAGGAATGTTCTCAAAAGCTATAGTTAATTTTTTCGACATTAGACTATTCTTATAGGAAATTGATTATTTCTACCGAAGCACGAGTCATAACTTAACCTAGAAAGCGAAGTGTTGCTCTGCCCTAGACTGTAAAATTAAAATTTAACCAGTATCATGAGCACATAGTCAAAACGGAAGCCCAATCTCGAATATAATGGTAGTCACGCAACACAACCAAGTGCTTGGTACGTTGAACTTAAAAGTTTGGTTTCGTTGCATTTTCATTGAACAGAAAATGGTACGAAGGCTCACATTTAACAGTTTCAAAAGCTCAAGTTCGGTAAAAGCTCAATGCGTTTGGAAAAGGTTCAAATTATTCACTATAAAACTCACCATCGATTTGTACGTAACAACTAGTCCCAGAACTCATGTGAGCTGGTTAAAATACCAAAATTGAAAGCTCATAAGCTTATTGATAATATTTAGTACTGGATGAAAAAATAAAATATATATTCTCTTTCGATCTTGCCGAAACCAAATCAGTTTGTGAAATATTATAATAATGTAAAGGGTTACGATTTGCAGACACGTTAAAACTATGTTACCAGACACTTAGTTTGAACAAAGAGCAAATAATTATAATACATGACACACTACAGTTCTCATTTCATTTGACAGTTTATCATTATTCATTAGAATTTTTACGTTAACTGTGTGGTTTAAAAATATTTTAGTTTCGTTATCTATTTCTTTTTTTAGTTTAATTTTCCGTTAATTTATCGAATTCTGTATAATTTAATTGTTTTTTGAAAACTTCTATTTGAAAGTTTTTACTATTTACTAACTGTATAACTTGGCACTGTTGTCACTAAAATGCCATGGGATGAGAAAAAATAGCTCATTCCGAAACAATTTTTAAACCAAGTTGCAAACCATGGTTAGCAGTGACACATTACAACGAAACCATGGTTAACTTGAAACTGGAGTTACGAAATCAGATATGTGTCTATAGTATTAGCTTTAGGTACTGATACGAAAATTAAACATTTTGCACATCACGTTTGGAACCCCGATGAAGAAAGGTTAAGAAGTACTTATTTATCTTTGGGTGAAAATTTGACTGAATGTATTGGAATTGAGGTATTCCAATGTGGATCAAATTGACTTCTTATGAGTGTATGAAAACATATGAGGGTTAAATTCTTAATCTACAAACATAATCTGGTATTGGTAAGAAGTTATCTTGATATACTTCGTACATTTTTTATTAGCTAACGTACGATAAATATGGAATTATTTTTTGTTGGAACAGGTGGAAAATTTGAGTAATTTAACATAAATTCCCCTTGACCGGTATATAAATGTGATCAAACCACGAATAAATAATTTTAAACTCAGGATACAACCCAGATTATAAATATTTCCAAATATATTTGTATTAAATCTTCTTATTTTTATAATCAAAATATAATTTGACTTATAAATTGAAAACGTTTAATATTTCGTTACATCACCAACAGTTCAACAAGACTTCTTATTCCCAGAATATATTATAACTAACATCAAGTCCCGAAAATTATTTATTAAAATAACACCCCACAACTTATTTTATTTACCATTTACACATTGTTAACCGTATAATCCTAATAATTGTTATTTTCTTTTCTAAAGTTAATAAAAATTTTAACAAGTGGCTTATTAATAATATCTTTAATTAATTTTCCTTTGTTTTCTACGAATTGGATATAAATATCTTAACGATATCGAAACTTTCCTTTTTTTTATCGAATATATAAGACTATTAAATAAATATTATCGATTTATTTTAGTAATCTATTCATATTATATATATATATATATATATATATATATATATATATATATATATATATATATATATATATATATATATATATATATATATATATTTATATTCTACATTAAGTGATTACATTCAAGTATATTTTGGTTGACTGTTCTTCTTAAGACGAAACCTGTCACCGTTGAATGATTTAAGTTATGGTGGACTTAACTCAATGATACATGGATACCGACGACATACGGTTCCTACAACCACAAGATATGCGGCAAGCTTATTCTTCACAAATATAGTCATAATAGTTTCAACGATCCCACAGCACCGCACACACTCCGATGATTTAATCAATCAGTTACTAAAATTTTAAGTACCTATAACGAACACTATGCAGCTCAAATAAGAAGGAGAAATAGCAAAGTTAATAAAAAAACACAAAGCATATACTGTGTGGTAAATTATAGCATACAAGTTCTCATATAATACCAGCTTTTCACATTTAAAGCTATCCACTTGAGTATTTATGTGTCTTTACTTATCATACGCAAATAGATAGGAAAACCACGTAAGTATTGAAAAGACCAGTAATTATAATTTCACCAATTAGAAATGAGGATGCAAGTTGAGCTCCAAACATTCTCATTTCAGTTAAATGATATGATGAGCTTAGATTCAAAATCAATACTTATGTCCGGCACAACTTCTTCGTACGACCTTATAACGCTAGCAAATAACCTACTACCACAAATGGAATAAATATATTATTAAACTCTAAAATTACCCAGATCTAATAACTCAACAGTGGTACCAAATCGCCTCATCAACGTAAGCATTTACCATATAGCAACGCGAAGAAGCAATGTGGTAAACGTCTACCTATACCTCATCAATGGCAACATCTATTTGATCTTTTAACTCTTATATAGTCTCTTATATAGTTTCAAAGGATTTTAATCCATGCACTGCACTGTCAAATTAGCAAACCCAAAACATTGCTGATGGTCACTTTGCCTTTGGGTAAAAGGCTTTTCACTTTATAAGTGGGTTTTCAATATTTCCCAATTAGATTTCCAAGGGACCCATTTCATCAATGTCAAACAGTAAGCTAATTTTCTCTCACCATCTCTAATAACCAGTATTTGAAATTTCTAACGCTAGATGTAGACATCATTATATGATTTAGTTCTAATTAAAATACGTATATATATTCCATTTAACTGATGTACTAAAAATTATGTTTAAAAACGGAGTTAAAACTATTTATTTCATAATTAATTTTTGCAAGGATAGGAACTTGGTTAAAAGCTTCCCTAATTTCCTTCACGTATATATAAATATAATGATTTCACAAAAGAAATTTGGACTAAAAAGCAAATTATACGATTTATCATGTTAAATGGTCTAAAATGAGTCTAAGCTTAATATAAAAATACAGTGGCATTTACAAAATATAGTGACGCGTGCAAATAACCAAATTGGCTTTAGTCAATAACCGGTAGTACCAATTGCAGACGCTAGATCGAGCACATATTTTGGTTCTTCTAAAAAAAGATTTTAGTTAAAATACATGTTTATATTCCAGTTGATTAATGAACTAAAAGTTATGTTTAAGGGATGGAGTTAAAACCAGCAACTGCATAATTGATCAATACAAAGGATACGAGCTTTGCTAAAACTTCACTAATTTCCAACACTTTAATAGACAATATTAATTAAATAAATATATTTTTTTCTTTAATCGAATTTAATTTATAACCTGGGTAATACGAAAAACAATTTTCAGAAAGGAAGTTGGGACTGAATATTAAATTAAGCAAATTATACCATTTACCTTTTTGAATGGTCTAAAACGGGTCTAAAATTTATATAATAATACAATGACTGTTACAAAAATACAGTGACGTTTGCAAATAACCTACTATCTAAAATAGTGGAAGGTGATAGAATTCACATTCTCAACCATATTGCTTGTAGGCAATAACCGGTAGTACAAATTGCTAACACTAGATCAAGCACTCATTAGATATTTAGGCTCTAATAAAAAAAAGGTTTAAGTTGAAATAAAAGTTTATATTCTAGTTGATTGATATACTTAAAATTATGTATAAACCATTTTACAAAAGAAGTTTAGACTAATAATTTATTTTAGCGAATTATACGATTTACCCTGTTGAATGGTCTAAAATGTGTCTAACTTTATGTAAAAATACATTGACAGTTAAAAATACAGTGACGCTTGCAAATAATCTACTATCTAAAATAGTTGAAGGTGGAAGAATTCACATTCTCAAACATATTCATTGTTATCAATAACCGATAGTACAAATTGCAGACGGTAGATGGAGCACTTATTTGATATTTCGATTCCAATAAAAAAAGATTTCTTTAAAATGTAAGTTTATAATCTATTTCATTGATGTACTAAAAATTCTGTTAATAACAGTTACTGCATAATCGCTTCTTGCAAATGATAAGAGCTTGGCTTAAAGCTTCCCACACGTTAGTAAATATAATATTAATTTAAATGATATATTTCTTTTCCCGCAATCTTCACAAGAGAAATGCATATTAAAAATTTAGCAAATTATACGATTTACCTTGTTGGATGGTCTAAAATTTATATTAAAATATAGTAACAATTAGTACTTACCACGATTCGAAATAGCCGCTTCTGTCGTATTTAATATTAGCAGAAATATGCATATTATATAATTAAAATTTAATATGGCACTATAATAGTTATTATAATTATTATTATAACAATATTTTTTATTAATTACACTCATGTTTTTTCGGTATATGTTTGTTATAAATATTTTAATTAATTATTATTTTCTATATAAATATAGAATATATTTTTTGAGTCGAAATATTTTTCCATACAATAAATTAAATTAATTAAATAAACATAAAAAAAATTATAAACTAAAAAAAATTTAATTTTCAACTTATAATATTCATAAATTAATGTAATTAATATTTATATTTTTTGTAAATTTTCGTTCAAATATAAATTAATTAATTATATTTGTTTGTTTATAAATATGTATGTACCGTGTTGTTGTCACTTTTATTTAACATAAAACAATTTTTTTTAATTAATTTATTATTATAATTATTTTAAATGTGTATTAGAGATGGTGCCATTATTAGTAATTGAGTTAGAACTGAAAATATATACAAAAAGAGAAAAAATATAAATATTAAATTATTTTATTGAATATTTTATTTAATTAATTAAAAATATACGGTGATAACAATAATGTACAGATTAATTTCGAGCAAAAAACAAAATTTTGCTTATTAATAAATTATGAAAATTATTTGATTGCGTCAATTCTGCTTTTTTTCGGCATTCTAATTAAACGTAAACAATTTATATAGCGGGATGGGATGTTTGTGGGACGAAAAAGTTGGGTCACAAAGATGTAAAGAAAAATCTCCCATCACTATATCGAACAGATGAATAAAAATGGGAGAAAAAATCAATTATTAAATGTGATCTGAATGGATTGTATGTCTACTGCTGTCTAGCATCGATTTTTACGTTGGGCTATTGAAAACCAAACAATCGTTTCATCATCTGCCACTAATTTGAGGTGTGGTAGCATAATAAAATGTGAAGATATCACTTCTATGTACACTTGTTATCGATTTGGATAGCCTGTGTGCAAATCCCCTGAAATACCTGGTATATATCTTTTGAAATTCTTAACCTCAAAAAAGAATTTTTCTCAATTCCCATTAATTCTATATACCAACCGAGTATTTTCCAAATGAAAAACAAATTTTCCGTTTCCTAGATTGTTGTAGGTTTTGACTCATATTTCATCAATTTTTCTCAAAGTTTGGTGTTTCCACTTACGAATTTGTTCATTGGCTTTTTTAATTAACCGTTATATTTCGGTTTACTTGCTAAATTAATCAGAATTGTACACCTTTTTGGTTGACATTTTTCAATAAGAAATTAATTACTTTGTACTTGATTAATGATTTAAGTGTGAGAAATACACCATCAACAAAGATTATATTTCTGTTTACCGACCAGGTAGGCTTCCTTGTATCTAATACTTAATCTAATTAAGATTTGCACATCATTTTCTCAATTAAAGTGTATCCAATACTATTTATAGGTATAAATTTCGTGAAATGAGGATAAAACAACAGCTAGAATTTTAAAAGTTATAAATTTTGACAACAGATGGCAGAGCTATCTATTTTCGAGTTTTTTCAATGACATTTGGGCTCAGGGGTGAAGTTCGAATTAAAATAATTTTTTAATATTTAGGATACGGTTTTTGCTAGTTTTATTTTTGGTATGAGAATCACACCCTGAAGCCTTACTCAAGATCATCTGCTTTTTACCGAGAACTGATCTTTGTTTCAGAACGATTCCTGAAGTAAATTTAAGATAGGCCAATTGATCCACAATTGATGTCACTCACTATTCCATATATTACGCGTCTTTTTTCGATTGTGTTTTTGTTATGCAGCCACGAAATCGAATATGTTGTTGCAGAAAATATTATACTAATGAGATTTGGATGCCAGTTGAATTTTTTCGTCAACAACGACGTATTTGATGTTGTGAAATATAACGAAATTGAAATTCTTCCTAAACAAGAATAAATAGGTGTCACAAAACCATCAGGAACAAAAGAAATCAAAATTGTGAATCAAAAAAACAATTAGGTTAAGCTTCAGATTGGAGTAGAAATAAATAAATGCGATTCACTGAATCAGATGTTATGCAATGAAGTTGAGAGATACAACATGAAGCTCCGCCATCTCATTGATTTCAAACCCGCTCCTTAACTCAAATCGTGCCATACAAATGATGAAAAATTGGTTACTAATGCAAATAGGGTGAAAGCTCAAATTAATTAATACAATAAACAGATATATAATAAATACCAGTATACCTCCAGAGTAAGTTAAAGGTGGAACGATAAGTAGATTTTGGCAGACGATTGCTAAACTAATACGAAGGTGATCCGTTTTTATGCCTACTAGTCTTGTTTCTTAAATAATGTGTCTTACCTTAGAATAGTATCCTTAAAACAAAAAAGAACCAGATACAGCAATCAAACAGACTCTGCCTTTTTCAATATTTGGACATGATCATCAGGAGACATGAATTAACACCGAATCATTACCGCAATACGTGTTTGAGTAAGACGTGTTTGACTACTTGGAATCAGTAGGTCGTCTCCCAATACGTATGATCGGTGTTCTTTATTATTTGCCCAAAATTGTACATTGACTGTTCTCAAAAATAAGCTGCTAAACATTTACAAGTATTCCTTTTATTCAGGAAGAAAGTATATAATCTGCCTTATACGACTGTTGAAAATAATCATATAGATAATCTGGATTAAAATTTTTGCAAAACACCCATATGTTGGAAGTTTGGTATAACAAAAATTCTTGGAAATTCATTCAAGGTTTTTTGCATTATTCCATAAAATCAGTTTATGGACTGATAAGTTAACAGGTAACAAATCTGTTAAAACTCTTGCCATTGTTGTTAGTTTTTCAGAAATATATCACAGAAGTCCTATATAACATACGAGTAGAAGTACAAAAGACATTTGAGTTTACCCATGCAGGCCAGGACAAGACTATAATGTCAATATTGAAAAAAAAATTGTAATGAAGAACCGTGGCACACAGATGTTTTATCTCTAAGAACTACATGTCTATTGCTTTTACCTGGCTATAACTTTGTCTATATAGGTATACCTGGATGCTTTCAGAATCTGGTTTGGTATTTTATTTCAAATGCCTTTTGTAATTGAGCCAATTATGAACAAAAATATTCACCTGTCAGGTTTTGTAACATAATACGTATATTGACGGTTACAATAAGGATGAAATGACCGTAAAATAGAAGTATCAGTTGAATGAGCGACTAGCTCCTCTCACTGCCTACTTTGTCAATAAATTCGTTTAAAATATGAGTTATTGAAGATAGTGGATATAAGTTGAGTGACAGAGTCAACTTTTGCCAGAACTAGGTGCTTTTATAGATCATAGTAGTATACTGAAGCCTTACCCTATACTGTTCAACTATTCTGACTTCTGTAAACTACTGTTCAAATATTCTGACTATATAAATAATAGTGCATCAAATTACCCCATTGTCAAAAATTTCTGTTAAAATGAAAGATAATCGGAATTGGTTAAATACACAGGGGCAAAGCTCACATAACTGTGAACAAAGTGCTGAGAACCACACCCAAATTCTTTGTTTTGATGTTTAGTTTACATCTACATTTGGTGACGAGAACCCTTGAGATCTACTTATGCCATCTTTACTTAAGTCGGATGACAAAATAAATGATAGTGTTATTATTCGTTGAAAAATGTGAAGTGGCTTATTCACTTTTGACGTGGTAAATCACTCATAGCACTAATCGGACCGAGCACTCAAGATTCATCTCAAATTGAGAGTGTTATTCTCCACTGGGAACTTGAGAGTGACTCATTAGACAAAACCGGCATGTAATGGAACGATTTGTGTATAGTGACGTTCTGATCAAACTTTTGCAACGTCTTGTTAGTCTTTTGTTACTAAACAGTATTTTTAGTTATTTAACTTATAGACACCAAACAACATTGCTTCATTGATATAACGACGATCTCGTGCTGCGTTGAATCGAATCGAATAACGAGTAAAGTTTTGAATTAAATTTTTTATATTTTCGTCGTCTCAACACAGCTTTCGTGAAATTTTATCTGTCATATTGATTTATGATTTATACACGTTCCAGTTCAAACTTTTTTTACTGCTGCGTATCGCTTTAAGTACGGTCCAAAAACTCATTTTTGTATCATTATTATAAACACGATTTTGTTTTGTTTTTAATGTGACATAGAAAAATATCCACTAACTTTTTCTCTTCATTCGTATTCACACCCGTGGTGAAAATAAATGAAAAATCCACTAGAAAAAAAATAATAATAATAATAATAAACACTCACACACATACACCGACAGCAGCAGCGAGTGGAATAAAAACAATTCGACATTATTTACGTTTAAAAAAAAAATGTTAATTGTTTTTTAATGATTTTTTAGCAGTGAAAATTCACTGTGGAAAAAAAACACTGAACAGTTAAATTGAACAAATTTTTTAAGCTTGAATTGAACTTTTTTTTTTGTTTTGTTTTATGGTCGATATATAGTTTTTGTATACAGATCTTTAAGCTAGATTTGCCTTTTTATTCATAATTAAATTGTTTTTCCTCGGCACCCTCGCCCAACACAAGCGTTATATTTTACCTGAGAGAGATTCATTAAGTGTGATATGTCATTAATTATTTTTAATTAATGATTTGGTTGTTGTTGTTGTGCCAAGTCTTATATTGTGTTGAATCGGAAAATAGCAATAAATATATGTAAGCTTTAGTTTGCAAGAAATTAGGATGGGTATGAATGTATGTATATATATCCTGTGGATTTTATGATAAATTTTATTTTATTTCCTGAAAATTTCTCATATATACATACAGAGACATACATAGTTGGATTAAAATAAATAAAACTTTTTGATTTGTGTATACAAAATATATAAAGAAATAAATCTAAATATTTTTAGATCTATGCTCAATTTATACATCTTTTGATTTATTACATAGCTATATGCTAACAAAACTGGATTATAGAGTTTTCAGAATATTAATTTTTTTTTTGTATAGCTGGACAATCTAATTTACTATAATTTATATATCGACCTTTTCGGACATCATCCTATGTATTCATAACAAAGGCCATCAAATTAGATCATCATTAAATAAGCATATTTACATCGTCTTTTATTTTTGTTGTTGTTGTTGCTGCGCCAAATTAATTACAAAATTTAATTTAATTTTATTATTGAAGCTTATTATTATTATGGAAGACTGTGCGAGAGCGAATCTGTTGGCGGATAGTACAGCGGAAGATATAGCAAATGCATTTCATTAGCATCCAGCGCCTTACCAAGTCACTTGGAAAGTTGACGAAGAGAATTTGGGTTCGGATCATTACATGATTCATTTGACCATGGGTGATAATCGTGTTAAAGAAAACGAGAGATTATGGATCAAGATAAATGGGTAACAGAAATGAATGAGATTCTCGGAGAAAATGAATTAAATGTGAAACAACTTAATGCTGGAATACAAAGAAATTCGAATGAATGGATGGTGGAACAATGAGATTGAAACGATATTTTGCGATTAATCGGAAGTTTGATTGGAGAATAAACAAAATGTTTGAATGGGAAGAATTCTTGGGAGTTCTGGAAGATTGTAAATCTACTACTCCAGGAACTAATCGTGTAAGTTATAGAATGCTACAGTTGTTGAGTACCGAAGCAAAACAAAATTTGCTACTAGCACTCAACAAGGTGTGGATGTACTCGAAAATACCAAATGAATGGAAGGAATGTAGAGTGGTCCCTATACCAGGTAGAGATCCAAATATGGCAACGAATTATAGGGGAATATGTATGTTGAATGTATTTGTTAACCTATTAAATGGGATGTTGAATGAGCGACTTGAAAGATTTATGAATGAGAATAATTCATTGCCCAAAACAACATACGGTTTCCGTAAGGGCCACTCTGCCAATGAATGTATTATGTGGTGCCGTGGATTACATCAAATTCTGAGTAATTTTAAATTTCCACAGAAAGTTTGTGATTGGGTGAAAGATTTTATGTGTGATAGAAAGGTTTTTCTCAAAGAACAGAACTACAGGTTAAATTCAATCTAAAGGTAAATCCGAATAAGTGTGCCATTTTGAGTTTTAAAGCAAGTAATGAACGGCGAAATGAGCAAGTAAATTAGCAAGCATATGAAGTATTTGGCAGATAACTGTAAGGAACAATTGAATGTGATTAAAAGGGTGAGTAAACCTAAATGGGGCACTCATCCTGGTATAACTAATATGTTGCAAAAGGCATTGGTATCCTCCAAAATGACGTATGGAATTAGTGTATTTGGAAATGGAGCGAAAGGGGCTTTTATCCAACTAATGCGAGTTGAGAATGCATGTGCAAGGGTGGTATTGGGTGCGACAAACTCAACCCCAATACACACCCTATATTCTGAAATGGGTGATTTACCTCTTCCTTTTAAGAGAGTGGATTACAATGAAAGAAACTGTACGAATGGTGATTAGAAAGAGTGATCTTTTGAGTGAAATGAAAATAAGATTACAATGAGGTGGGGTGTATAAACCAACTTATAGACTAAGTGTTATATCTGAAAATATTGATGTTATTTTTAACATCGGAAACACTGGTCCGAACCCATTACCTAACAATCGTACTGTGTGTATAGAATTGGAGGGTTATTCCAAGGGAATGAACGAAATAATGATTAAACGGACATTTAAGAGTTAAATGATAATAGAGTGAGTGGAATATATGTTGAAAGAACGAATCTTGGCAAATCTTATCGACTTGATGAAGGCATTTGTATAATGAATGCTGAGTTGATTGCAAGTATGAAGACATTATGTTGGGTACGAATGACGGGAGGAGGAAAATAATTATATTTACTGACTCCCAGAGTGGTATTTTAATGTTAAATAATAGAGGAAGCAGGCAACGTGTATGTGGATGAAAGTTTTAAATGGATTCGATATTTTAATGTTGATGAATAAAAATATCGAAAGTTGAAAATATCAAAAGGTATGAAAAGATGGATGTAGGAGATGTACTTCGGATGTTTTAAGAGAATGTGTGGAATAAATGGATAAATGAATATGAGAGCTTGAACAGAATAAAAGGAAAGAAGTACAGTGAATTGTGTAGTGCTCTCCGAAAAACCCCTTTTTATACGGAGCTTTCAGGGAGTACCAGAATGATAAAGACGATTGAGAGAATCAGAATGAATCATGGCAATTTCAAGGAGTGTTTGTATATGAAGTATGCGGCGTAACTGAGGATATTGAGCACATCCTGCTAAACTGTACCAAATACAGCATAGGAATAGAGCAGATTACGATATCCTCAGGAACGCCACATCCTAAAACACATTCATAGTGCAAGTATGAATGTGTTTTAGGATAATAAATCTACGTGATTTAATTATATCTCTTACGTCCTTTTTGGCTATTTCTTTTTTTCAGTGTTTCCACTATGGTAGATGGTAATTCGTTTATGTAATATCAATGCCTACTAGTTGGTTCTGATGCAGCAATTTGGCAAGTTTTCAGAAAAAATGCAGATAAGCTCTTATGCCCGAGCCTGACTCACCAAAAAGCTCGATAAATCAAATTTACATAGAGAAATACCAATGAAGTTCTCACTTTTGAGGTCCATCAACCGAACTTCAAGGTAGACAATTCTCATGATCGATGTCAAAATCAAGGGCACACTCGCGTTCACGTTCACGTAACATAAAATTTCATAGTGTTTTCCTTCGTATCCATACATCGATTGGTTGAAAGCTGGTACACAATAATTTAGCATTCTAGCAGACATTGTCCGAAAATACCTAGCTAGCTTTCACATACATCATAAGTAAAGCATTCGCATATGTTCAAATACTCGACCACTCAAAGTAATATTTTTTTAACAGACATTAGGAGGCTACATCCTTTGTACCTTATTTGAACTACGAGCTGTAAACATTAGGGATTTCAGAGCAATCATTCTTGGTACTTGAGGCACTCACTAATTTACGTCCAACATTACAGCCAAATCGAAGACGTACGAATGGCTATATATCCAATTTAACCACTGGCCCTACTGGTCGCCATGTTATTCGGAACATTATTTCATTGATTAAATTTCTTGGAACATTTATATAAATAAATCATTGAGTAATTGTTCTTAGTATATAAAATTGGGTTATTCGTTATAACTCCGTTGGAGTCCTTAAAACTGTTTTCAAAATGCTCGTTGCTTAATATTTTCTTAGAAGAAACGTTTCTATACTTTCTAATATTTGTACAGGTATTTTTGCATTCTGTTGGTGAGTTATAAGAATATTAAATAAATTATTTTTACCTAAAATTTCATCAAAAGTTCATCAAAAGCTCAGGCACGTTGAGGTATAATCAGTTATTCTAGTTGAGTTGTATAGGTGTAATAACTAACATTGGGATCTACCAAAAACCTTTTGTATTTTTTAACCATTGCAGTCGTTTGTAATTTATCGCTACATAAAATGCAAAAAGTGGAAATATCTGTTCGAGAGCATGTTGATAGAGACACGAAAGGAGATAGCGAAGAAGTGATAGCAGTGGTTCGAGCGAAGTAGGTGAAATTAACATGCTTCAAATACTTTAAGTTTATTTAGAGCAAAATCTATCACATCTTGTTGATTGGTTCGAAGATGGCGAATCAATGTAACAGTAGAATGTAAATTCGGAGACTGTACAGATCTGGCAAAATGTTGGTTTAAGGAAATTTCTCAAACTGTATCCACGCCCGACTGAGTGAAAGTAGAATAGGCCAGTATCGATAATGTTGTGTCGGTAGTCTAGTGCCATGTCAGCAGTCTGGATTTAATCTAAATCACAAACAATGAGAAATGTAAGTGGTAATGTAGTATTATGGTGGATTCAATATATGTATAGTCGATAATGCAGTGTCGATAATAATCAATGACGTACAAACGGTTATAGCTCCAAATTGTATCAAAGGTGAGTATAAACGCGATACCTTAGGCATAGGTTTCAGTTCAATAGGCATAGTTTTGACCACTGAGCCTACTGGTCTTTTTAATATTTTGTCAAAGAAGCGTTTCTAGTTTTTATATTTCTAGATAATTTTGCAATAAGTGGTAGAGTGTAACATTGTAATGGTAGAGTGAAAATCTGGAGCTAGTGACAATATGGCAAAATGCTAGTTTTAAATGAGCAAAAATTGACAAAATCGAAATGGCAAGAAACGTAAAGTAGAATCGGCAATGAAGTGTCGGTAATACAGTGCCGCCCTTGCAATCTGGATTTAATCTTAATGACAAACAAAAAGTGGTAATTTATAGCATTGTCGGAATCCACTATATACATAGTCGATAATGCAGTGCCGATAATGTCGATAATACATCGTAAGCCAACCGTTTTTATGAAATTAAATGGTAGAGCTTTCGTAAAGCTTTTCGTCTAGAATTTAATTTTCTAGAGATATTCAAACGTAACAGTTACGACGCACGTATGTAAAACTAAACCTTTTTCAACCGATTGTATCGTGACTACCCCAACCAAGAGTGAACACCGTAATAAGACTTTGGGTGACGTTGGCCAAACATTTTCGGGATTTAACCGAATTAACAACATAAACATAATTTTTATAATATTTTGTTGGCCTATGATAAATGGCATTTTATTTTTATGTTTATACATAACATTTTGGTAGAGTGGTTTTTATTGTTTTTAATTTATTTTGACTGGTTGGATACTTTTGTTGTTCATGCCATAAATTATGAAAAACTAAGCCAGAAGCATAATACATATATATTTTTCGTTTCTATTATTATTTCACACCAGATTAAATTTTTCCGTATATATGTACATGTCTTGTGTTGTGATGTGGATACAAAAAGTGGGGTTTCCATACTGTGTGTGTGTGTGTATGTATGTAGACGCAACCAAAACAAAAATTTCAATTGACTTGACCCATCGTAATGTTTTCGGTTCTCGGTATGTGCACAAGACCAGACATTGAAAATTTGCATAAGATAACATAAAATTATGCATATACGAGGACTGTAGATCTATACATAATAAAGAAATGAAACCTGGAAATATTCCATATTCACATCACAAAAACAAAGAACAACGGAAAATTATTCTAAAAAAAAGGAAATCATATTTTCTTTTCTTAACTCTTTTGTTTTATTTTATTATTAAAGAAAATGAATTTTTCGGTTTCGTTATGTCTTGCATGTATGTGCTTAAATTGAAATAATTCCAAAATGTAAGCTTCTTCCGTCCATATCTGTTAAGTTTTTTGCAACTCTGTAAGTTACTGAAAAATTTTAATTTATTTTTTTTTTTATGTCTTCAAGTCACCTTGATTTTGTCTCAGTATATGAAATATAGTGCTGGTGATTGTACCAGATGTGAAATAGTAAATAATATGTGTAACAGTCGAGGCGCACTAATATCTACGTAAATGGAACTATATTTTATATTTTGGCAACTATAAAAACCAGGTCAGATCATATTATTATACTGCATTCAATAACGTCATAATTTTAAATTTATTCTGGAACCTGAATTAAATATTATTAATTAATTAGAGGAACGATTTGGGTAGGCTTTCGTTAGATATGCTTTAATAATAATGATTGGTAATCGGTAGATCTCGATTTGGCAAAAACGCTGGTCCTCCTTTAATTTTCGTCTTAAACGTTTGGTGGCTGCTATACCTTTGATGTACAAAACCAGGCTTTTATTTTTATTAGTAGGCCAGCATGTAGGATATAAACTGGTCGCTTTAAAAACTGGTTAAATTTTGACATTTTTTATCTAGAATCTGATCCCGAAATCGTTAGCAGATTATAAAAGGCTAAACGGTTTTCGATGGCCATTTCTGGCCGGCTAAGGGGCCAGGAAAAGTGAGAGTGGGGTTTCATCATTACAGTGTGTAATCACCACTCACAAGAAATTTATTAACCAAATCTTTGTTGTCTATGAATAGCAAATCTTTGTTGTCTAGATGCTTGGTATGGTAGACGAAATGGATAATATTGGTTAGAAATTGATTACTCATCCAACGAGAGCAGAGTATATGGCTTTTGAGTGCAGATATCTATCAATTTTTTCGATCTCACCTAATGATTCTGCAATAATCTCGTCGATTTCTACTATGCTCTACGTTTCAAGTGTTAAAGTGTCTTTGGTGCTAAAACAATTCGAAAAAATGGTTACAGCGCGTTACATCACTTTCACAAAATAACATTTTGAAATAACCGAACAAATTGGGCTGTGGTTCAAGCTGTGGCATTTGGAGCGGGAGGTACCGGATACGAATCCCGCCAGGGGCGGGATGCAAAAGGAATCTCCACAATCTGATTACGATCGGTGGTGAAATCGTACACATCTGTGACCCCCTATGATTTAGCTGTAATGGCGTAAGGTAGAACGTAAATAAGCGAACTAAATAATCATAAGGTTGCCCTAATTTAGAACTTTTTTGTAAATCACTCTCGGTATCAGTAATTAAAGTTAAGTGATAATCGCATGAATGCGCTAAACTCGTTCAGGTGCTGTGCTACGAAAGGAACAATGGGCACGTTTGCAACGAAACATGAGTGGCACATTATAAGAAATGGCTTTCGATTTCCCAGCATTGTATTGTAACTGTCTGGTAAATAACATGTTTAGAAGATCAGTCAAAAAATCGTTACGTCAAAAGGACTCATTTTGTGCCGGAAAATAATGTTTCACATAAATTATGCATAATGAAGTGAAGCGTGTATGAAGCGTTAGCTTTTTGTAGAATGTTGTAATTCAAGCTGTTGCTTGATGTTGTAATTCACTAACTAGGCCCGTTTCGATCAAATAATGATGACGTCATTGAATGACTGCGAGATCGAAAAGAGAAAATTCATCTCAGGGATATGTTTATACTGTGCGATTGATATACGTTCGTTGTGACGCGACAGGACTAGTGAATTAATAGAACTTATTCGAAACATTGATTAACTTATTAGTTGATTGTGGCGTGAGATAATTTGCAATTTATTTGAGTTACTCTGAACACAACACAAAAGCTTCAAGCTTGAAAATATATCGGATATCGCTGCCTTTAGTCTAGCATTCATTTTCCCGAAATTATACTCAAACATGTCTCAAAATAATTAACAAGAAAAATATATACCAAAAATAATGTAGGTTGAGTTCCCAAGTATCAAATACGACAATCCTTCGCTTTACAAAGCCTCTTTAAAAAGTTGAATATTCTGGGCCGTTTGGAAGGAGGTGCAAAATTAGGAGAAATTGCAAGAATATTATGTCTTGCACCATTGCGACAAAACGTAACAGTTAAATTAAACTAAGAGCACACTCAGCATCAGCTGTTCCGGGAAGTACAAATACATTAACTCGCAATAGAAGTGCTTTAATAGAAAAGACGGAACAAATGTTCCAGAATAGACGTGCAACGTGGATGAGACTGGTCTCTACTGGAAGCGTATGTCTGACAGGACATTTATTTCGAGAGTAGGCAACTCAACATTTGATTATAAAGTGGCTTAATAATGTCTTACCCTCTTACCCTTTGGTAGTAATGCCTCGGGGAGTTTTAAATAAAAACCACTGTTGATTTACTTTTTCGAATATTCTTTTATAGGACGGATGTGATAACCGATTATTTTGAAATGTTATAAGAAAGCTTGGATACCATGCTCAAAAAGTACTCTTGTTCTTGGATTGTACCTTGAACAGAAAAGTCTAAGCAACAGACATGGTTTTGTACAAACTTTAAGATATTTGGAAAACCTGCAACATTCGGGGTGCTGTACTTAGTTTTGGTGAAACATGGGATGAAATGAAGAAGTCCACGTTTTAGGTTGTTTGGATAACTATTTGACCAGATAACGTAAATACAGATGATGTTCATGCTAGGGGCATTTCAGAAATTGTCACAGATATTGTTAGACTTGTAAATCAACATGGGCCTACGGAAATAGGAGAACTCGATATTTCAGGCTTGTTAAAGGCTCATGTGGAAAATCTGTCAGATAAAGATTTGATACAGTTGGAACAACAGAAACTCTCCTGGTGAAATATTTTGTTCCAGTTGTTAAATGAGGATAGATGTACCGTTGTAACTCAAATGTCAAACGATAAACATCACAACTTCACCATCATCCGGAGAAACATGGTAATTGTATGAATCTTCATCAGTAATAAATGAAAAGAGAACAAAGACATATTAAGACAAAGAAAGGGATTCTAGACAAAATAGAACATCTTGGATAAACTTCATTGTAAAGTTAGAAATAAAGCTAAAATTAGGTAAAGCTCATAACCAAACTTTAGGCATATATAAATAACTCATCACGTCGTGATCACGAGTCCGATTTTAAACGTTGACCAAAAATTAACATGTTCAGGAATCAGGATGACAAACAAATCGATTGAGTGTAAAAGTACACTCAATCGATGTGATGATTAGACTGACCACCTACTGGTCACGATAATAACTTCATTAACTTTATACTGTCAACTTGGTTGTCTTCATCTTTAACTACAAATAGTTGATGACCGTTTAATATAACGTATTGAAAAACAATACTGGTCATCGAAGGCCAGATGATAGGTATTCAGCTGTCAGCAGAGCTTTTCACTCAATCGACAGGGGAATAGTAAAGTATTCAAAGACACTCAGAGAACACCGACCAAATTGCGCAGCGGTTAAATCTGTGGCAATCAGAGCGGGAGGTGCCGGGTTTGAATCCCGATTGCAATCAAAAGGGATTTTTCATCATCCGATTACGATCGGTGGTGTGAATGAACCTCAACTTTGATCCTCAGTTGTAGCGCAGAACTTATAAGCTAGCATATCTTTCATGTCACAACTACAGGTTGGCATGGTGCTATAGCCATACGTCCTCGATTTGGCTGTAATGGAGTATGAGTGGAAAGCGCCGATTGTATTTGTAAATTCGTACCGTACGTTTGTTTCATATTCCACCGTTACCAGCCTGGTTAGAATGGAATATGAAACGATCAAAGAAACCTCTTGAGTTTCGTGGATTTTACTTTATTTGAACTGAACTGATCAATTGGACGGTGTAAAAAATACAATTTCGCGAATTTTACGAGTTTTATTTCTAGCAAGTGCTTTCGAGGTCCACGATAGAAATATATTTCATAAAATTAATTAAGTCTATCGAAAAGCTCAATGTTAACCAATAAAGTGGTCCACCAAATAACCTTTTATTGATACCAAATAATATTCAATCTCTGATATATACATTCATCTTGTGTACTTGGTCGAGATAACTTACTACGCTTAGCTTTCAGAATAAAGTCGTATTCAGAAGTTTTTGTAATTCTCAGAAATTTTCGTACTATACATACATATGAACGATATGGACGATATGTGACGATATGGACAAACAATAACGATTGAACGGTTATATAGAGCCACAGTAAATAAACACACTAAACATTTTAATCGAATATTATGTTGAAAAAGCACAGACGAATAAAATACGTATGCTACTATAGTAACACTCGTTCAATGAATCTCAAATTTCCACTCAAATAAATTCTACGAAATCTTGATATTTTTAATACACTTTTCTAATTGAATGTTACAATTCCAGGGTTTTAACGTATAAATTACGGTATACAAACAGTAATCGTGTTTCATTTAGATCGACACAAAAAAAACATAAACTGAGTCATAATATTGAACGATGCAATCATCAGACCGAATTAATCGAGATTGATTACATTTCAAATTATATACATAAACAAATCGATTCTTAGATCCGATATATGTTAAGAATCTTTAATGTTATAAAACAATTTAACATTTTTGCGGTATGATAATATTTCAAGTTAAGTCTTCTATAAAATATATGTATATCAAAAAGTTTTTTAATTAAGGCACATTATCATTTAATAATATACGGTTGGCATAATTTTCAACAAAACCTTTTTTAATTACATAAATTATGTAAAGTTCACACACATTATATATAGGATACATATAACATTGCTCTATGACATATTGACATTGGGTGAAGTTAAACCAAAAAATTCACTCACCACATATAGTGTGAGCAAAAGCTCGCGTATTAATTTCCTTGGGTACAAAAGTCACGTAGACTCGAGATCAATACAATTAAATATAAAACGGAAGGACCAAAAAAAAATATTTTTCTTGTATACGATGGTAATTTATGTTGTTGTGTCCCGAACTCGCAATATAAAGTAAAAAAAAAGTCCCAGCTTTTTACTTTAAAATCTTCGACACGAAAATAAAAGTAAATTCTCGATTTGATTTAATTTTAGTCGAATTATATACACATAGTGTGTATAAAAGCTCGAAGTGTCAAAAGAAATGAAAAAGTGTCAAAAGAGAAGAAAATAAATTGGGAAAATTCAATTTGGCTCAAATTTTGTTTTTTCCTTTTTGCAGCTTTCTGTTGTACGAAATGACCTAGCCCACACACATAGTCGTCGTATAAATGTAAAAATATATATTTTCCATTTGGGAAATGTAATTAATAAACTTTTTTTTGTTTATTAGATTTGTGTAAATATACTTGACTAGTTTTACCACTTTCTATTAATGAAATTTTCGCGCCAAACTTATAAAACAACTCTCAAACCCCCATCCCGAATAACATAATTTATATAAAAATGTTTACCATTCAAGTGGTTATACCATTCTCCGGTAAGATTTGGTTTTTGAGTATAAATCCACTTTGTAACTTAAAACTTTTCACTTTATTCGATCTCAACAACATCAAAACCAATTAGCACCTTAACAAATAAATCCACTTGATACAGAACAAAACAATTATAACGATCAGAACTTAAACATTATAAGATAGCAAAAGAAAAACTTCTGAAACAGACACTTTTCACTTAAATATACACACAACGATATATTTATCACTTGAAAGCTCAATTAAAGCTCAGACCAAAAAAATATCACTCATTTGTTTATATATTTTCCACTAGAACCGAACCGGATTGGAATTTAAACAAAAAAAAAATTTCTTATTTTTCCAAATTATATTTTCAACCGATTGACAATTTTTTTTTATCTTTACATACACACACAGCAAAAAAAAATTGTCTTGCCTCAGCACGTCTGATTTGATCTCAATTCGACAAACGTCAGAATACGACTGAATATAAAAAACCTGATATTGTTTTCTTTGTGTTTTCCTGATAAAAGCAAAAAAAAAAATATTTTTTGTCCCGTTTCGACTACACACAACACACACACATATATAACGTAACACAAGGAATAATATTTACAATTACTACGGATGCACTGTACAACACACTCACACATTGGTGTGTTGTATCGAATTGGAAACAAATTCGAATTCGAAAATTTTTTTTGGTTAGGGGTAATTTCGAATACGAACCGAACACATTTTCTGCGCACAACCCGAACGACATATTTATATATAATAGAAATCGGGGTGATATCGTACAGACAGTATAGCTGAGTCTCTCGACGAGTATAGTTGTGTCGAGATAGATAACACCAATACCATCTTAGCGTTTCGTGTATAGGTATACGATGTTGTATAGGAAAAGTAGAAGTGGGTGGATAGATAATTGTTCATGATTGGTTATGATTCTTGATAAAAATTAATGATTAATTTTAATCAACGTTATTCAATAATATTTTCGTTCACAATACTATTGTTTTCCGATTTTTCCTTTTTTTTTAGCCAAGTCATCACCTTTCTCCGGTATTGTTTGTATATAAGATGATTGAATTTATAAATATTTTAATTTTTAAAGATGATGTATCGTCTTTCAAAATTATCGAGTTTCGAAATTTTTGTGTATCGATACAAATGTTTTGTTTCGAAATGATTAGCCAATCTGAGTCATCCACAGGCCCGCATATACATCGTAATATCTTATAAATTTCTATGGTGCAACTTTGTCTCGATTAAGATGGAACAATTTCTTCTGGAAGCTTACTGGGTATATTATGCCCTTTGACTGATTGTTTCCATAATGAACTCCCGCTTAAGTACCCGGAAACGAGATTAAGGATCACCATGTGGAACACGTTGTCACTACCTGGCGGGTTTGACGGCCTTATCACTTGCATGAAAGAATGTCAACTAAAATTTGACGCTTTCCAAGAAACTCTAAATGTGGCTAGGAGTTAGATTTCTCATTGGGCCATGGGTAAAAAAAGATGTGTTCGACTTCCAAGCAGTCTAGAATGTGTAAGTTTCGCTTGCACAAGATTTTTTTTGACAGGATAGTTGTGTGTGTGTACTATCGAGGCACTTGGAAATACTGGGAGGTCGTATCAGAAGGTTATTGATGTACTTGCCCTAAGGGTCGTCGGGGTCACCAATATAGGATATGATAACAATGCTGGGTAATGTAATCGTGACAGCTAATGATGGAAGTTAATGTTAAACCAGAACTCCGGTGGGGCATTGATTGACAGTTAGGGCACTGAATTAACCAGCCGATGAAGACGTTTGTCTTGAAATTTAAGGCATCTTTATATGTGATCTGAAGTGTTCGTTTCGCTAGGCCGGTTTCGATCTGATGACGTCATTGATTTGTTGTGTGATCGAAAAGATCAAATTCATCTCATCAGGCATATGCGACCGGACTTGATGCATGTTGCATTTCATTTCTATATGTTGTGAGGCTATGTTGCAATAGTTCTAGCGAATTACAGAATTCTGAAACGAAATCTTTTTGCGATTATTTGTTTTTACTTCACTATTGTGGCGTGGCTATTCGTCGTATTTGTGAAAGCCACAATTCCCTCCTGGTGTGCCTTGTTTAACATAAATTTTT
Source organism: Tipula lateralis (assembly GCA_963932295.1). NCBI lineage: Eukaryota > Metazoa > Arthropoda > Insecta > Diptera > Tipulidae > Tipula > Tipula lateralis. The sequence goes on along the minus strand of OZ010736.1, from coordinate 57,758,399 downwards.
AAGGTTTCAAACTAGTTTGACTCTATAAAAGGTTGAATGTCGACACGGGTTGGAAACCAGGAAGCCCTAGAGGTTTTAATCATAACTCATTTTCCCGAATGTGAGGGTTCAAATACAGAAATTGGATATCATCTCAGGCGAGGAACATGGCAACAAAGGTACGGATTAAAGAAATAATTCAATCGAGTATCAATTCTCGTCAAAATAGAAAAAACCAACACAAGGACAGGATATTTTGTGGTTTCCTACTCGAGCTTGGAGCACCTTTAACATAATTATCAAACTAGTTTCGCTGAAAGTTCTATCAGTTTATGTCCAAGAATATATAAAGCCTAGTCATATCGCGCCAAGAAGCTTTCGGTGTAAGCCTAACCTCTATTTCATGCCTACTATAATCACGGCAAACTTTCAGGAATACTTCACAGAGCAAACTCCATTTATTCCGTTCAACATATACATGCCCGATAGGTAAATCTGTTGAAACATAACGAAATGAATTGTTGTTGGATAGGTGGTAGCTTGAAAGTCGCTGAGCAATAAAGAATTTAGCTTGTAGGCATTTTTGGACGTTGGACGTGCTGATTGATTTTTGTAACTGAAAAACTAGTTTAGTGCATGCTGAAGTTCAAGAGAATCACTGCTGGCTTAGTGATAAGTGATGCGACTTGAAAATGATGTCATAAAGATGTAGTTTTGTGTCGAGGTCTGGGAATTCCAGACTTTCGCAAAGTGGTAATGATTACTACGTTCGAAAAATATATTATTTTTAAGTCAGGCAATCTGACTAGATCGGGAGTTCAATTGGCAAAACTATAATCAGGAGAAGTGCAATATATATAAAGGAAATATAAACAGTCTTTCGATCTTTGTACCAGCAGCCTAGGGAGCTTACACATTAAATTTCTAATGAAACTTTCGATATAGTGGTGGATCTGGTGCCTCTTAATCGTAAGATTAGAAAGTTTGCAGTACTTTCCAGGCAGATGCTGTAGTAGTGGATACTGCCAAAAAGAAGAAAGGCAATCACATAATTACCCAAATTGCCTCGGGGACACTATATAGTTTCTTTGTTTTTTATCGTTCCAATCTGTTATTGAGGCTCAAGGCTCTCCCAACTCTTTCGCAGTTTACTTATGTACGTCCTACTTCCCGTCATTACAGCCAAATCGAGTACGTATGGCTATAGGTCTGATCTAGGTAGAACCATCTGCACATTGCATAAGTTCCATGCCAGCCTATAGTGCTGACGCATGGAAGATGGGTTGGCCCATGAGTTCTGGGGTTGTGAAAAATCCCTTTTGCATCATGCCCCTATTGGGATTCGAACCCGGTACCTCCCGCTCCAACTACCACAGCTTTAACCACTGCGCCACCTGGGTGGTATGCTGTAATCTGTAGCAAGCTATACGTGTTAGATTATGAGATCATCTGATACAGCTTAACTGAACACCTGATATTCATTTTCTTTTTGTTCTTATTCTTGAACAGAGAATGACGTACCTTGAAGGTTTTGCTGAATATTCTTACTTAACACTCTTTTTGAAGTTATAACATATTTCAAACGGAAATTCAGAACACTACAAATTAGAAGTAGTCTAGAGTTTTGTTGAGCATATTCTCTGCACAGACTTTATTACTTAAGATCGCAGAGTATTTTAAATTTCATACAGACAGATTCCAGGACTGAGAGTATCGGTTTTGGAAAGAGATGTCTATTTCAAACAATTGAGCCTTAATGCCAGAAAATATAAATGTTAAGCAGTGTCAAGTTTGCATGGTCCTGATGAATCATTCCCATCTAATTAACATCATTTTTTCCTTTTATTCATGTCCACTCACTTTATTTTTTCCAAGCGTTTATTCTACTAGGCACCTTCCCACTATCTTGGAACAGAAACCAGTGAATGGCATGAGTATATGCTTTACAAGAATACCCACATGTGATATTGTGTTGAAATGACTGTGCAAACCCTGTATACCTTAAACACGATCAGCGTGCTAAACCGTTTGGTAAGCTAACGTTTCGTACAGTGCTCTCTAAACAAAGAGAGATAGTGCTCTTATAAGGTTCACTTGTTCTCTGTTTTGGTGAAATTTTGTTACTTTCCAAACGTCTAAATGAGATAGGAGTGCATTGGCACCAAAACCTATTAGAGATATAGAAACAAACATAATAAACCCCGACATCAACAACCAGATTTCAAAGAAACACGATCATGAATACATTTTTTCCCCCAGTCATTAAGACCCATTGTGATATACCTTGCCAGACGTCTAACCTAATCCTCAGATGCTTGTTTTTAGGGACACTTAAGTTTCTCAAAGTCCTGTGTCTAGTGAAAAGAACCATGCTGATTCTAGTGAAAAGATCTCAAGGGTTGACTTGTAGACCCTGATCACTATACCAGTATCATGGCGATGTCATCAGCATGACGATGACCCTGGCAGAAAAATCCGTTGTCGTTTTGTTGGACTAGGAGTGAACTGACTACTAGACACCACAAAAGCGAAGAGCAAACTCAGGTGTTTGCCGTCTGCTATATTTCTCCTTAACCTAAGAATGGCACTAAACCACCGAACAAGTGTGATATCCATCCCAGGTCAAATGCACTATCGATATCCAGAAACGCTTCCAAGGCACATTCCTTGTTTTGCAGCGATTTTTCATTCCAAATTCCTCCAACGAATTCATGAAGTGGTGTTTCAACAGATCTACCTTTCTAGTATCCGTGTTGTTTGGAATGTATAGAAATTTCTAATTGTAAATAGTCCCAAAAGCGCCTATCAACTAATGTAAACATGTAGTCGAAAAGACGACCTAATAGCTAGAAAACTTTTTGTCGGGTCATATCTAGTCTTTTCAGCCTTCTGAATGATCACAATCCAGATTTTTCTCAATGACCTTGGAATGCATTCCAGGGCTATATTGGCTGTGACGATATCTTAAAGGTGGTCTAGAATAATCACAGTTCTTCCAGTATTTTAAAACACTAGGCACAGACGGAAAAATTTTGGGTCTCCGAAAATATTCCGTCTTGATCTTGTGTTTTAAATTTTAATCTTTTGTCTTTCTATCTTTTGTCACCTTCGCCATTAAGTCACCAACTTCGCCAATCTCTGATACTTGGAAGTTTGTGTGGGAGTTGATTTCCATTTACTACATTAGAATCCTTATACTTTCGTGAAAATGAGTTTTTATTAGAACCTGAGTTCCATTAGGTTTCTCTAGAATTCCAATATGCTACCACAGAAAACTCTATTGAGCTCAGCGATAAACGCGGTATAGGTATACACTTCCTCACAGAAATATCTCCATTTCGATGGTTTTTCACTTTGGATACATTTCTTGTGCAAGTCCCAATCTTTCGTTGTACCGGTTTTCATGACTTTGTTAAGAAGTTTTCCTGGGTGTTTTTTCAGTCTATCCAATTCCATCATGCTGTGCCAGTCCTTTTGCGCTTACCAGAGGACAGCTCTTCCCGAAGGCTTAGATAAGTGCTTCTTCAACCTAATGAGCCACCCTTTCAACCCAAATTTTTCATTTTATTCTCTAATTCAGGTTTATCGCTGGTTAGAGAGTAAAAGATGTAGCAATGGTCATAGAGAGGGTACTCGGATTGAGACCTTTGATTTTCACCCGTGAATTTACGGTTCTTGAAAAAAGAGTTTATTACTCAGAAGGACCTTACTTACGTAGAGTGTAACCAACGAATTTAAGGCCCCTACAAACTGAGAAAATTCGAACTCTAATCGTCATGCAAGAGTCATTAATTTTATATCATTAAGAGACTAAGATGACAATTATTTCAATTACAACAATTCCACATTCCATAAGGAAGCACATATTTTAACCAAAACCTGATAAACGTAAGCGTAACATCTGTCGAAACACCACCAGAATTAAGACAACAGCCAAGGCGTCTATGGCATTTTAACGAGGCTGAAAATGAAGGGTTACGGTCATTTTTTCAACATTTCCCCTGGGAGAGCTATTGTTTTTATAACATTCAAATAGACGACACAGTGTCCAGTTTCACCGAAACCGAACTACATGGAATGAATAAATATATCCCATCATCCTTTTCAAATCCCAATCCTAATTGCAGCCAGACAAAATAAATCTGCTCCACACGTATATAATAAGGCCACACGTTATATCTGTGCTAAGGAAGCGAAAAGAGCTGACAACAAGAAAGTCACTAAGACTTCCGAGTTGAAAATCTCCAATCGTGACTTTTACCAGATGGTCGCATCGGTTGCAAATATTTCTAAATCATCTATTTCAACATTGAAATGTGCAGATGGTGCTTTGGTGGTGGATCCATATTTACAGGCCGACTTACTGGCAAACGTCTTCACTTTGAACTCGACCTCAGTAGTGCCCAATGGAATTACGCCTCCGTCAATTCGGTACTGTGGTTCCAAAATGGATCCTGTCAAAATCTCTAAGGCATTGTCTTCAGGAATCGCGCATTGGGTGCAGGAGCTCTAACAGTTACAAGGAGCTCATTAAAAACCGGAGTGTCTTTCAGTTTTTATTGATTGACTGCTTAACTAATCTTAATAGACAGTATATTGTTCATCTTTTAAAGTTAACTTCATCTTAATAACCTCGTCCGTTCCTCTAACAAAAAGTCCATTCAATAACCAAGTAGCTTTATTGTAGACAATTTATAGATGTGAAACATGCATTACACAAGTTCGCGATAGTAATTATAGGTACTAAGGTATAAAAACGGATACAGTATAGTCTCTAGCATTCAAAATAGTCACAAACCAGAACACCATATGATGCACGCAGGTAATAAATTTTCTTTTATCATTATTCAAATTTTCTAATACACCCTTCTATATATTTCACTTGGATTCATTTCCCTCTGCCAACATGTTTACATATACACAATTTTTATAACAACTAAATTATAATTGAATTGGAGAGAAAAAAAAGGAACTGAAATGTCCTTTTTGCTCCCGTCGTTCGAATAGCGACAAAAGAAATACCTTCATTTCATGATTTGTCACTAAAAATTAATGGGAATGACATATAATGTTTTTCAGAAAATATCCTAATGTTGTTGTGTATTATTATTATTATTTTTTTTTTGGGGTGTCAATTTAGGTAAGAGGATTAAGTTTTTGTTGTCGATCTCTTTTGATATGTTCGTATAGTTTGGTACCAGACCGAAAATAAATACAAGGCACAAAGGTTTGTCTGCACAATTGTTACAATCGGGTAATAGGAGATGAGATGTTTTTAATCAGATTTAAATCTTTTGACATATTTCGGGCACACAATAAATAAACATACAAGTTAATTATGGTTTTAGACGTCTCAACACCGACGATTTGAAAAAAATCTACTTACGGAATCACATTACAATATCAGAAAACATATTGATTTGAGTGTACATAAATATTATGAAAATATTCTACCCATTTTCGTTCCCTTCTCAACGAACAACAAAAGCAATATATCATCAGCAAACAACAAAACAAAAAACATAAAACAACATAGAGCATACATCACAACAATAAAATATAATCAAACCACAGAACTTAAAAAGCAAGAAATGGAAGAAGAAAACTTGTATGTATTTTCATGAATTTAACATTTTTTTTTTGTATTTTTAAGTAAAAAAAAATATGAAACATATGTTTTGTGTTTTTCCACAAATGTCAAAACTGACAAAAATTCTTGCAATAAACATTACTCAAAACATTTATGTTGGAGTAACGTACATACACATACATACGTACATAAAGTAAACCTAGTAAACGGAAAATGTGGGGAAAATGAATAAAAAATTGAAAAATGTTGATGATTTAATGCTCGAAGAGAATGAAGAATTAACTGAATGGGATGGATTCAACCACTGTAGATGTGTGTATGTGTATGTGATTGTCTACGTCTATGTACTGGTAGATTGGCTCAAAATATATTAGACGAACTATAAATATTTACGATATTAGTTAGTATCACAGAGGCCATAAATCTATAAACTTTGCCCAGACCAGACTTAAGATTGTAATTTATAGGCCATTGTAGGATCGTTCCGTACATTGGTTTCGATCATGTGCCAAGATTCCAGAACGCTCTCAGCACCGTGAAGCTATCGTCGCCGAAAGCGACCTCTTCCCTTACCGTAAGGCGGCTCTCCCTTCAAATATTACTGATTTCATGAACGATATTACGGATTTGCATTAAATTCCTGATCTCATGTTTGAACATAACTTGGTATGTACCAACATCGTTGCGGTTTGGGCCGTATATCACACGCATAATTTTTCCATTGATTTAATCCAATCTCACAGATATTATCTGCATATGCAAAAAGTTGATTGGATTGTCGGAATAAGATATTGTCTTGAAGTGCTGCACTTTTGCGAAGGATGTTTTCCAAGTTGGGATTTCCAACATGAGATTGAAAGTATCGGGGTCAGCGTATCTCCTTGTCGAACATCTGAAATAATCTGAAAACTTTCGTAAGCTTGTTCTTAACTTTAATACAGCATTGTGCCTACGTTACTGTCAGTTTACAAATTTGTGCGTATTTTATTGCAGTCATATAGGCTTGCTGGAAATCTAGGAATACCTGGTGTACATCGCGAAATGTTTTGTAGTACTTGGAAAGAATCAACCGTAGCGAGCAAATTTGATCAGTGACTGACTGATTTGGACGAAATCTTTCTTGGTAGTAACTGAAAACTTCAACCTCCAGACAAAAACTCCAGGTGAACGGGATTATTACTGAATCTATGCATGGCCATTGTGAAGTCCTCATATAGGATCGATCCTCAATTGACATCACTGCGCTCTGTATTTCAGGGTAATCCTGAATAGTGTATCTCAATATCGAGAGTGTGACGGGTGGCCTCGAAAACCAAGGTTTTCAATACTTCCTAGACTTATTGGACTGGTGATTAGATCGCAAAATGCTATCTCTGACTTATATGAAAATTTTGATCGTAGCTTTGTAGTGACCAGAATCTTGACCAGACGTCTTTGTCAATTTAGCTTTTCAATTTAAACTTTTAAGCATTTATCACCAATCTGACATCATGTTCAGGTATAGTGCACATCTAGATAGTCCAAATTATTGTAAAATTAGTTTACTTACATCGGACCAGACGCAAGTACACAGACAAATGACAGCTTGGAAGTCCAAAAGTTTCTTACCTGTGGCCCAATCATAGGTTAAACTCTAAGATTTCAAAGATCACCTTTACTGTTAAACAATGTTTGAGACACATGGTCTCAACTTTTAGGCCATCGAGTTTCTTGAAGGGCTACAAGTTCCGATACTCTTTCATACATATGATAAGCCCGTCAAAACAAGCAGGTTTTCTTACTGACTGCACGTTCCACATGCCGGTCCTCAATCACGTTTTCGGATACTAAAGCGGAGGTTCGTTGTTGTTTTAGCGATATCCGATTTACTTGACTTTTGTGACTATAGGCTATGAATTAACCCTTCATAAACAACAAGTAAAGGATTAAAAACTGCAGGATAACGTCCTATGAGAGAGTTAACTCTCCCGTTTAATTTTTTTTGTCTCTTACGGCACATAGGCTAAATTGACACATTGTGACATCCCCTCGACGTGCGGCTATAGGTCCGATTTACGTAGAACCACTGGTACTGGTATGGAAGATGGGTCGGCCCATAGATTCCAAACTCAATATAGGGAGTCACAAAAGTGTTCATTCCCACCACCGAACATAATCAGATGGTGAACTTCCCTTCTGCATCCTGCACCTAAAGGTTTGGCTAATAATTGCTGATCATGCAAACTTATGGTGGTTAATGAACCAAACTAATCTGTCAGCAAGATAAGCACGATCGAGGACGATAAATACTGTACTTCTTGCGGTATTTTTGGTGAGTAGGAGGGTATATTTGGACATTTTCGCTCCTTTAGCACTGTTATCTCCCCTCTAAATAATTCTTTAGTGACGTCTCACAATGATTCCGCTGCTAACGACTCCAATGATTCCCAAATAAGTGTTGACCCATTGAACCAATGGCTCATTTTGGCTGTTCGATATAATATTGATCTTTGTGCCATTTAGTCCCCAGTTTAAGCTTTTAACAGCCTTTAATTCCATTCCCTGAAATGTTTATCTCTATACTCATAACCACTGACCACCTTTCATCTGATCCATTATGATCAAATGGAAGGGTTTATCGAAGTTCACCTTAGCGAGCATACAATCAGACGGCATACTTATTGAACTTACTACATGGTTCTGTATATCATCAAAACCAATCGCTGGAATTCATTTAATTCAAGTTTCTAAGAGTTAGGACATATCAGCCTGAATTTTGTGTGGAATGACCATTAATTAGATTCTAAACTCCAGGCTCGTCTATAGAGTCTTTGCAGGACCAAAGTGCATTTATAGCCCTATATTGGACCTTTAGTATTTGTTGCTTAACTAAGTTACATTTATAATATTTAACGAAGATCCTCCAAGCATTAGCTTCATCCTGCAATCGTGCTTTTTTGAGTCACGATAGCTCTTTCCCGAATACACCATTCCCATATTATCTATATCAGCTGTGAGAAAACGGTGTCAAATTTTCTTCTAATCATTAGAGTCATAGACTAACCGATTTAAGCAGAGGTATGTAGGGCATCAAGTACCAATAACCACTACAAAGGCGATAATCAGCTTAGTTTTGGCCATCACCTTACGGCCTTAATGGGTATCGTTTCTGTACCTTATCTGCGGCATCGTAAAAATCCACCTTGTTGTATTTCGAATCCGAATCGGTTACCTCTTGCTGCCCGACTCATAAGAGGTATTGTCAAAATGAAAATTTTGAACGGGGTCACTCTTTATAATCGAATTGATGCTTTTTTGTAAGTATTGGCAAAAATTGTAACATGATTTGAAACGAAGGCGTACCGCCCGTGGGGCCAACAAGCGAATATAAATTCATCAACTTTAACAATCTAACAAGCTCCTGATATGAGTTTAAACCACCTGACGGTAAAAGAGTCGTGTCTGATAAGACCGAATATCATCCAGTAACTACAACACTATACCTGATCCTTCCAACTTCAGAAGTTCGAGTGCAGTTTATTTTTTGAGTGCTTGAAAATGATGCTCACATGTATCAGGGTTCAAATGCTGTTAGAAATCCTCAGCAATGATAAGGGACTGCTATTACACAAATATTTTCTCAACTAAGGCCTCAATTAGCAGTGGTATGGCAATAATCGCCGGTACAACACGGATCTCCAGTATAGTGATTATAAGTAGCTTCAGGTGTACAAACTATAAATCAGCTGGACGAATTTTTAAAAACCCGCATTTGTATTTCGTTCCAAACCGGCACGCAGGTTCAACTTGATTGAACCTCTTATATGTACTTGTAAACACTTATAGATATCGGTGGAACTACTCCTTTAGCTTGATGATCTATACCCATGAAACCCATACGAGAATACTTATTGATGTGCTAGTTTCTAGGAACAACCAAGTCCACGACAAAACTCTCCCGTCTGAGCGGCATGTATAAAGCTGAGAAACACGGATGATATGGACAATATTGTGTAAAGATGATACGATGGTTTCGATGTATTTTCCAATTCTTATTTGATTCGTCCTTTCAATTTATCGCCCAAACAGTATTGCTAGTGAAGATATTTTGTCAAGATGGGTATGCCATTTAAGTAGTAACCGTTGTGGTCAAATGGACAATAAAGAACTTCTCATTGAGGTTCATGAAAATGTTACCATTTGACGAATGGATAAAATAAAGAGATGGTTAATTGAAGATGGCTGTTTCAAGAGGATTTGAAAACGTTTTAATGGCAGCAATAAACAGTCATGGATGGTGGTCAAACGGTTTGAATACAAGAAATTCAAATAACACGAAGAAACTAGTGGGACCATCTAGGCATAAATAAAACTTTTGACTATATTGTAATATACAATCACCGCCCATGTGGCGCAGTGGTTAGAACACTGCGGCATGGATTGGGCAGTATGCGAAAAGGGATTTTGGCCATCGATCGTCTGGGGCGGTACGATCGGTGGTGAGAATGAACTCATCTGAGACCCAGTTGAGGTTAGAATCCGTGTGTCGTCCCATCTTCCATGTCAGTACTATAGGCTGGCATGGTGCTATGCAATGTGCAGATGGTTTCTACGTAAAATTGGACCCATAGCCACAAAAAAAACTAAAAAAAAAATACAATCACTGGGCTTGGAGAAATCGAGCCCGATCGTTTGAAATCAACACGTATGGTCAGTTTGGCTTTGTGAAGCTTTTGGTGGATAAACCAAGAGTAGGCTCTAGACGGAATGGTTGTGTTTGGAAATTTCAGCTAGTGTAGTCGCAAATTATGGGCGGTAATATTGCTACACTGAAAGTATTTGATACCTTGTCCATCAAGCATATAATTCTTGTGCTGATTTAGATAATTCTGGTACTGAAAGAAGTTGGAGTGTTCAGAACAAGACTACTATACAGTTATAGTTAATAAGTCCAACCGACATCAAATTTAAAACAAATGTTATGTCAAAAATTCTCTGCCTTTTAGAAAATAATGAATTAATTTTCTTTACTCAATCGTACTGGCCCCTTTTTTTTAATTGGATTGGGCTACGAAGAGTAAGTATATACTACAATCAACGGTATTGCGTTGGCAAACACATACGTTGACCTGATCGTCACACCACATATTTCGATACAAGTTACTGCGCGACTCACAATAAATATCAAGGACGGTTGCATGTACCTGATGATATGGATTTGATCTTTACTTGGTGGGGTTCGTTCAATGCTTAGCTGTCAATCACGGCCACCTGGAGGTCCCTGAAATGTACAGCACAACATCTCAGCTAAAAGTTGTTGATGGGATTGACAAAGACCTTGATAATGAGAAATACCTATGTTGCTAATTGATAGATGGCGCAGGTTTCATATATGGTGTTACGAACGCGGGTGACATCTCTGATTGAATAAAATAACTAAATGTTTGTAATTGAAAATTAGCATTAATCGCAGTATACAGGCGAAAAAATAAACAAACGGAAACTTCTACTATGACCGAGAAGCGGGCAAAATGAGTACAAAGACGCGAACAGAAAGCGTAGAGTTTCAGTTTGAATTAGAACAGCGAAAGATTAAAATCGGGAAAAAGTGGTAAAAAGTGAAATAGTGAAAAGTGAAAGTAACAGTGAAATAAAAGTACTGTAAAAGTAAATTGTGGCGATTTTAAAAAAAGTTAATTCAAACACGAAATTCATTATTCACATCCCAGTGATCGAACCGTGGATTGGTTTGAATCCCTACTAAGGGAAAACGTAACAATGGTTTAAGACAAAGCAGCTGAACCCTAGTTATACTCTGCTATACTGTGGTGTCAAGGTTTCACAGACCAAGTTTGAATTATTGAAACGTTAATGAAAAAGCTTAAAGCTCCCCAAATTGATTTTGGGATATTCCACATGCACGAATGTCATTTTGGCCACCAAAATCTAACTTAATTGAAAAGTCAATAAGGACGACATTTTCGTAAGTCAAAATGATGGCTGAGGAACAACATATATGTATCAAGCCATAACAGTTAACAGCATATGCTACGATACACATTTATATACTTTGTATGAAAAAGTGATATATCCCGAGATAAATGTAATACAATTTTATACGCATTACGTGGGTGTTAGTCAATTCATATATCATTTAATTTATATATGTATGTGTGCGTATAAGCATATATGTACTACATAAATACATAACGAGAACATCATATTGTATAGAAGGAACAATAAATTTATTTTAATTTTATTTTGTTCACTTCTTATCATAAACATTACGACTCGCGTGTTTTGCCATAACAACAAACTACAACATACCATGTAGTACCCTCGGCCGCACATGTATATGCGGATGGTATAGTTTTATCACTATTTATGTCATTCATATGTAATTTAATTGTAAACAGAATAATTAATTTATGTACTCATTCGTAAATGTGTGTTTCATAATTTTATTCAATTAAAATGATTTTTATGTTTGTCGGTAAAATCGAGGTGTGGCTCGAGAAAATGTTTAATTCCTTTTTCATTTTTCTCGTGTAAATTTATGATTAATTAATGATGATGTCCAAAGTATTTTTAATTAATTTTATTTTTTTAACTGTACAATTTTGTTGCTTTCCAACCTGGCAAATTTCTTAAAGAAAATAAACTTTTTTTCAACTAAACAAGCTACTTTGTTTCGATGTTGATGATTTAACGATTGTAAACGATTTTCACAGGCCGATTGTTTCGTGACATGTTTTGGGGTGTTTTTTGGCTGGGGAGGTCTGCATTTCATTATGGTGACGACCGTAAGATCATTCAATAAGTCCGTTAGATTTTCCAACTTTACGATACAAATACATACAGCATCACCTTATCGACTGATCGTCTCATATTGACGATAGAAATCCATTTAATTGCGTTTTAAAAGTGCTAAACACTCCTCTGAAACATCAATTCCATGTTGTTTTTGGTTGACTGTGAGCTCGCGCGGCACAGAGCTTTCTTATACCCAAATGTTCGTGTCAAATGGTAAAAACACTACCATCTGATATCTTTACAATGCCAGCTAGTTTATCGTGTGATATTTAGTACTGAATAAAATCATATGGACAAAGTTCTAGTAACGCCATTTATGTTCCATTCTACGGACTTATCGAATGACCCTGTATATGGCAGTTTGATAACCGTATCACAAGTATAGAGTGCCCGCACATTAGTGGTGTGATACTTTAAGGCATCCAATAATCGAAACAAACCACCCAATTGTACTCTCATAATGTGAAAGTGACAAGTTCAGCCTCAAAAATATGACTTCCAAACTCCTGAATGAAATTATCTGAAATTAGTTTACAATATTCCTTCCTAGAATACCTAATATTAGCTGATCCCGGGAAGCATTTGACGTTATTCACGATTTATGAATTAACTTAAGAAGTTTCCAAACTGGACAGTGTTTGACGTGATAACTTGCTCACTTTCACTCCCTCTCTCTCTATCTCTCTCTCCTCTTTCTCTCTCTCTCTCTTTCTTTCTATTTCTCTCTCTCTCTCTCTCTCTGACCATCACTATATTTTCTTTCCCTTAAACGACGACAAACCCAAAATTTGAGAATTTCGGAATCTCTCTCTCTCTCTCTCTTTCTCTCTCTCCCTCTATGTGGCCATTACTTTGTTTTCTTTGAGAACTTTAGTACCTTCTAACCACAGCCCGTAATATATAGAAAACTGACACTAGTACAGATCCCAGTATTATAGAGATGTCATATGCGACTCACAAAAGTACAAATCCTGAAGCCAAGGGTCGTATAAATCAGCAGCTTGACTGAACCACATCAACAGGAGCTCAATCAAATGATACAAGAGAGCTCAATGCGCTGAACAATATCAATGAAAGATTTAAACGAAATGATAACCCAGCTGAATGGGGGATAGCAACAAATGAACGGTCACATGTGATAGACATAATGGCAGTGACTAAAAGCCAACAAAAATTATCATCCGATTGGAAAGTAATAAGAATGTTATAACAGTTACATGAGAGTCGTGAAGAATTTAGGCATTTACAGGCAAACAGTGAAAACAAAACATTTCTACATGAGACAAAAAGTATCATAATAAGCCAGATAGACTTGATAAGCTTGATTCAATGTAGAATCCAATAATATTTGGATTTCATTGTAGCAGACGGAACACTTGAAAGTCATAACAAAGCTCTGCAGAAAACCTCTTTCAAGATTTCCGTCTTACGATCGGTTGAGTGAAGCAACCTCAGCATTTTGAGAACCTCACTCACAAAACTATACGGGTAAATGTAGAGGACACAAAGGTTACTTTCCTTTGTCGTGCCACCACATTTATGTCTTACCACAGAGGCGTCCAGAAATATTATACGCAGTGCCATAAAACAAATATCGTTCGATCCAATATGATATAACTGATCTAGGGGAATTGAATTTGTAACCGACCATATCCTACGGTCATTTATAACAACAGTTCTCGAGACAGATTTAACGCACTCAACTGTTTATAAATTGGCAAAACAACATCGAGTAGAGGAACCCATTTAGCAACAGATCTTGTGCGACTCGTTACATTACATGTCCCGTCGCTTTTACCAACTACTGACAATACCAATAACACTGACCGTTCTTGATCATCCACAGTATGATGATCAAATCACTGTGTAGTCTCGAGATTACTTTTATATATGACCATCTTTATGTAACAAATCCAATCAACTACTCATCCATTTGAGTAGCTTTCTTGAACTTACCATCATCATTACATCCAGCATCAGAGGTAAGTTTAAATTACTCGTCTTAGCGCTCTTGTTAATTATTATGATAAAACAGTAATCCGAGAGACTTGTCTCAACGACAGAATACATCCTGCTAAGTTTTGCCATCTGCCTATGTCGTTCACAGGAAGACCAGATATATAATTTTATTCTATAAAGTGGTGACTCTCCATTTAATGTGTCCGCGCCATCACATATTTTTTGTTAAATTGGGTATTGTGTTGGTTGGTTATCCTCGTTGAGTGACAATTCCAACCCCGTCTCGCAGAACAAGGTATTGGAATAACCTTGGTTCTCAAAACTCGAGTTTTCTTTTCTCGAGGTTTCTAGGAGTTTGTACAGTCTGCGACCACATTATTCAACTATACCAAAGAAACGGCCCTAGGATTTCTTCGTATTTAAATCCTGGCACTTCATGTCAATCTCTTCGAGTTTGCCTAGATCTTCGAAATATATACGAAAAAAAATTAAGCATCACCATTCACCAGTAGTAGACTTTTTGTTATAGGTTTATTCTTGGCCTGTCTATGTTAATGCAGTCTTTGTGCGATGTTACCTCTTTCTTGATTTATGAATAGCCCGTTCCTTTCAGCAATACAGCGGCATATTTGGTTTCCCTTTCCTTAAGGCACGCTTAAACTGTAATTAAGTGTAACTAACCTGACTAGTCCATCCTCTCTAGGATGTACCTCGATGGTTCTATCTAGTGGCCGCAGTGAGAAAGATAACTCTTTATCTTTGAGAGCTACCAATTCTCCTGCATGTAGATTGGGTTGTTTGATCCACTATTTTTGCCTTCGTTGTAATCGTCAATATAGTTCTTTCGTCCTTATTCCGTTCCCGGACCAAACTCAATTAACTTTTTTTCCAAAATCTTTAATGGAGTTAAGTCCGCAGTTTCCGTCTTTGAAAATACTCTGCATGTGAGGCTGGACTTCGAGCATTGCTTTATTTCAGCCAGTAGTGTTGAAACTTCTAATGAGTTACAATTAATTTGCGTACGTGCAGCATACCATAATTACCCAAAATTAGGACCGCCAGTTTTGGCACAAACTGAAACTCAGAAGTCAGTACCCATTTCTGCTATTTGGTTTTTTACTTAAGCTTCTTGTTGTTTATAGGGGTCTTGATTTCATCTACAGCTTTATGGTGATGGAGTCTGTGTATTTTTCTATTGGTACAACTCTATCCGTACAATATCTGTACAATATTATTGGACGCATACCTTCATACTAGAGATTGGAATTTTGTTAGTCTTCCTTCGACCCTCATAAGGTCATAATCGTCAATAAATAATGCTGAGCTACGCTTTGGTAGATTTTTAATCGCTCTTAATTAGCTTTGGTCCTTTTATTTATGTAGTGCTTTTTTAATAACTGATCTAAATGATTTGTTTTTCTTATCTTTGTTTGTTGATCTTAAAGTTTTTCTTATATAACGTGCGAGCTTATCTGACCATAAGAGCAAATCTGATAACATTAGAAGATCCTGGTCTTGTATCCAGACAGAGCAGATCTGATGGAGAGCCACGATGGTGGATTGTCGTATGAGGAACAAGGTTTCTAGTAAATAGGCTCAATAAAAGACACTTGTTGAAGTTTCGTGACGTAATGAAGTGTGGAGCTGACAAAATCTGAAACAAAAAATTCTTGTTAAAGAAAAACCACCAAAAAGAGAAACCTTGTAGTCTTGAGAATGTTAAAGGAGACAAGTGCTTTTTCAGTGAGATCGACAGAAAAAAGTAAGCAAGTCCTCCACGGAAAGCTGTCAGATTCTGAGGCTACCTATGGGAGGGGCTATCCCCAGTCGGGTTATGAACTCACGGCGGGAATCGTTCCGGCAGTCCCAGATGTTACACTTACACAGAAAAAAGGAACAATAAACTTACACCGGAACAATAAGATCTGAGCAGCCAGTATTAACTTGGTCAGCTTTTCATCAGCTGAGCTGAAAAGTACAGTTCGCAGTTGCCCCAAAGTTGGACATGGGAAGAGACATGACTAAAAGCTGCTACTGTATAAGTGAATTTCATCGAGCACATATTAATAATACATTACGCAGGTCTAAAATCGTCTAAACGAATGGTCTATGCCTTGCCCGAAAAATCAAGGATTAAATCGCGATGAGGCTATTCACTGGCTTGCTCAACGAGTGGTTTATGCCATGGCCGTAAAAATCAACGATACAATCAAGAAAAACCTATTCACTGGCTTAATCACGAGTCACATGGAATTAAAGATACGACATTCGGAAGTGAAATCTACGGAACTTGTCATGTGTTATTGATAAAATGTCGTTGGTTACACTTACACAGGAACAGGGTGAACCATATAAGGTCTGAGTAGCCAATATAAAAGATTTTCATCAGCTGCGCTGACAAGGACACTTCGCAGTGGCTGAGCAGCCTAGTTGGCTGAAATTTGGACATGGAAAGGGGCATGACTGTAGACTGCTATGGCGAGTAAATTACATCGAGCACACATTGGTGCAATATTCCAGGTCTTAAACCGTCTAGACAAATGGTTTATACCTTAGTAGTAAAAATCAAGAAAACAATCGAGTAGACACTATTCACTGGCTTTCTCACGTTTCACATCGAAGTAAGATACCACATTCGGAAGTGAAATCTGCGGGAGATGTCATACGTCAATGTAAACATGTCATATGTCGGTGGGAAACCGTCTGGTCGTCCCGGAGGTTACACTTACACATGAACAAGGTGAACTTTAGTGTCTGAGCAGCCAGTATAAAAAATGTTAGCTTTTCATTAGCTGTGCTGACGTCGTGCAACATTCCAGGTCTAAAACCGTCTAAGAGAATGACCATAAAAATCAAGTATAAAATGGAAATGAGGCTATTCACTGACTTCCTCACGAGTCACATCGAAGTAAGAGACGACTTTTCGGTATAGTGAAATATGCGGAATATGTCATTGTGAACATATCATATATCGGTGGGAAACCTTCTGGTCGTCCCAGAGGTTGCACTTACACACAAACAAGGTAAACTACAAGCTCTGAGCAGCCATAGTATAAAAGTTGTCACATTTTCACTAGCTGTGTTGACAAGGACACTTCATAGTGACTAGACAACGTAATCTTAAACAGTCTTAACAAATGGTTTATGCCGTCGTTGGAAAAATCAAGGATAAAATCGAAATGAGACTATTCACTGGCTCCCTCACGTGTCACATCGAATAAAGATACCACCTTCCAAAGTGAAATCTGCGAAACATGTCATTATGCATAAAGTGGACTATACGCTAGTCATAGCAGAAACGATATTTTATATTATGGTACTCTGCGACTGAAAGCCCACTTGCCCTCTCCAGCTTCATAATAATAAATTAAAAATTCTAAAGCAAACTATTTTGTTTCAATTAATTTTGATTTGCTTTATGGAATAGAAAATAATTTTCTCTATATCTGTATACCCTGAAGCTTTCAAAAAGTTTTCGTGAAGCTGAAACTCGCATCTGCAACACAAACGAGAATTATATAATGTTTATTTTGGATTACTTCAAACAATTAGTAGCCGATCGGGAATGAAAACCTAAATCAGTTTTTCATCACAATTTTCCTTTAATTAATTTGCGGTTGTTCACGCTATAAAGCACATATATAGTGGATAGAGATACACAAAGTTTATATTCTAATGAATGAATGATAGCAAAATAACAAAAACCATTCTATCCATAAATTCTAATTAAAAATACAAAAAATATCTGAAAATAGAAAATGGTAAAAAAAAAATTCTATATAAACGAATCAAAATAATGATGATGATGGTCTTGTATGTTACGGATATACATACATACATAAACATAAAATTTTTCATATTTTTCTTTTGCGGTTTCTTAATTGAAAATTTTCACAAAAAAGAAAATTAAGCACAAAACGAAAACCATAAAATACCAAAACCGAAAACACAAACTAGAGGATTGAAAATATAATTTGTACAACCGAGCTTTTTTGTTAGCTTTGTGCACGAGCTTTATTATGCAGATCGGAATGGGTCATCGCATCATTTTATACTTTATACCGCTTTACTCAAATCCCGAGTCACAACATTCCAACGTTCAAACGCGTGTCTTAATTCGAGCTTTAAAGCTCCAACAATATTAAATTCGAAGAAAATAATCATCTTAATATACAGATTGCATATAACACACAGCAATAACAACTAAAATGAAATTTGTAAAACATTAAACATGACAACATAAAAACATATATTTACACTCAACACTATACATATGGTTTATACTACAGTATTTTGTGTATGTATTGTTAAACATTAAACCATTTTTAAGTGTACATACATACATATACACTTTTCGAGATGTGCAACATAAAAATCTGAATATATACCATATATAGTTTTGATAAAATTTCTAACATCAAAAATACAACTTTTATGTTGTATTCAATCTCGTCTCGTATTAAATGTCCAAAAAAAACTTTTTATTATTAAAAAAAAAAAAAAAATTATAATCAAACGCAAATAGAAAATGTATTACATTTTTCATGTTTACATTTAATTTGAAAATACACTTTTTTATGTACCGAAAATGAATTTAGAAAAACAACAAACGTACATGCTTCCAATTTGTTGTAGATACATAAGGAGGGTGAACGATATGGGTAAACGTAGATTAAAATTAAAGACGATGGTTTGGTACAAAAGCACACACATTTCGTAGGTAAGCACTTCTCAAGGCACATATATTTCCAGAAAGCTCGTTTCATGCTGAATAACAAAGCCAGATACCACTTAGATGGGCAAATGTCAGAATAACGTCATTTTCAGAAGCCCTGTGGTTGTCGTAGGGGGCGGCTAAATCTGGCTGACGACCCCCATCCATAAAAAACCACACTTTAGTACCCGAAAACAAGATTGAGAATCGGCACCTGGAATGTGCAGGCACTTAGTAACCTGGCGCGTTTCACGGCCGTATTAAATGTTTGAAAAAGTAATGGCTAGAACTCGTAGCTCTCCAAGAAACTCGTTGGCCTAAAAGTAGAGACCAATTGTACCTATACGTTGCTTCACAGTGGAGACCACCTCGGAAATCTTGGAGTTGGATTGCTCATTGGGCCACAGGATAAAAAGGTGAATGTGTTGAGCTTTCAAGCAGTCGATAATCGAATATGTAAGCTTCGCTTGCACATGAGACTATGGCCAAACTGTCAATTGTCTTTTAACATGTGCCCACTGATGTTAGCCAACTGCACGATATAGACTCATTTGGATAACCTGATGGGCTCCATACCTGAGCACGACGTAAGATTGGTGATTGGTGACGCAAAAATCAGACTGACTTTTGTAATAATATAGTTCCGTATTCCCAACACGAAATTGCGACCGAAAATGAGGAAAGAATGATGTAGATTGCGATCGCTCATGATTTCAAAGTGGCAAGTACTTTCTTTCCTAATAAAAACATCCATTTGGAAGCATGGACACATCCTCGTTAAACATCCAGTTGTCATATTGATCGTGTGTTGATTTCCAAAGAGCGGGTCGGGTTGTCCCGACCTGTGTGGCTGCTAACGCGCACTTAGACTGTTGCCGGTCCGTTGCGATACCACAGGATCGTAGTCCCCTAATACCCCTAACACTCTATTGGAACCATCCTGAGCTAGTAATGTAGCGTAAAATGTCCCGCACCTTAACATCTGCAAGATCTGAAAGGTTGTGCATTACATACCTACCCAAGTGTAAATGTCTTCTTATAGTACCAGTGCAGGACAAGAGCACAGGAAGTGAACAAACGTCTCTTCCTCCTCCTCGTCTATGCAGCTTCTACAGAAGTCATTTGTTTCTAGACCCAGCCTTCTCGCATGTTCACCGAAAAGGCAGTGTCCCGTTAATATTCCTACTATTCTTCTGAGATCTCTCCTCTCCAGAGAGATTAAGGTCTTGTAGCGATTCAAATCCAGCCTTGGCCACATTTGACTCGCTCTCCCACATGTGAGTGTGTAAGACCACCTCTCCAGTGCTTCTGCCCTTTTCCTCAGAGCCAGTCTAAGCTCCGCTGTAGGCCTCCCCACATTGGCCCTTGCAGGCTTCAGCTGATGAGTTGTACCTTGCCTAGCTAGTTTTTCTGCCCTGCAGTTACCCTTGACGTCAGAGTGGCCGTGGACCCAGATAATCTGAATATTGAAATGCTCACTCATCTCGTTAAGAGACGAGTGGCAATCCAATTTAAGTAACCTATGTTTGTTGGATTTGTGGAAAGAATCTTCTAAAGGTGAGAAAATTCGAGATATCTTCCATTTTGTCACAGAATAGCCTCCAGGAGCTCCTATGTGCCTTCTTCAATTCTCTCTTATATAGTCTTAGCGTCTCCTTGTACGAGTCCCAGTCCTGAGATTCTCTGGTCCTCTTGGCGTTATACTTATAAACGCCGTTCTGCATGACTTATTTTTGGCCCCCAATTATTTTGACCACCAGGACGGTTTCTGCTTCCCCCTGGATTTTACCTCAGGGCAAGCAGCACCACAGGATTGGTTTCAAGCTTGTGAAACGAATTCCCACATACGGTCCATATCCTCAATGGTCGCTGGGGCTCCCGGACCCCCGACGGCATTGGTCGCTTAAGAGGACTTCCCTATACTAACTCCAGTTTGTTCTCCTAGGATTCCTAAACGATTTCTGGGAAGTAGGGCAAATGTTGAAATTAAATGTTTCAATTATATAACGGTGGTCAGAGAAGGAATGTTCCTTTCCTTCATTCCACTCTACAATCATATGAAAAATATTCTCTGATGCGAAGGTCACATCCAGAACTTCCTTCCTATTTTTAATAATAAAAGTGGGCTCTCTCCCAATATTACATTCATACAGGTTCGTTTCCAACAAATAATTGAAAAGTGTCTCACCCCTTTCATTGAAGTCCGAACTTCCCCAGATCGTATGATGCGCGTTAACATCGCAGCCCAGAATCATACCGGTTTTTCTGCGATTCACCTCAAGGATCAGTACCCCCAGATTATCCGGTGGAACCTCCTTCTCCTGCCCCATGTAGGCCGCAACCAGCCAGAGTTTGTTGTTACCAACCTTCAGATTGGCCGCCGTTATATCCCCATCGCTGTGCCGGGAAAGAAAGAAAATATTTAGGTTATCCTTCCCTAGAATAGAGGATCTGACCCTCTCAGACCCTTTTGAGTACAGAATACTATACCCCTTCATTCGAAGACCACAGATATTGGTTTTGTTAATCCAAGTTTCCTGGATTAAGATTAAATCCTCATCCGATCTGGTCAGTCTATGGAGCAGAGCTGCTGATACAGGCCTCGAATGATGAAGATTGATGTGAAGCACCTTAAGCATACTTCTAATTCCCTTACTTACCTAGTTCTGAGTGGTGCTGTGGGAGCTGCCGGCACCCGCCGTCACACTGTCCATCGCCACCACCGTGTGATTCATGTCATCATCTGAGACATCCTCCTCAGAGCCCAGAGTTGAAAGCTTTCCTAGCCCCAGAGCTTCACTGACGCTCGACTTGTCCTCCACGGCTAGTTCAGCCGTAGACTGTTCCGAAGGCGTGCCAGCTGATTGGGTGTTCGTCTCCGCCTCCTCATCTCGTTTATAAACGTTGAGGGTTACGAACCCGAAACCGAAACCGATAATCCCCTTTAACTTGGCAAGAGGAGCAAGGGACTCCCTGTTTATCACCAATACTGACAAAAGAAAGTTTTCCTTGGCCTCCTCTTGCCTAATGACCTTCCAATTGTCCGTCGGAAGATCAAGGTTTGCTGATCCTAATGGTCTCCAGCACCTCACTCCTGCTTCCTGCTTGATTAGTAGCCAGACGCGCACCCTCGGCTTACAAGGAATTTCTTCCTTGCTTACAGCCGCAAGCTTCGCGCCTGGCCACAACTCGCCTATTCCCTTTATCGCTTGTCTGTACCGATCCACTGATCTCTGATCCAGACAAGCAATAAGTTTTGCGCGCCCCTGATACCAACCCGCATCTCTGCAGGACGGTGGAGGCCCATGTTCTTTTACAAACCTCAGGAAGATGTCGCTAAGCGCGTTAAACACCTTCCATCATTTCTCAACAGTGATGCTCCCATCTTCTTGACTCTTGTCAATGACGGCTAGCATCATTCCATGCTCCTTCATGATGTGACTGAATAATCCCCTATTCGAGGATCCCCCAGCAACACCCTGACACCCTTCCTTGGCGTCCGCTTGTATTTTTGCCCGCTTACTTCCGCTAGCTTCCGGTTCGTCCTGGGACCGCTGTCGTTTAGACACGCTGACCTTCGGCCGCAGAACGGTTCTCTGGCGCAAGCCACGGTCTGCCTCTGTTCCGATGTAAGCTGCCCCTCAGGGGTTTCAGCCCATCTGTCGAGTAATTTCTTCGCTAAACGCTGAAGTCTATATCTTTGTTTAGAGGTAGACCCACCTTCTCGGCTCTGGTTTCCCTCTTTCTTGTTCGCATTTTTAAGAGCGACGGTCTCTTTATTTTTTCTATTATATTCTTCGGAAAAAAGAGGTCCGAGCACAGAAATCCGTATGTGCAGGTAAGGCTATACACAACTGAAAGTCGCCAGGTATTTAGAGGGCTCCGTTCACGACTGGTCTTTACTTAAAGGGCTCCCAGCCTGGCCGATCGTCGGCACGGATCGCATTACACCTTAATCCAGCCCCCTGCCGCCATTTAGCGTGACCCACCCCACACCTAGGTTAGTTTAACACACCCGTTCATTGAACGACAACCTGGAGGCGACGGCAGCTGTGCGGCATTATCTGGCTAAGATGCGATGGAAATGAAAGAGGGTATTCGTTTAGTGGATTACAAACGGTTTAATTAAGTGTAGGAGTAAAAAACATATCTGGGATAAACGCAGCTGCTCGAAATCTACTAAAAGAAATTTAAGCTTCTTATATTATTTTGTTACTTCGTGAAAGTGTTACCACCATTTGAATCCTTCCAATAATGAGCTCAATTATAACAAGTCATAGTGGTTCACTAAACGTAAATAAATTTGCCGTTTCATTCGCCACATGATTAGAATGAAAATCATTACCCAATCTACTCCTTGTCATTGTATTTCATGCACGATATCCGAAGGTCAAATAAGACGCAAACATGATTTTCCTCTCGAATGGAAATAATAGATTCGAGGACCTATAAGGCTCCTGTAAATTCGCAAAAAGTGGTGGATTTTGATCAAAGAAACTGTGATAAACATCTTACAACTCTTGTTGAAACGCTTGCCAATGTAAGGTTCGGTTGGGAAAGATGCAGAAGGGTTCCAGGAAAAACAACTGGTGTGGTTTTAAAATATGTTATAACCCTAAAAGGAAAGGCAGTAATCATTGAATTGGGCAGGTCCATATACCATCACTGAAAGGATCAACGACCCAGAGAGATAGCTTACTGTTTTGTTCGGAACAAGTATACGTTTATTTCGACACAGTAAACGTTACGGAAGTAGTGGTCGATAGAGTTAGTGTTTGTATCTAATAACGGAAGCAGCTGATTTTTTCAACAGATTTTAAACGCTTCACATACAGAAATGATCTTTTCTTAAACTATTTGTCGATTGCGGTACATATTTTGTGGGTACCAGTAATACACATAATAAGCTAGTTCAATATCAAAGAAGCCAAACTCGCAGAAAAGGGAACCAAATGGCACTTAATTCCCCTGGAAAGTCCTTACTTTGGAGGACTATAGGAAGCCGGAGTAAAGTCGACAAAATAACACATAAAAAAGAGTTTTTTGGGACCATACACCGACCTTTGAAAAATTCTCAACTATATGAGCTTAAATAGAAGCGTGTCTCAAAACGTTTAGCTCCGTTAAGCATTCAAATAGATGATGATTCAGCATTAACTCCAGGATACCTTTTAATAGCCAAACCAATGATAGCAATACCATAACCCGACATGATGAACGTGAAATATGGCAGTCGGTGCAATTTTCTCGCAAAATTAACCCAATTTTTAACCCACGGCTCTTAAATTGATCTGGTTAAAAGAACAACCTTCTATGAAAAAAGAGAAATAGCTCTCATAAAAGATGAACTACTTTTTTACAAGATGGTTGCTCGCACTAGATTATCTAGTACCAGAAACATTACTACAAAAACAATTAATCGGAAATTGCACGAAAATGTCGAGCAAAACGTGGTCGCACAGAAGAACCAACAGTTTTTTTGTTAAAGTTCGTGAAACTGATTTCATTGGTGATGCGCCAAAACGTGGGTGTGCTCGTAGAGTGCCTACATCCGAAAATATCGAAGCTCTGGCTGAGACTGCGCGTGAGAATCCATCAACATCAACTCGTCATTAGTCTCAAGAATTGAACGTTTTTCGCACCACTTTACGTCGAATTTTGCGAAAAGATCTCGATGTGACACCTTACAAAGTTCAAATGGTTCAAGAGTTGAGCCGTATGAACATCAGGTTCGTTTTACTTCGCTAGATGGGCCAACAAGAAGCTGCACGATGATGTCGATTTTGCTAAAAAATCATCTTTTCGGATGAAGCTCCTTTTCATCTTGGTGGGTACGTTGATAAGCATAATTGCTGTATTTGGGTCTTAGAAAACCCACACGTGGTCTTACAGAAGCCAATGCACCCATTACGAGTAACTGTTTGGTGCACCTTGTGGGGCGGAAGCATCATTGACCAATAATACTGTAAAAATGAGGACGGCACAATTATTACGGTCAATAAAGACACGTATCGCACCATGATGCGCCCGGAATGCGCCCGCTCTTCATGGTGTTGTTGGTTTCAACAGGATGGTGCAACTTGCTACACACAAACATCTCACATGCCACAATTGATTTATTGCGTCAAATGTCTGATGGCCGTTTAATAAGCCGTTTATTTAACACCATGGGAATATTTTCTGTCGGCGCCGTTAAAGCAAGTGCTATGCCGAGAAACCAGAAACAATTGAGCATTTGAAGGCAACATTCTTGATGCCATCACCGAGATACGACACCATACACTCGAAAAAGTGCTCGAAAATTAGTCCGATCGAATGGGGTACTGTGGGGCCAGTGGCGGCAGCCATATAAATCTAATAATATTCCATCGCAAACTGGAACAATTGAACTTCACAACTGTTTATATATATATATATATATATATATATATATATATATATATATATATATATATATATATATATATATATATATATATCTTTACTCTCAAGTTAAAGTGACTTAAATCTTTTTAAGTCAAAAATGATTTTATTGCATATTAGAACCATATATATAAATTGAAGGCAAACGACAGAAACACTTGAGTTCAAAATTTACATTTGGAAAAACGACTTATTTTACCAAAACTGATATACTAACTGCAAGTTGATTTTTATATTTGTTTTAATTGCATTTAAGTCGGTTTACAAACAATTAAACCAGTAAGTAATAAATAAATAAGTTTTGGAAAAGTGATCTAAATCGATCTAAGTCGATTTTCCTAATTTTAGAGTAAAAGGAAAAAAAATTATTTGCAATTAAGTCATTTTTCTGAATAAGTTTTGAAAAAATAATAGTCTTATATATACATAGGTCACTTTACCGTATTTATTGAAATAACGATTTTATTTAGAGAGGAATTTGTAGAAACGACTTCTCCCATATAAGTTATTTTACTCGACATAATATTGAAATAGTATTCATTTTAAATATATATTAAGGCGTTATTCCATGAACATTTCACTGTTAGGATATAAAAAACGTATGGGAGTTAAACGACTTATTTCTTATTGTAGTGATAAATTAACCGGTTTATGTTTAAAAAATAGTGAGAGTTAGTTAGTTTTTGTTGGTAGTGATACGATGAACTTTTTAGTGTATTAATGAATATTTTCAATATTATTATTACTATCTATTCAAAACTTTTCAGTAGTGATAAATTAACGGTTTATAACGGTTTATAAAATAGTGAGTGTATTAATTTTTAGATACGAAGTATTTTTAGTGTATGAAAAATTTTCATTACTATACTATAATCAATTATTATCATCTTACACACTTTTAAATGGATCGTTCCCGTTCGAAAAGAATACTAAATATGGCAATGCAAGCCATTAAAAGGGGAAAAACGGCTGTTGTAAAAAATATTAAAAATCAAGGTAAGTTTTTTTTTTAATAAAAATTATTTGACTAAATGTATCAGTTCCTTTTTATTTTGTAGGTTCTGACACAGAACAGAATATTGATGTTGAGGATCAAGGAGGAGGTGTAAAACCTCATAGCGCAGCTTCTCAAAAAATTAAAGGTTAAGACTAATTTAAAAAGTATAAATTTGTTTCCATTCTAGAATAATAATTAAAAATTTATCATTTTACAGTGAACGAATCGGACGTCTTTCTTCCAGTAGTAAAACAAGAAACACATTCAAGCATTGTAAATGGAGTTTTGTTCGATATGTCGCTGTTGCAAGAATTGACCAACAAATCACCAACAACTGAACCGCAAGAATTTGAAGAGAGTGAGTTCGATGACAGGGACGTTGATCCACACTATGTAGCATCAAATGGATTAATCAGTGATACCGAATCGAATTCGGATATTGAATCACATGCCACAAAATTAGAAGCAAATTTAATGAGCAACAAGGCACAGTGTGACACAAACGAAGATGTATCATGCTCTTCGAGAAAATCTATTCAACGAGCTTGTAATCTAGGAATGTCTTACAATACTCGGAAAGGAAAAACCATATCACAGAGAAATATGCAGATTCTCACGTCTTGTAAGAAAAAATGTAAGGATAAAATTTCACCGACGGAGCAAAAATCCATTTTTAAGCAATATTGGGATCTTGGTAGTTTTAATTTGAGAGTTTCCTTTGCCTCAGGTATTATAGATGTGGTTAACAAAAAAACAGCCGTTTAAATCACAAGTACAAAATCACCAAGAAATCGAGTATATTCCTACAATTATTTTTTGTCTGTTCATGGTAAAAAAATATTAGTGCGTCAAAAGTGTTTCAGAAATACGTTGGGTGAAACGGATTGATTCTTAAGAACTGTTATTGCCAAGAAAGTTGAATCTCCTGGAACAGTAACGGCATTAGATCTCCGTGGAAAAGCCGTACCTCCAAATAAGATCTCGGAAGTAAGAATCCAAAAAATCAAGGACCACATAAACAGCTTTCCAGCGTATGTGAGCCATTATACTCGAAACAAATCAGCCCAAAAATACTTCCATTGTGACTTTAATTTGTCACAGATGTATAAATTATATGTCCAAAAAATCGAAAATCCAGTTTCATTGAGCAAATATTGTGAGATTTTTAAAACTCAGAATATCAAATTTAAGCATCCTAAAATAGATACTTGTACCAGATGTGATATGCTTAAAGCAAAAATTGATATTGCTGAAAGAGAAGAGTTAGAAGCGATAAAAGAGAAGTAGAAACAACATCACAATGCTGCTGATCTGGCTTACCAATCCAAGAAGAATGACATAGCTAAAGCCAAAGAATGCACATCATCCAAAATATTTACGTTCGACTTACAACAGGTTCTGCCTACTCCTTACATACAAGCAAATGTGTCATATTACAAAAGGCAATTGAACGTTTACAACTTGACAATTCACGATTGTACTTCAGGCACGCCGACTTGTTTTATGTGGGATGAATCAACGGCAAAACGTGAAGGAAACGAAATCGCGTCATGTCTTTCTTCCCATATGGACACTTTATCGAGCGATATTGAATTTATCACATTCTACAGCGATAATTGTTTTGGACAAAACAAAAATTCTCTGGTTGCTGCGATGTTTGCGATTCATGCCTCTTATAACGACAATATCAAATTTATCGAACATAAGTTTTTGGAGCCGGGGCATACACACATGAAATGTGATGTAGACCATTCCATGATCGAGCGGAAAAAAAGAAAAACTTCTATGAAAATACACCATCCACATGATTGGTACTAATTCGTTAGAGGTGTTGGCGTAAAAAATCCGTTTTTTGTACGTGGGATGTCTCAGACTGATTTCAGAGATTTTGGTGCAGCAGCCAAAAACAAATTTACATTTAGAAAAGTCGATGAGAATGGCGATAAAATCAATTGGCGTGAGATTAAATGGCTACGATATCCAAATAAATTTGGAAAAATTTATTTCAAAAATTCATTGAGTGATGAAGAGCCTTTCAAGATGCTTAATATCCAGAAACGGGGTTGTAATAATGTGAAAATATGTCAGCTACCGTTCTGCTATAGCAGTCAAAATAAAATAAGCGAGGCAAAAAAAACGGATTTATTGAGCCTTCTAGATTTAATTGATCCCCAGTTTCACGACTTTTATAAAAATTTGCCTACAGACAACATGCCCGATTATCATCCGGATATCACAGAAGAAGGCTACTTCGAAAATAGGGATGAAACCGAAGATGCAGAATGACGTCAATGAAAGCGAAACTGAAAAATAATTTTTTCTAACAACATTATTGAAATGTTAGCCAAAAATGTGTAATGATTTTTATTATTTTCAATAATACATTATTTTTATAAGAAATACTAGAAATAAGAAATATGACTTAAAAGCTAAGTTTTTCTAAATTTTTGTTTGGTAAATTGACTTCTTTGTAATTAAGTCATTAAATATAATAAAAATAATTTGGTTAAGTGACCTAAACTATTTAAGTTTAACTTTTGAATTTAATTTTGTTTTGTATAACGACTTAAATAAAATAAATTGAAATTGCGCGAAAAATACAACTTGTTTTAATACAATGTAGTGGGTCTGGAAGAGAAAGATTTTATTTCTACGTGTAGTCTCAGTTTCTTTTAAAAAAATTATTCAAGTAATTTCCTATCGATAAAAGAATCCTTAAATCGCACTCCTGAAAAATGAGAAAACTTGACATAAGTCACTTTACCTTGAGGGTAAAGATATATATATATATATATATATATATATATATATATATATATATATATATATATATATATATATATATATATATATATACATATATATATATATATATATATAAATGAGCGTAAAATATAGGATCACAGATAGTATTATCGTATTTATCATTCAAGTGCCGCTGGTGCATAAAGAAAACATTCAACGTTTTAATCAACTTGCCGTTCCTGCCTTTCATGGAAACGCATCACGACACTCCTTCTACGAAATATTTAACGGGTGATTTTTTTGTGGTTAGGATTTTCATGCATTAGTATTTGACAGATCACGCGGGATTTCAGACAAGGTGTCAAAGAGAAAGATGCTCAGTATGCTTTGACATTTCATAACTGAAGCCGAACGATCTGCCACAACGTCGAATTTTCAGTGAATGGGCCCTAGAAAAGTTGGCAGAAAATCCGCTTTTTTATCGACAAATTTTGTTCAGCGATGAGGCTCATTTCTGGTTGAGTGGCTACGTAAATAAGCAAAATTGCCGCATTTGGAGTGAAGAGCAACCAGAAGCCGTTCAAGAACTGCCCATGCATCCCGAAAAATGCACTGTTTGGTGTGGTTTGTACGCTGGTGGAATCATTGGACCGTATTTTTTCAAAGATGCTGTTGGACGCAACGTTACGGTGAATGACGATCGCTATCGTTCGATGCTAACAAACTTTTTGTTGCCAAAAATGGAAGAACTGAACTTAGTTGACATGTGGTTTCAACAAGATGGCGCTACATGCCACACAGCTCGCGATTCTATGGCCATTTTGAGGGAAAACTTCGGAGAACAATTCATCTCAAGAAATGGCCCGGTAAGTTGGCCACCAAGATCATGCGATTTGACGCCTTTAGACTATTTTTTGTGGGGCTACGTCAAGTCTAAAGTCTACAGAAATAAGCCAGCAACTATTCCAGTTTTGGAAGACAACATTTCCGAAGAAATTCGGGCTATTCCGGCCGAAATGCTCGAAAAAGTTGCCCAAAATTGGACTTTCCGAATGGACCACCTAAGACGCAGCCGCGGTCAACATTTAAATGAAATTATCTTCAAAAAGTAAATGTCATGGACCAATCTAACGTTTCAAATAAAGAACCGATGAGATTTTGCAAATTTTATGCGTTTATTTTTAAAAAAAAGTTCTCAAGCTCTTAAAAAATCACCCGTTAGTAATAAATAAACCGAGGAAATGGGTAACTCTAATTACTCAAGAAGAAATTCGATTAATGTATTTTCTTCAGAGAAAATCAATACCTTTGCGATGATCTTCTATGTACAATAAACATCACCGGTCTGTGCAGGTGAACTTAATTTCCTACATTATAATACAAATATTCATTCCAGCTGCAAATTTGAAACGTTTGACGTTAAAAATGTTTTGATCAAAACATGGGGATCAAACAAAGATTGAATGGTACCAGCAGCTTTACGTTCTTTTCGAATTACGTTCTAAGAGGAAATTCCTTCGCAATAAAGGCAGTCACATACAATACGAACGAAATAAATTCATCGTATTAACCTTCTTTTAATCTAACGTTTATTGATGAACTAAATACAGGGTGGGACAAAAGTTCCATTACTGCCACTAAACGGAAATTGCTTAACAAATATCCTAATCGCCCAGTGCCTCGCAAAACCACAATTTATCGTTTATATGCGAACTTTCGACAGCACGGTACGACAGCAGACAGTCCCTGTTCTGGACGACAACGAACGTCTCGTTACGCTGAAAATGTTACCCTGGTGCGCAATAGTGTTGCAGAGTCTCCGGAAACATCAATGCGGAGACGTGATTCCCAGTTACACATTTCTGCTCGCAGTTTAAGGCGAATTTTGAAAACTGATTTTGAAAACTGAACTGAAATTTTTCCGTACAAAATTCAATTAGTCCAATAATTGCTACCGAGTGATCCTGATCAACGAGTTTAGTACAGAAACATCATTAGTCCCGTTTTTTGAAAACAACCAAGGTGTTGATGTTACTGTTACTGCCGAACGGTTTCAAGGCATGATTCGAAATTTTCTTGTGCATGAAATGGAAGACCAACAAGGACATTCAATTATTGAATGAGGTTTTTTCCACGAACAGCCAGATCTCCGGATTTAACAGCATCAGACTTGTTCTTATCGGGTTTTTTAAAATCAGATGTTTATGAATAATGCCTTAAAAAGAGCCGAAAGTTGCTTAGTGAATCGCGGTCACAATTTAGCTGATATAATTTTCCAATCATAACGAAAACAATGTAAAGACAGATAATCCAGAACAACCATCGCAAGACAACACATTGGCAGTTTTAATAGCCATGATTCATTTGCAACAAAAAATTGAGTAACTTTCATCAGAAAGAAACTACCACGATGTGCAGGTATTTGGGTATTTGGATTGATCGACGCATGAATTTTGGGAATCACATGAAAATTTTGGTCAGATAATTGCAAGAATTGCTTAAGTATTATTAAAAGGTTGAGCAAACCTAAGTCGGGTGCGCTCACCCAAGCGTGACTGAGATGTTAAGAAATTCTCTTATTTCCACTGGTGCATATGAATATATTTTTGAGTGTAGTTCCAGTCCACATTCCGTTCCTAGTTACCTTACTTCTTGCATGAATATGGAGGAATTCAATAAGAGAATAAGCGAAGTTGTAGCAAAAATTTTGTTTGAAAAAATGCACGCTGAACTAATCGGAATATTAACTGGCTAGGAATGATGGGAATAGGAAAAAAAATAATATTTTCCAATTCCAAGAATGGAATATGTTTGATGTATGTGGAACATATTCGTATCTGTCTATATGATACAATGGGGGCCGTCACATCGGCAGATCGAAGGGAATGAAAGAGCACATATATGTTAGCAAGATAGTTACGTTGTCTGAACTGGTTCACAAGAATGTAAAAGATGTACTTCTTCGAATGGTTCAGATCCGTTGTGGTACCACAGGATCTTACTTCCTTATTACCTTTATGAGAACCAGTTTGAGCTACTTATGTAGCGTGATAAATCTCACACCTTAGAGTTTTCGAGATCAGAGAGGCAGTCCATTAAGAACTTACCCAAATATTCATGTCTTTTGTTTGTCAAAGCCGGAAATGAGCATAGAAGGTGGACTGCCGTCTATTCTTCTTCCTCGTCCAAACAGCATCTGCAAAAGTTATTTGCTTCTATATCTATCCTCCTCGCATATTCTTCAAGTAGGCAGTGTCCAGTGAGTATCGCCACGATCGTTTTTAGATCACGTCTTCATAGAGAGATCAGTGTCTTTGAGCGTTTCAAGTCCAGCTTTTGTCAGACTTGCTTTGTTACTCTACATGAGAAGGTGTTGGTCTACCTTTCATTCGCTGCGGCTACTACCTCCTTGTTTAGCACAGTCTTTAGTACATTAATGGGCCTCCCCAACTTTGCCCTTTCCGGTAGCAGTTGAACAGTTGTATGCCTCCTAATGACGGCCGAATGGCGAGGAATCCAGCATATATGAATGTTGAAATGCTCACTCATCTCTTTCAAGTGGCAACCCAATGCTACTCTAGACGTCAGAGAAACAGAGTCCAGCAACTTGATTGCCGTCTGACTGTCCACATAAATTGCGATATCAGTCGAGGATACCACATTATGTCTCAATCAATTCAGGACCTCCTTAATCGCTATGCCCTCTGCCTGGTACATCCTGCAGTGATCAGGGAGACGAACTGGTTAATTTACTTTTATTTTACCACAGAAGACTGCAGCTCCTACTTTGCAGTGTAGCTTGGAACCATATGCGAAGAACTGCAGTGCTTCCGTTTCCGCAAACGACCCACTCCTCCAAGATTCTCTTGAGGGACAGGAACTTCGAAATCTTTTCTCGAAGCACAAAGTCGGGGTAACGTAGTCTAGATTCGCCAGTTCCTTCCCTAGTGATCTAATTATTATCGAGTGTCTGGTCTGAAGACACTTCCACAGAGATATGGCTGATAGTCGGATGGCCGTAATCGCCGCCATCTGCTTACCATAAATATCAACGGGGAGAAGGTAAAACATGACCACCAAGGCACGTGTTGGTTTTGTCCTTAGCACCCCGCTTATAAGCATGCAGGCCGTTGTTTGACCTTTTCCATTTAACAGTCGTACTAATTGTTCAAGTGTGCTCGCTGTTTTTCGATTTGTTGACAATTTTGAGCGTACATTTTCTTTATATAATGTTCAAGTGCCAATAAGACAAAGAAACGCTTGAAATAATGAACATATTGCTGACGTTCAGGGAAGTGTTGCTGAAGACCGCATTTTGCCGATTCCAAGACGTTCTCAAGACGTTTCTTTTGGTGTGCTCGAATCAATGGTCCGTATTTTTTTCGAAATGAAGCTGGTAACCCCGTTTCTGTCAATGGAGATCGGTAATGGTCGATGATAACCAAGTTTTTATGAACGAAATTGGAAAAAGTTGATCTTGACAACATTTGTTTCCAACAAGACGGGGCTACGTGCCACACGACACTTGCAACAAGTTGCAAATCGCTCTATACAGATGATGGATGTTACCACATTCGCCAGCAGAATCTTTCGACTCTGTCTTGGCTCTACCTATGTTGGCCATAATGCGGGAGAGGGCTGCAGTTACGTTGGCAGCTTTTCTACTCGCTATCCTTAGGTGCACCTTAAAGTTTATGCGTACGTCAATTTCAACACCGGGATATCGTAACATCGATATTTACAGTTTCTATCACCTTCCTACTGGTAATTAAGACTACTTCGGTTTTATGGTCAGCCAGCTGGAGTCCAAATGATATCAGCCACTTTTTAATAATTATAATGGTCAGCCTACAAACATACATCCATTGCAGTTCATCCAGAGCATTGAGAATATAGCCCCATTTTGCAAAATTTAATGCATTCTTGGAATCCAGTGTGACCTCTGCACAGTATTTTTTGGAGCCTCTCCTCCATCTTCTACCATCTGTCGCTTCCTTTGTGATTTAATGTCGTATTTGATGGCGTCGATTTTCGATCGAACCTTTCTGAATCCATATTTTCGCTCAGCGAGGTTTCCGGCACTTTCAACAGCTCTCTCCAATAGGCTATGTAGAATGTGCTCTAATACTTTGAAAACCGTTTCCAACATGCAAAATGGTCGGTACGTGGATGGATCTTTTGAAGGGTTATTGGCAGCAACACTAAGCGCTGCCTCTAACATCGTTCTGGAAATACCTCCTTCTCTCAGACACGAGTTGTAAACTTCTCTTAAGTCGTCAGAACTGACTCGGATGGCAGCCTTTAAAGCAATATTTGGAATATTGTCAGATCCAGGCGCTTTGAACTTCCAAATCGTTGATATGCACTCATCAGTTCTTCTATAGATACTAAAGGTACTTCCTTTGAGTCAGATATTATATCAATTGCAGGGATCAAATCATTTTGTTTCGAGAACAAAGCGGTTACAATTCTGTTAAGTGTCACTGGACAAGTGGATGGTGATGCATTTTGATTCATTACGATTTTATAGGGTCTCCCCCATGGGTCACGGTCCACTTCACCGCACAGCTCTTTCGTATGTTTTGCGTAAATCAGGATAGGAT
Organism: Tipula lateralis; assembly: GCA_963932295.1. NCBI lineage: Eukaryota > Metazoa > Arthropoda > Insecta > Diptera > Tipulidae > Tipula > Tipula lateralis. Next base: position 57,723,597 of record OZ010736.1, on the reverse strand, counting down.
TCTCTACACCAGGCCCGTTGGTATTTTCTCCTTGGATGACATCCGGCGCAATTGTGCAATCTGCTCAGTCCACTAGTATGCTGGTTGACGATGGTTTTCTAATTCTCTTTCTACCATAGTTTTAGAGTAAGTGTCATCATCTCCGTCGCTTTTGCATTGGCCGTCCCCGAGAAGTTGGGCTTTGCAAGGAAGAGCTTGAATAAGTCTTACTCGAACGTACATGCTCTACAGCCAACCGGTTTCCTTATAGGTTTTGTACGTCCATTTTTGTACCAGTTTTATTTCAAATAGTATAGCTTCGTGGTCACTATGCGTGTAGTGTTCACTGACTTTCCATGCAGTCACCACCCAGGACGCCCATCACCTCCAAATTTCTGAGCGAACATACTAATAAACTTATTAAAGAAGTTTTATTATAATTTTAATCAAAATACAGCAGAGAAGATAGGTGTTGCGGACTGGAGAATGCTGATTGGCGATTGTGATTGTCTGTTAACAGTAGTTTAGAAACAATTTGCCAGGTGTCTGTAACCGGGTCGTTCTCTCCTTACTAACTTTCTATCCTTACCTATTGTTTTATGTAAACGGCTGTAGGAAAAGGCCCGGCGTTATCCGGGAATCTTGGCTAGCACTTGGTCCTACAGTTCTATCAATAAATCAATGAGACGTCAATAATCCGGATACGAAACCAGAAGAGTCGTTACATTATAATCACTTTAACATTTAATCACCAATTTAACATGATCATCGACATGTCTTTAATGTTATGAAAAATTCTATTAACATAAATTTTTATGTTTTGCCACAAAAACAAAACGAATTTTTATGATTACCCGCAATTTTACATGCGCTTCCCGCAAATTTAGAATATCATAACCTGAAAAAAAAAATAATATTTTCAATAAAAAAAAAAACATTTCGAAAAGGATTGATTCTTATTATTATTCTTATTATATTTTTATTTCGCCCACCGTCTTCCAACCATCTAGGCATACGCGCATATCTGAATGTAATGTACTTATATGTACGTCTACATACGTTTCATCAAACTTTTGTACTGTACAAAAATAAGAAAACACCAAAGTTTATTTTTATTTCATTTTTTGGAAGATAAACATTTTTTTTTAAACATATAACATTTATGTTTATGGGTTAAACATACACATATTGTACATACATACATATATCCTTATCATATACTCGTATATATTGAAATCGTTTTGGAGGTTTTTGGGTGCTTTCAAAAATATTAACAAATTTATGTAATGTCGGTCCTAAGTGTTTTTAATTAAAATCTCAATTAATCATCTACCGGTGGAAAACTGTACTACACATAATCGACACACTCTATAATTTCTTGGTTGTCAATATAAAATGTTAATTACACACAAGGATGTTACATATCCTTGTTTTATTATCTGAAGAAAGGTTAACCTATAATTTTGTAATTGGGAGTGTGTAGTGTGGGACAGGTACATCACAGAATCGTACAACTATCCCGGATACGAGTCTAAAATATATCGATTCTTAATTGTAATACACTACGATTCTTTTATATAGGCATTCTATAGTAAGTGGGTGGTGGGTACACACACACACACACTAAACAATAGGGATATTATTCTCTCATTTAGCAGGAAAATTATGTAATTTTTTGTTCGATGTTTGTACTTTTTTTTTATGTACCGAGCATAACATTCCCACAAATAACCAAAACTAAAATAGATTCTAAACGTGTTAATGGTAGATAAAAGTTTATATTCATTCATTCCAACTATTTCTTTCGACTATACACTCGGATGAAGTTGAAAAGGACAAAATAATATATAAATAAGAAAAAGTTTATATAACAACAAGAATTAGATAAAAAGGATACACACACACACAACACAATAAGGAAAAAATTATAAATTTTGGTTTATGTTGGATGTATTCTGGAAAATGCTGAAAACATACCCGTATATACATATAAAGAGTGATCCAATAGGAGGCACTTTTCCAATGCATACGTGACAACGGTCATAGGTTAAGTAAGGTTAGGTGAGATTGGTGCTAACGCACACTTAGACCGTTGCCGGTCCATTATGATACCACAGGATCTTAGTCCCCTAATACCCCTAACACTCTATTGGAACCATCCTGAGCTACTAATGTAGCGTAAAATGTCCCGCACCTTAACATCTGCAAGATCTGAAAGGTTGTGCATTACATACCTACCCAAGTGTAAATGTGTTCTTAGTGTCAGTGCAGGACAAGAGCACAGGGAGTGAACAAGCGTCTCTTCCTCCTCTTCCTCCATGCAGCTTCTGCAGAAGTCATTTGTTTCTAGACCCAGTCTTCTCGCATGTTCCCCGAAAAGGCAGTGTCCCGTTAATATTCCTACTATTCTTCTTAGATCTCTCCTCTCCAGAGAGATTAAGGTCCTGGAGCGATTCAAATCCAACCTTGGCCACATTTGTCTCGCTCTCTCGCATGTGAGGGCGTTAGACCACCTCTCCTGTGCTGAAGCTTCCACCCTTTTCCTCAGAGCCAGTCTAAGCTCCGCTGTAAGCCTCCCCATATTGGCCCTTTCAGGCTTCAGCTGAAGAGTTCTACCTTGCCTAGCTTGTCGTCAGAGTGGCCGGGGACCCAGATAATCTGAATATTGAAATGCTCACTCATCTCGTTAAGAGACGAGTGGCAACCCAATGCCACCCTAGACTTCAACAGCGCTGCTTCTAGCGACTTGATAGCCGCCTGACTGTCTACATAAATTTTGATATCCCTCTTGGATATCACGTTATGCCTCAACCTGTTCAAGGCTTCCTCAATCCTCCCCATATTGGCCCAAATAAGCCTCCCCATATTGGCCCTTTCAGGCTTCAGCTGAAGAGTTCTACTTTGCCTAGCTTGTCGTCAGAGTGGCCGGGGACCCAGATAATCTGAATATTGAAATGCTCACTCATCTCGTTAAGAGACGAGTGGCAACCTAATGCCACCCTAGACTTCAACAGCACTGCTTCCAGCGACTTGATAGCCGCCTGACTGTCCATACCATAAATCTTGATATCCCTCTTGGATATTACGTTATGCCTCAACCAGTTCAAGGCTTCCTCAATCGCTATTATCTCCGCCTGGTACACGGTGCAGTGGTCAGGGAGACGAACGGAAGTGCTTATATTTAATGCTCCACAGAACAGCCCAGCTCCGACCTTGCCATCTAGCTTCGAGCCGTCCGTGTAGAATTGTATAGCTTCGGTTTCCAGTGCTAGCTTATTCCCCCAGAAATCTCTTGAAGGGATAAAGGTTTGAAAACCTTTTTCGAATCATAATATCGGCGTAATATAATCAAGGTTCAACATTTCCTTCTTTAGCGAACCAATTATTGTTGAGTGACCTGCCTGAAGGTGTTTCCACTGAGACATGGCCGTTGTCTACTACGGCATCTGTTTACCATATATATCCACTGGAAGAAGGTGTAACATGACCTCTAAGGCCTGAGTGGGTGTTGTTCTCAGTGCCACGCTTATTAGCAAACAGGCCATCCTTTGCACCTTATCTAACTTTTTTCTATAGGTTACTCTATCCAGTGCTGGCCACCAAACACTCACTCCATACATAAGAACGGGTCTTACTACGGCCGTGTACCAGTGTACCAGCTCCGGTCTGAGACCCCAACGTCTGCCTATTGCATTCCTACACGAATACATCGCCGTCGTAGCTTTGCTTTTTTCTCCAAGATGTTCGGCTTCCAGCTTAGTTTACTGTCTAAGAATACACCCAGAAATCTCGCTTTATCAGTAAAGGCCAGTTTAGTGCCATTTACAGTAGATGGGTCAACTACTGGAATTTTATATTTTTTTGTGAAGAGTTCCAGCTCTGTCTTAGATGGATTAATTTCCAATCAACATTTACTGGCCCATCTCGTAATAATAAGAAGCGGGTTCTGCATTACCTCCTTAATAGTCGGTAAGAATTTACCTGATACCATGATCGCCACGTCATCAGCGAAGGCGACCACTCCTATACCCTCCCTCTCTAGCTCCAGAAGTAGGCCATTAATCACCATGTTCCAGAGAAGAGGAGACAGGACTGCCCCTTGTGGGGTTCCCCTAACCACTCGCCATCTTATAGTTGACTCCCCTAACTCTGAGTTTACAGTCCTGCTTCCCAGCATATGACTGATCAACTTGATTATGGAGGTTTCTACTTCCATGAACGATAATCCTTTCAGGATTGCATCTGTCTGAATGTTATTAAAGACGCTCTCAATATCAAGAAAAGCTACCAAACAATACTCCTTTGAGTGAAATGATCTCTCAATTGTGCGTACCAAGGCATGTAGGGCCGTATCTACTGACTTACCCTTACAGTACGCATGTTGAGAGGCTGACCATTTCTCCTGCTTTAAGTTCATACTGATATGTGTTTCTACCAGCCTTTCCAGGATTTTCAACAGAAAGGATGATAATGTTACAGGTCTTAGGTCCTTTGGATAGCCATGCGATCCTTTTCCCGCTTTTGGAATAAAAACCACCGTGACCTCCATCCATTGCCTAGGAATGCAGACCAACTTTAAACAACCCTTAAAGATCGCCTCCAACCACGAGAGTTTGGAGACAACGGTCATGTTCATTTGACAAATTGTGAAAGTTCATTTCAAAAATCAGTGTTCAGTGGAAAACACTGTTGGGCGTGTTAATTACACAATGTAATTTACACGATTGTTTTACATGTAAAAATCGTGTAATTTACATGTGGACTATTTTACATTCTTTATGTAGAAAACGTAAACTATGATTTTTTGTTTAAATTGTGTCCAGCTGATGGAGAGCCAGAAGAGATTTAAGATCTTTATGAGCAGATGGCATCATCGTAAAATTCGAATTTAAGTCGAAAACTAATAGTACCGCGAGGCATATGTCTTATACGCTTGTGACACCTTATTACGAACCTCTTAATGAAGAATCTGAAGTCTATCAGGTTAACAATTAACATTCACTCTATTCTCATTCAAAGAATCTATTTCTGAGAGTGTATCACTTCAATGATGGATTTAAAATTATGGTTTTTCCATTTTTGGATCGCGGATAAGGGCCCAAAATATCCATGTAAATTCGTTGAAATCCTGACGATCCTGACCATCATTATGTTTTTGAAACAAGACCACCTATATCTTCAGAACTGGCATCGCATCTGATAAAGGAGGAGTTTGAATAGTCCGCGTTAATGAGAACGGGAGCCGAGGTAAGGATCACTTTAAGCATTTCAAACGATGAAACAAATTTCTGTCTCTTTCTAAGCAAGTTCGTGATTGGAGTGGATATTTCGACAAAGCTGGGAATAAACCTTCGATACCCACCTACCATTCATATAGGAACCGACGAACTTGCTTGACTGAGGTGGGGCTCGCGAAAGCGGATAAGCATCCTTTTGGATAACGACGTTCAGGTTCCTTGAATCTAAACATACCCGGACCTTGCCATTGGGTTTTCTTACCTGTACTACTGGAGAACTCCAATCACTGATTCTTCAATTACCTCCAATTCTATCAAACGATCTAGTTCGGACTTTCGGAGTACATAAGACTTTGAATAGCGGGTGATACATTATAAAATATTTGTTTTATTGGAGTAGTTTGGCCGACATCAACGATATGTTCCATCAAGCTTGTACGTCCTAAACCGTGTATTTCAAATGAGGGAAACGTTTTTTAATGAACTCAAGAGTATCATTTTGAGATAGGGTTAAACAATGTTGTGTAGGATCGAACTTGCCAAAGTGCAGCATCTACTGTTGATAGTGCTGCGGAGTTAAAACTATGAGTTTGAGCTTTCCTGGCAGATATTTAATTCGAACGAGATTCTCCAGGATGAATCTCATTCGGTATTTGGTTTAAATTATATTTTGAACTATTAAGACAGTTAGGTTCGTTCACACCAGTCATTCCACACCCGAAACAAAACAATCCTTGAAGATTCAATCCACAGTCTTGTTAACGATGACCAAGATTTTTGCAGTTCCAGCAAACCAAGTTAGGGTTATTTTGTGTATCCCTTACGTTACTGGATCTTGTTAAGGCTGATACGGCCGCATTTTCCTTAATGTTATCTTCAGACAGCGAGTTGATTCAGTGGTAGAGCAGAATTGTTATCGCCAAGGTCGTGCACAGAATACCATCGCATAGCTTGTTCAGTGGCTTTTGCCTTGGGTCATAACCCGAAATCGACCAAATTCGTTCAAATTGTTGACAGGTAGCTCTTAGTTGTTCAACTGTTTTAAAAGGCATCGCTAAACTGACTGTCGTTAAAACTGGATTCATATTCTCTCGTAAAATTTCCACTAATTCAATTTCAGAAAACTGTCTGGAGAGATGAAGCTAGGATTCAGATTCTGGTATTTTGGTCATGCCCCTAAATCTTTTGAAATCTGATCGGGAGAGTTTCCCCTCCTGTACGTCGATTTAATAGTTCTTTGACCATCAGAATGGAAATAGGGATCCTTAGGGAGTGGACACCTCTTTGAAACGAAGGCGAGTGCCAAGGACTATAACTCAATACTATAATCCATCATTTGTCTCCAACGATTTACTTGTTGGCTGAAACTTAATGTTTTGATGCAAGTCATGGTCGGTCTCTACGTCTTCTATATTACGAATAGAATCAATATTATCATGGGGTTTTACGTTGAGGTTGTTCTGAACTGTCTTTTATGTCTCTTTCCACGTATTGGGATATACGACGAGTTTAGATATTACACTACTTATATTGAGAATTTCTCCCGATGTATTTTTCAACCGCTGAAGTCTTATTTGCCAATGAACCAATCGATCACCACCACGTAAAAGCACTTGTCGTTAAAATGCTTGATTTTTTTACCGTAAAATTCAAGATATTGTTTCAACAGGATGATGAAACGTGGTACACAGTAGGACAAACCATCGATATCTTGAAAGAAAATTTTAATGGGAACATCATATCAAGAAAGGGACCCATGAATTGGCCTCCAAGATCTCCAATCATAAATCAAACCTACGATTTTGAAATGATTTATACAAAAAAACTTCCGGAAGCTCTTATTGAATCACCCTTTACATACGAATCGAACGGAATAAGAGAATAACCATAATCTTAAACAGGAAAATGGTAAGATAAATTTGTATTTATGTATTATTATAATTATTATTATGATTGTTGTTTTGGTGTTATGCTGTTTCTTAATGGCACTTCCGTATAATAGTTCGTATATATAAATAATAGATGGATCTATTGTAAAGTATATATATATGGGAAAATTATTGGTTTGTTCGAATGGATGAGCTCGTAAGTCATTTAACCGATATTATATATATTTATTTAAGTCCTGTGTGTGTGGGGGGGAGGGGGTATCAGTGGGGGAAGAGGGAGGGGTTATGATGCAAATACAAACACTTACAAAGAAAAGGTTAACGCGATGGCAAATAGGAAGGTAGATATCTCTGGACTAAGCAACTATAAATTCTATTCGTGTCTTACTTAAAATCGATAGACAAAACACAGTAGACTCACAAAACGAAAATGGTAAGAGAACCGCAACAGCACCTACAACAACAAACTAATCCATTCGAACAACTGAAATAAACAAGACAACGGAACAATTCCAACTAAGGAATTAATTAAGGAACACATACCAAACAGACCCGCAGATATACGACACACTACAGTCAGATGGTGAGTGAAAAATATTATTACCCAGGCTGATAATTTTATCAGTCTGTTATAATACTAGCTGGTGACGCATAGCAGAGAACTATAGTCACAGCCAAGTATACCCGCAAAACTACGGCAAAACCAGGAAAACAAGAAATCAAATGAAGAACGAACCAACTGGAAAATTTAAAAGAAAGCATTCAACACCAGACGCAAATAGAGGTAATCCTGGGAAGAGGAGCAATACTACTGCACTCTGATTGTTATAGAAGGAAATACAAGCTCAAGCAAAATACTTAACGAATATAAATATCCACGGAAAATGGGGCCTACGGTATAGAACGGTGTCAAGGACATTGATTAGAGTACCATTTCCCAAGAAATAATAATGGCAATGCAGGCTACAATTTGAAAAAGTGAAATTTTGAAATCACTAACAAACCCCTACCGAAGAACGCAAACATCAGTAATAAGTGTTCCAAACAGCGTGCGTGGTCACAAATTGATCGATGGCTTTCTTGGCTGGATAGATACGTGAAGGTGTTTTAGGTGTCATGCCTTCGGTTACTGTACCCAAAACTGATAGATCAAAATATTGTGACAGATGTGGTGAAGAAGGACACATAGCTAAGATATGCAAAAATGAGGCTAAATCTATCCTCTGTACCGAAAAGGAAGTGGAAAATAAACACGGGACTGGTACCTTTAAATGAGTACATGAGTATCAGATATATCGAACTGGACTGTTGTCTGGTTTTGTAATAATTACATAAAGAACAATTGGAGGTACTCTTGTTCTCGGCTTATAGTCAGAGCAAAGCTCGATGGTATTGACATTTATTATAGTACCGGAAACCTCTCGTTGATAGCTAGTGACATCAATGCATAGATGATCAAAAGAGAGAACCATGAGACAAATATCAATGGCACTGCCTTATTAGGAGCCCTGAACTATTTACCGGGTGGTATTCTATGAAATGTTCGAATAAATGATCGAACCAAAGAACAAAATTTAGAAGTAATTACGTTTCTCCTTCCATTTGTCCGATGATGTCTAATAAAGTGAACTATCAATTAGTGAACCATCACAACCACCTGAATGTTTGCTAGAAATATCGGGAAACGTGGAGAACGATGCTGCTCCGATCATTTGGCGCTTGAAAAAAGGCTATTTCCGTCCAAATGGAGGAAACTGTAGATGATACTGTTGTTAAAACGAGACAAGCCATCAGTGGAGCTATCATTTTGCCGTCCAATTTGTTTGTTTCCAATCTTAAATATTATTACTTAATTCATTAGTAGGGTTGACATTAGTACTTATGAGATAAGCATAAAACTTGATTGGGTCTGCTGAACCAGTGTCCAGTTCCCTTGTTATATAATATTCATACGGTTAACTCATGTGGTTTCATTCGTTGGAGCAGCCTTACTTCGTTTGTACTGTCCAGTAGTTGTACGGCCTCGACGTTGGTATGGGTAAGAAGTCTCTTCTCATGTCTTAAGGCACATTCGCGAATCGATCATTGTGTATTTCCCGGTTAGTCACGAATCGGTAAGCGTTGGTGATCATTTGAAGAAATTTATTTTGACTACGTTGTATAATGTCTCTATTAGACTTATGAGTACAACCCCATAGCTGCGCGCCATACATCCATATTGGTTTGAAGATAGTTTGATAGACTAGTCTTTTGCAGTACAGGTTCATTTTGGAATGATGCCCAATTAACCAGTACATTTGACGTTGTTTAAATCGTATCTGTTCAGCTTTTTGTCTTACGTGATGTTTCCAGTTGAGCCTTGAATCTAAATGCAGACCAAGGTATTTTGCCGAATCAGCCTGCGGTACTTGCGCTCCATTGAGGTATAAGCGTAGATTGTTATTTTTGTGTCGAAGTGTAAATGTCACATGGGTTGATTTAAACTCATTAAGCACAATTTTCCAGTCAATTGTCCATTTAGTAACGTCGTTCAATGCTCGTTGCAGATTTTCCACTGCCCTTGATTGTGATTCGTCTACTGACATAATTACGGTGTCATCGGCAAACGTACCGATGAATGTTTTATTCGTTGTAGGTATGTCCGCAGTGTAGAGAAGGTAGAGGAAAGGTCCCAAAACACTTCCCTGCGGAACTCCCGCTAACGTTGGATAAAAGTCAGAACATGTTTCTTCATGGATGACTCTGAATGGACGATCAGAGAGGTATGATTTAAGCAGCTGGCAATAGTTTTGTGGCAGCATTTTGCTCATTTTGAATATCAATCCCTCGTGCCAAACCCTATCAAAAGCTTGGGATAAATCCAGAAATACGGCGGGGCAATATTTCTTTTCTTCTAACGCTTGCTCTATTACCGTAGTTATTCGATGGACTTGATCTATTGTAGAGTGGTTGTTCCTGAACCCAAATTGAAAATCAGGGACGGTTGCCATGGGCTTAAGACTTTTCAGTAGTAGTTTTTCAAACAGCTTTGATACGGTCGGAAGCAGTGAAATTGGTCTGTATGATGTTACTTCTTCATCTGGTTTACCAGGTTTCTTCAGCATAATTATTTGGGCCGTTTTGAAGCATTTGGGTACATACTTCAATCTCATACAGACATTAAATAAGTGTGTGATCATGATGATTGCTTTACGTGGAAGCTCCTTGAACAGACCCGGTGATATTTCATCAATTCCTGGTGCCTTCTTTTGGTTCCGACTTTTGTCTATTTCATGAGCAATTTCCATAGGTGTGATCCTTTTAAAATCCTGATTTGGTTGATAAGCAGGTGTTGCGTCAATGTTGGATTGAATGTCATGGGGCTGAAACACTGTTGCAAGGTGTTGAGCAAAGAGTTCCGCTTTTTCTTTGTCTTGTCGAACCCAACTGCCTTGAGCATTTCTTATAGGTGGTATTCGAACTACAGGTCGTTTAAATTTTCTGGTTGCTTTCCATAACGAGTAATCCTTATTCATTTCAGGACCTAGCCCTCTTAGGTAGTTGTCGAAGCAATCCTGTTTGAAGCTTTTAATTAGTCTATTGACTTTGTTACTTACACGATTGAAAGTTGTCTTGTCAGCGGGATTTCTGGTCAGATGCCATATTCTCCTTGTCTTTCTTCTTTCTTTGATTTGTTCTCTGATTTCCGCCGGATATTTGACTTCGAACTCCGCTTTATCCTTTATTTCTGGAGTAGTTAGACTGGCGGCCAATTGAATGTATTCAATGAAATTAATTGTTTGTTGTTCCGATTCGTCAATACTTTTAATACTTACTTTTAGCTCAACTAGATCTTCCAATTTTTCTCTGAAGAGATCCCAATCCGTGAATCGATTAATTAGGTTTTGCTTTTTCTTTTTCTTGATGACTATAGTGTTTACTGATAACAGTACAGGGATGTGATCAGAGGTTAAGTCGTTAATTCCTTCGACACTAGTGCAACTGGATGAAATACTTTTTGTGATGAAGAAATCAAGTAGATCTGGAATTTTTCCTGCATCCGTTGGCCAATACGTTGGCCCTCCTGGAGAAAAATATTCGCAGTTATTTTCATGAATGGCATTGAACAAAGCATTCCCTTTCCCAGGGGAGATTAGCCTGGAACCCCAAGCTGTATGTTTTATATTATAGTCCCCTCCAATAATAAACCTTGGACCGAGTTTTTTGAAGACGTTATTAAATTGTGACTTCGTTGGTGAATGCCGTGGGGGACAGTATGCTGCCGCAATATTTAAATCTGCGCCATTATATTGGATTGAGATCACAGTTACTTGCATATAGCTTTCACGAATATCCTCTTGTTGATTATGTTTGATATTATTTTTTATTAGTACAGCTGAACCGCCTCTGGCTCTTTCACTGGGATGGGTTGTCCAGTAGGAGTTAAATCCCTTTATTCTGATAAAGCATTTGTTTGTTAGATAAAAAATATAAAATTGCGGAAGTATAAAACTGGTGATAGGACGAAATCATGTATACTAACTGGAAAAGTTTCACAAGGGTCTGTTCTAGATCCTTTCCTCTAGAACGTAATGTATAATGGTGTGCCTCTTTCCATGTGAAAGGTTGTGGTTGGCTTTGTCGATGAAATCGCGTAAATTTGTAACGAAACGATATGACACCTTCAACAATGGTTAACTTCTAGAGTTAGCAAAACTTAAAACAGAAATATTGCTTCCATCACTATAGCAGAAAACAATGGAGGGCTTAACGCTAGTAGTGAATGTCTAAAACGTAGTAACCCTACTGGCCTTTAGGTACTTATGAGTAATATTTAATGCCAAACTATTATATAAGACACATCTCCTTACCTCTAGCGAAATTGTTTTGATCCGACCTATATCCATGTATGAATGTGAGAGTACGACCTTGATGGATGAATATGAGAGTTCAATTCTACTTGTTTTATGTCAGGAAGATCAGTAATTTAATGCGAATAGCGAGTACGTCGGATCACCTGTTGATGTGGAGTAAATGGTGCGGCGATCACTTAAGTGGAACCAGCTGTGGCAGGCGAAGAGGTTTCTTTCGGCGACTATGTCTTTACAAAATAGAAAGCTGTGAGCCTTAATATGAAAAGCTGGCTCGCAATCAAAATCGTAGAAGTCAAATATTTGAGCTGGCAAGGTCCAATATCACTTTCAGTCACATGATTAAATATTATGGTGTTACGACTTATTAGGGGAAATAGTCGGTAACCAAAGAGAAACGACAAAAATCGATCAACTTTCGATGACAAAAGTTAATGGGTTTCTCATATAAGCAATAGTCTTTAAAAATCGCGGTCTCGGAATGTGCGTAGTATGCTACCGAAGACTGTGAGGAATATTTAAACTCCACATAGTGGTACAAATAATATTATCCAATAACATAGATTCTCAATCAACAAATCAACCGCCCAGGTGGTGCAGTGGTTAAAGCTGCGGCAGTTGGAGCGGGAGGTACCGGGTTCGAATCCCGATAGGGGCAGGTTGCACAAGGTATTTTTCACCACTTGATTACGATCGGTAGTGTGAATGAACACAACTATGACCCTCTGTTGGAGTGCAGAATCCATGGGCGGATCCATCTTCCATGTCAGTACTATAGATAAGCATGGAGCTTATGCAATGTGCAGATGGTTAGTTAAATCAGACCTATAGCCGTACGTCGTCGATTTGGCTGCAAAGCGTAAGGTAAGGACGTAAATAAGCGAACCGCGAAAGAGTTGGGAGTGTCTTGAGCCCCACAACAGATGGCATAGAAATAAACGAAAAAAAAACAAAAAAATCAAAAAAATTTACCAGTACCTATAGACCCTTTACTCAGCAATAATAACTATTTAAATTTGTGTTCTTTAACCGCCCTACCAAGTCACAGTTGCCAATAGAAGTCATTCTACAATACATGTAGACCCGCTCAAATGGCATAGTAGTTAAAAGATGCAGCCGGATACCAAGCCTCAGATACCAGTCTCGCATCCCGATAATCAGTGGTGCAAATGAACACATTTTTGAAGTGCAGAATTTATAGGCCAACCCATCTTCAGTATTATAGGCTGGCATAGAGCTGTGCAGTTTACAGATGATTCTACGAAAATAAAAGATTTAGCAGTACGTCCTCGATTTGGAAGAGTATTGGCATAAAGTAGAGAGTCTTGAGCCTCAAAACAGATTGCAACGATAGAAATAGACAAACATACAAGCATTTGTAAGGTTCTCATTAGACTTGGAATGCTAACGGTATTAAAAATAAAAAGCATGAACTAAAAACGTTTTTAAAAATGAAAAATATCGATGTGTGCCTGATATCTGAGACCCACTCCACCAGGCAATCTTACCTTTAAATTCAAGGTTACCAACTTTATGAAACAATTCATCCGGATAACCAAGCAAGAGGTGGAACTGCTGTTATAATAAAAAACTATATTAAACACCGTGAATGCCAGCATTATCAATTACCCGAAACCCAGCTTACCATAGTAGAAATTACATCTACCGAGCAACGCCTTCAGATAGAATCAGTGTATTGTCCATCTATATATAACCTGAAGAAACCAAACTATTTGAATATCCTACAACATTTCGATGGTAGATTTATACTAGGAGGTGATTTTAATGCAAAGCATGTTGACTTTGGCTCTAGGCTTACAACAACCAAAGGTAACGAACTTTAAAATGCAATAGTAGAAATGGGATGTAACGTCCATTCCACTGGCAAGCCAACATATTGACCCACGGATGCAGGTAAAACTTCTTATCTACTGGATTTCTTTAAATTAAAACAAGTTTCATCAAATTTTAAGTAGAGGATAATTCAGATATGGACTCTGATCACTCTGCAGTGATACTGTCCTTAAGCGACAAGATAATTAGAAAAGAAACGAGACCAACTCTTGCCAATAAAACAACTGATTGGGCGAGCTTCAGATCTGAAATAGAAAAAAAGATTAACTTACAAACACGACTAAAAACTGTTCAGGACCTAGAAAAAGAGGTAGAAAATTTCACCGATATCATTCAGATTACCGCTTGGAATAATACTAATGGAACAGTATCAAAAACCATTGGTAAAAGTTACCCAAGAGAAATTCGGAATCTTGTTTTAGAAAAAAGAAAAGCTAGGAGAAAATGGCAACAACCAAGGAGTTCATCTGATAAGACGATTCTAAATAATAAATCACAACAGCTTAAGCGAGAAATTCAGGAGCTAAATAATAAATCGTTTTCTTTGTATGACCGCTGATGAAGATACGAACTACTCACTATGGAAGAAAACTAAAAGTATAAAAACCCCAATTACGCAAATCCCTCCTATTAAAAGAAATGATGGCTCGTGGGCTGCAGGGATAACAAAGCAAAAGCTGAAGAATTTGCTAACCATTTGGCTGATATTTTCAAACCGAATGAGATTGAATCGGATATTATAATTGAAAATGAAAGCAGCAATTATGAGGGTGGAATTCCTCTAACAACCTTAAAAGAAGTTACCAGTGAAATACAATTCAATCTGAAGTCAGCAAAGGCACCTAGATATGACCTTATAACGGGAGAATATTTAAAGCAACTACCAAAAAAAGCTATCCCTAAACGATCCCCATAAGATTAAGACACGTTCCTTCGGCCTGGGAAGTTGCGGAAGTTATTATGTTACCGAAACCAGGTAAACCGCATAATGAAGCTAAATCGTATCGTCCGATATCACTGCTCCCTATCATTTCAAAGTTAATGAAGAGACTACTCTTGAAGAGAATGAAGCCAATAATAGAAAGTAGAGGCCTAATCCGGCTCACCAATTTGGGCTTAGATGCAAACATTCTACAATTGATCGGGTTCACAGAATAACAGACATTATAGAAAAGGCGTTAGAAGAAAAACAAATTTGTTCGACCTTATTTCTGGATGTGGCAGCAGCTTTCGATAAGGTATGGCACGAGGGTTTAATACATAAACTTAATGCTATGCTTCCGGGGCCATATATTGATTTTATGAGATCATATTTATCTGAAAGGCTTTTTAGAGTAGGACAAGAAGATGAGTATTCTGAACTGAGAGAGATAAGGGCAGGTGTTCCACAAGTCAGCGTTCTAGGTCCAGTCCTTTACCAACTATATACAAGTGATATACCACAGCCCGACCACGTAAGCATAGCAACGTTTGCTGACGACACCGCGAGCAAACTGTGGATCAACAGAGCAAACTGTGGAAGAAGCGGTGAATAAACTTCAATGTGCAAGTGATGAAATTCGCCAGTGGACCAAGCGATGGAAAATCAAACTTAATGAATTAAAATCAGCCCATGTCAACTTTACGAATAAATCATTGGTTAATCCGCCGACAATCAGCTTAAACGGTGTAATGGTGCCGAACGTGAACTCTTCTAAATACTTGGGTAAGACTCTGGATGTTAAACTTAAATGGTTAGAGCATGTGAAGAATAAAAGAACAGAGCTTGATCTTAAATATAGACAGTTGTACTGGCTAATTGGGCGAAGGTCAAAATTAAGCATATGCAACAAAATACTGATTTACAGGCAGGTCCTTAAGCCGATCTGGCTATATGGCATTCAGCTTTGGGGCTGTCCTAAGAATACTAACATTAAACTTATACAAAACTTCCAGAATAAGGTACTTCGGAGTATAGTCAATGCACCCTGGCATGTCAATGCATCGAAGCATGAATCAAGACTAATGGAACATGTCAATGCGGAAGCCTCTTGGCTACTGGATAATGAACATTTGGTTAGGAGACTTAAAAGAACCAAACCCTTCGAGCTTGTTAGTATGTGAGCAGCTACCTACCAACGAAAAGGCACTGTGCATCGCTGGGCTAACAGTGACCACATTATATTTTAGTTTGTAAGAATTCAGATGTAAATTGATGGTTAGTCTGGAGTCCTTCCAGTTTCAATAATATAATAAAAAAAAAATAAAAATAAAAAATTAGAACCGAGTAATTTTAAATATGAGTTCACGAATTGAAAAAGTTTGCGAGACCTTACGAACCTTTTTAACGATTGGTGCACATTGTAGATGGTCAGCCCAACGAATGTTTTTACACACAATCGCATTGTATGTCATCCGGTGCATGTTAATTTCTGGTCGAGAATCGAACTCGAGACTACGGCGTGATGTGTAATTCTCTTAACCATTAATCTACAATCGACAGTGGTTAATTGGTAAGTTCATTTATATCATCGATTGTTCTATTCATAGTATTCACCATTATTCGGCTTCCGTTGTGAGATAGTTTTGTATTCTAAACGACAAATGGGTGTAACACATTTCACTGTCATTTATAAAGTTTTCTATCCATTGCTAATTGAACATTGTGGTTAGATCAACATTTTTCCAGCAACATTTTCCATTTATTTACCTCCTTTTTGGATATACCTTCTTCGTTTAGTGATTTATTATCGTACTGATTGGGTTTTTATTAACATTTCTGATGATTTATCGATTGATTTACCTGCCTCATAAAGTTTTATTAAAAAATCCTTTTTATTGAAACTGGTGCTGATACAAAGTAGTTGGTTGTGTATAAATCTATCATATATAATGTTATTGTAAATTCTATAAGGTTGTGATTGGGGTTTGTTGTCAATAATAATGGTCCGTTCAATTCTATCGACGAAACAAAGCAATGGATGTATTTGAATAAGTATACTCAAATTTTCACTATCCAAGTATACGAAAGCTCTCTGATAGAAGACATGATCAATAGTGAAGAAGAACCGCAAATCGCCGATGAAGAGATTTTTTATTACAGCATTATAACTACTTTGAATCCTTGGATCAAGAAAACGATACTGTTGACGCGGGCGACTATGTCGAGTGATTTGGGTTTATTGAAAAGAGAAATATTTTCGCTGGTGAAACATCTCCAGGTATCAAAAGCTTATTCAATAGATGTTTTATACACAACTACCACGAAGTTACAACCGCAAACACCATACGATTCCAGCGTTTAAACGTAATTTTATCGACCAGCCTTATAATGGATATGGGATGTAGTTGCCAACCCAAAACAAAAGCATAATGGTTGGCCCTTGGAACTAAACTAAATTATCATTGACTGGCTTAAACCACATCTGACCTCGGTTTTATTGTTCATAGACCAATTTCTTCAGACACCACCCACTCAATTATTAATTTGTATGATTTGGGCTTGATGAATGAAAGGACGTCAGATTGCCACGAGTATTGGCTCAATGTGTTCTTTGAATTGTATCAATCATTGGAAATCTGTTGTGAATCAGAAACACTCGAACATGAAGTGTTTCTTTGAAACACATGGCCTACATCTCAGACGATACTGGCCCATATATGCGGTAAAGTTGTCAGTCGCGATGAAATGTGTGATGTGATTATGCCAACATATTTTGACCGTGCCAATCATTCATTTTCCAAAACTTAAATATTAAATCAACTGTTGATTGGTTGTGTCATCGATGGCAAATATTCAATATAATTGGGACACATATTTTGAACTTTATTGAACTTTTTGTTTGGACATGTTAAAATAACCGGTAAGTTGCAAACGGGATTTTTCACCATCTGATCACGATCTGATCACGATCAGAGGTGTGGATGAACACATCTATGACCCCCTGTTGGAGTACAGTATTCATGAGTCAACCGGTCTTCCATGTGAGTACTATAGGCTGGAATGGAGTGGGCAGATGGTTCTACGTAAATTGGACCAATAGACGTACGTTCTCGATTTGGTTATGCAATGGAGTAACGTAGGACGTAAATAAGTGAACCACAAAAAGAGTTGGGAGAGTCGTGAGCCCCAAAACAGGGTTGCAAAGATAGAACCAGACAGACATACAGGGTTTGAATATATCTCACAAAAGATCAACGGTGTCAGACATTCGATACGTTGGATTAGCTGAGTATAAATCTGGGACAATTAGCCCCGATTGATTGGTTTAATTAAGATCGACTAAATTTTCAGTATGACGTATCTTTTTTCATTTTGTGTCATCCGTCAATCAGGTTCAATTGGCCCATTGTGACATCCCACTTTTAACTTGACTTTCGACTGTAGGTTTGATTTTACTTATAGAAACCATTTGTACATTGCACAGCTCCATGATATGTCTCAGATAAACCCAAATGATCGATGGTGAAAAATTTCTTTCCCATATTGCCCCTTGTCGGGATTTGACCCGGTACCTTCCGCTTCATTTGCCGCAAGTTTAACCACTGCGCCACCTGGGCGATATCTAGTAATAATGAAAGTATTTCTCATCAATATCGGAAGTGTGTCTATAGGTTAAGGGTTAACCAAATAGAAATGATCTCGGACCAATACATCGCAAACGCGTATCCGTCCTCGATTTAGACTATTTTCATTTGGAGTATACGATACAATGAAATGTGAGCTTTTTTTTTAAAGCAACTAACCTTTTGTCGACACTTTCAGAAGTTGATCTCTTACTTTCTACCTTTCTCTTCGTTGAATTCCTCTCATAACCAACAATAAGATTGTAATATCGAGTGCAACCGTTTGCAAATTATATTTCTCTACCACGATAGAACCAGCAGTTTAAGCTCTTAAACGATTATTTCTGAGATGAATGTATGGCCAATGCGTTCTAGTATATATAGTTATAAGACACTGTTCGTTGATGTCGAATGCAATACAGATTATGTAGAAGAAGCAGGTTATACTACCACCAGACATCAACACCCACAATTGTTTATAACCATTTAAGATGCTTGACGTCACAGCCTACATAATTTATTGGAAGCAACCAGTAAAACTATTGAACGCAACCACCAATCAGTAGTCCAAATAACAAGCTGTGTAGTTTCCATTGAACCAAAGAAATGTAGTCAGCCTTATAAAAGCTTAAAAGCTTTTTTACTCAAAATCTCAACCATTCACAAAAGTCACACAAAAGTACTAGATAGGTTCGAATTTATCTGGGGTAACCATTTTAGAAAATCTACAAATCGATGGATAAACTTTTACGCCAAAATAAATATTTTCATGAAGTAATAGTACATGATGCAAATTATCATACAGATTCACCCAATCTACTTAGTTTTATCTCTTTAAGCCAAGTATCGTTCTGACACACATTAAACACTGTACACAAAATCGACGCTTTCTTATCTTTCAATAAGTTTGATATTCTAAATTACATCTTTAAACTCTAACAGGTCATTAAGCAAACCATTCCCATTCAACATTCCACACACACACACAAAAAAAAGCTTTAAGCACATTTTGTACTTTGCTAACGTCCACAAATACATACTAACATTTCCTATTTTTGTATATCATTATTGTTCGTACTCGTATTGTATGTACACATGTACGTTGAGAAAAGCTTTAGTTTTCATTTGTTTGCATTCTTATTATGTCGTTAAATAAAACTATTTTCCAACTTTCATTCCATAAGAAAATGAGCGAGACAGACGATTATTGTTGGTAAATTTATTGTACACAATCGGATTGTGTTTTCCACAATTTTCTGTTAAAAACATCTTTTGTTTATATATCTGTCACTTTTGTAACGTACAAATACTGTACTCACAGTTAGACAGTGCGACAAGAAACAATTAAGAAGACATTTTAAGATGAACGATGCATCATTTCATACAACCTTAATTGGTATTGATTATGATATCACAAGGTTCTGGTTTGAGAACATGACTAGGGGTGATGTGAAAAATTTAATATGAAAATGAAAACGATATGATAAAGTTTTCTCTGGAAAATTATATGAATATTAAAAATTATAAGATTTTCAGTTTTTCTTTGGCATCGGGTTTTCATTATTTTAATTTTTGTTTCTCAACATTTAAGATGTACATTATGTAATATATACTCGTATGGAACAAAAAGGTTTCATTTGATTAACAATATATATATATATATATATATATATATATATATATATATATATATATATATATATATATATATATATATATATATATATATATATATATATATATATTTATATATATTATATATATATATATATATATATATATATATATATATATATATATATATATATATATATATATATATATATATATATATATATATATATTTATATATATATATATATATAAATATATATATAAATATATATATTTATATATATTATATATATATAAATATATATATTTATATATATATTTATATATATATAAATATATATATAAATATATAATATTTATATATATATAATATATATAAATATATATATTTATAATATATATTTATTTATATATAAATATATATATTTATATATATAAATATATATATTTATATATATATAATATATATCAGTACAGACCCTGTTGGAAAGAAATTGCTGAAAAGAGTACTATAGTTAAGGCATATTGGGCTCATTGGCATTATCTTTTGATTGAAAATAGATGTTAAAAACAGGTTTGGGAAAATTCTGATGGTAGAAATAAACAATCATTAGTGGTGGTACCAAGGATTCGAAATCCAGAAATTTTAAGAGAGTATCATGGAGGAACAAGTGGTGGGCATCTATGCATCAATAAAACTTTGAAAAAAGGACGCGAAAGATTCTCCTGGGCAGATGCAGACAATCGGTTGCAGAATGGTGTCAAAAATGTGACCAGTGTATGGCAGTTAAAGGTTCTGCATAACGAAGTCATGGTAAAATGCTGCAGTGTAACAGCAGGACACCATTTGAGCGGACCGCTATGGATATTGTAGATTCATTTTCTACCAGTCAATTTTCTACCCGGAAACAAATATGTCTTAGTCGTGATGGATTATTTTAGTATATGGCCTGAAGTTTATCCAATACCAAACCAATAAACAACAATCGCTAACGCTGTGGCACATAATTGGATAAGTCGATCTGGAACTGCATTCAGAACATTTTTGTAACTTCGAATCAGTGGTATTCAGGAAATGTGTCAATTATATTGGGGATCAATAAAACAAGAACAACTCCTTTCCATCCTCAGTCATACGGTATGGATGAACGGACAACGATTTAACGCTACTCTAGAAGAATTTCTAAAGAAAACTTTTAAACGAAAAAGCGAAACAATTCTACGCTCAGCCGCGTAGTGGTGAAATTATGCGTAACTGCTTTTAGCTACTCGTGAATAATAGCCAGAGCAGTTGCGAGTAGATACATAAGTAAACACACACAACGAATTACTAGCGGTTCACTAGCGGTTGGTCGATTGGAAAGCAACTAATAAAAATTATAGTAAAAAACAATCAAGTGGTTTTTATTATTCACAATCCAGAGATCGAACCTTGAATTGGTTTGAGTCCTTACTAGGAGAATATATATATATATATATATATATATATATATATATATATATATATATATATACACATATATATATATATATATATATATATATATATATATATATATATATATATATATATATATATATATATATATATATATATATATATATTTACGAAAAGTTGGAGATGGAGCGGTGTTGTTTTCGAGTCCACACCTAGGCAAACAATTGTATCACTTCCTTTACACTTGTCTTCGAACTTCCTACTATCAGGTAAAAACCGGAGCCCCAACTTGATTATGCTTCCTTACGTATCATTCTTCTATTCTTCGAATTTTACTAATGCAATCCTGCTCATCTTCAACGTTTCTCTTTAATCTTCTTAACAGCACAACATTCTGTTCTTCTTTCTTTGACTGTTCCATTAGACCAAATACCACGTATTCCAGCTTCTTAACACTTTTAGTCGGACGGTTAGGTTTCGCAATACCAATATAAATGTATTCGATCGTTAATTTGTATGTCTTCAGTAATGAACATATAAGTGCTTACAAATTTACTGGTTTGAGTGCTGCTAATGTTGGAAAAGCTAATATAATAACAGTTTTAAACATTCATCTTCACAGTTTCTGGAAGCCCATCAAATTGCATGTCTATTACATATATCAGATATTGTTACTCCGCTTTAATTTCAACCAGTTGCTGTTGTTGAATTACCAGTGAGTGGTCAGGGCCAGTTTTTTTTCAATATAGACTCTTATCACAATACATTATTGCATTGGCCAAATCAGCTTCACATAAACTCAGGTTCCTCAATAGATGCAGACGGTTTTTTAAATCGCATCAGGTTCTCCAGATATATAAAACCTTTAATAGACCTTGTATAGAATATTGCTGTCAAGTTTGGGGTGGAGCATATGGCACTGCTTTTCAGTTGCTGGATGAAGTTCAGCGGCGTGCCATCCGAATAATACGAAACTCCAGACTTACGAAACATCTAGACAGTCTATAACACCGCAAAGATGTTACAGAACTATGCGTGTTCTATAGATAAATAAATGGAAAATGTTCTGCAGAATTAAAGGAGAAAATATCACAACTTGTTACGCCAGTAACGGTGGGTATCGCGAGAATAACGGTGGGTATCACGAGGAACGGTTAATGCACATAGGTTCACGGTGAAGCTGCCGAAACCTCGAACTGAAGATGCAAAGCGCGAATTTATTCATCGAACATCTAAGAAGTGGAATTCGTTGGTCGGTTTTCAGTTTCCGTTGAAATATAAAATGCACAAGTTTAAGGCAATTATTAACCTTTACTTGAAGGATCGCGCGTTGGGTGCAGGAGCTCTAACAGTTACAAGGAGCTAGGACAGTCCAAAAGTCCGCCCTGTACCCAAATAAAACTTAACGTAAAAAAAAAAGGATTTGTAGGAATGCGCTGTTTTTATTGTATTCTGCAACATGAGCATCAATTCCCATTCCGAGGAATTTGCAACTTTTTTCGACATAGTTTGTCCCACTTCTGACACAAATTGATCCCAGCAAGATAAGCTACCTTTCGAATACGATAGACGGCTAAGGTTTTTGACTTCCCAAAAATAATTCCTTAGACTTATGGTAACCAAAAAATTATACTAAATATATCGATGTATTTTTTTAATAGGACTACGAATTCAAGTTGCTATTATGCTTGACCGGTCCAATATTTTCCTGGTTAGCAATACTAAGTTAGGTGCTATATCCTAAATAAGAATTACATGAGAACTAGCAGATTATTTCCAGTTAATCATAATTTATTAAACCCTAAAAGCGTTTAGAGCTGTAACATCTGTAAGTGGTGAGGCATTGATAATGGCCACTTTTTGTTTCACTAACCTGGCAGGTTTCCACAGTTTACATTTGAAAGATCATAATTGCTTATATTCAGTATGCCCACATCTTCAGAGAATCTCTTCTTGGCACTTTCTTCATTCCGACTTCAAGCCGGTCGTCCGTGGAGTTCTCCACTGTATTTATAGAAACAGGAACATTTTTTCAACACATGCTATTAAATAAATCTGATCTTGACAAGACATGACAATGCTATGATTATGTTTTGCTCTCTTGTTGAACGGTTTCATCATTTCATCATGTTCTCTTGGAACTTATCTTTTTGCGCAACTGTTGGCGATTTCTACTGAAATATCAATCTCATGAGCAGAGAATCATAGTTCGTGACTCAAGTGGTTGCGTTTGGTTTTGTTTTTGACAAGGCCGATACAAAATCATGCATGATGACGATTAGGTTTTTAATGCGAAAGAAACGGGTCTCTTTTGGAAAGACAAACCAAAACGAAGATATGCAAAAGCTTTGCTAGATATGCAAAATCCTAACTGAATGCTAGTGATTTAAAAGCAGCAAGGGATCGGGTTAGTTTTTATTTAGAAGCAATGCTTATGGAAACCGTATGTTTAAAGGTTTGGTTGTGAAAAACGCTTTCGGCCATCCACATTTGGAGCACGAAAATGTACAGGTTTTGTTTCTGCCACCAATACGACATTCCTAATTGAACCACTTAACCAGAAAATCATAGTGACATTTAAAACTTACTATAGATCAAGCGAAAGTTTCAGTATATATTGAACACTTACCATTAACTCTAACCACATGGAACAATTATTCCTCTATAATCACTTTAGAACACGCAGTTGATAATAAGGGCTTTCACGGCTAATTTAGAAACTGTTAAGTGAAGACAAAACCACCTAGGTGGCGCAGTGGTTAAAGCTGCGGCAGTTGGAGCGGGAGGTACCGGGTTCGAAGCCCGATTCGGAGTAAGATTCAAATAAGGTTTTTCACCTTCAATCGTTTGGGCGGTGCGATCGGTGTGAAAAATGAACATATATCTGGATCCCCTGTCGTGTTTAGAATCCATGGGCCGACCCATCTTCCATGTCAGTACTATAGGCTGACACGGAGCTATGCAATGCGCAGATGGTACTACGAAAAAACTCTGACCTATAGCCGTACAAAGTGGTATCACAACGGACCGATCGCCGGTCTAAGTGTGCGATAGCAGCCACACCAACCTAACCTAAACTAAGTGAAGACAAAATAATAGAGATTAAATTGATAGGGATGAACCGGATCAAATAACTATAAATTAAATTCTAGAAGGTTTACAAATCAGACCATATTGGAAAAACAGCTTCTAAAAATCCAATAGTTGCTTCATAATGCAATTAATGCCAACGGCAATGCACCAACATGGAAATAATAACTTATGTCTTGAGTGCTCACTACTTGCACAAGTACGCATAATAGGCAGAAACTGCTACCTACTAGTTGACAGATATGACATCACTGCCAGAGTTTAACAAAACTGTAACCCTTATTAAGAATGTACTCCGTTGAATGGCAGAAACGCCAGGAGTTTTCAATCCGAAATTGCATGCTGAGGAGACTTAAATATAATTCTTTGAAATTGTGGGTTTTTTTGACCCGATAACTACTAACACCATCACAAGCCGTCGCAGACAAAAGGTGATCCACAGTTGTGAAGATACATGTGCAAAATGTTGATGCGAGTGATCGTTGTATTCGTCGATATTGTCCAAGGTTTTTGATATCAATGTTCTAGAATCACGCTACAGTTATAATTTGGTAAATACAATCCACGGAACGCATGACGAAAAATACGCCACGGCCATCGCTAACAAAAATGACAAGCTAATTCTAAGTTTGTTACAGTGTCGGAAAAAATGTATCCTCTGAAATGCAACTGCACTGTGCATTCAAATTATTCATTCAAATGGCGAATGTATTCGATTGTTCGGGGTGAATGTTAGTGGACCCATGCCGTTTTAGCTTGTAGAAATCGTTAAAGAAGATCTATGTTAACTTACCGTCAAGAGCTGCCCAAGAACGATTTGCATTGGTACAATTCGTTTAATCATGACCACATATTCCCTTTCGAAACCGTGTTTGAGGATCGCACATGAACCACCGATTACCAAAGCATTTGAATCCAAAAGACTGTAATCGATTCACTTATAGAAGATTACTTATAGACTTATAGACTTTTCTCTTGATATTGGCTTTAAATAGAATAGTAACCACTATGTACGATGATTTGTGGACTTGGTCACTAACCTGCCACATTGTCAAAAACAGCGCTATCGCAATTAATCACTATGAAGGGCCCAAAGTTCTTAAATCAGCTGCTGATTAACTAACTGCGTGCTTGAAACAGTTGACACTTCAACCGGATTAATTACAATTTAGACCGCCAGGTGACCGAGCCAAGGGAAGGAGTTACATATTATATATATATTTCGAATAAACAGTTGCTTCTCGCCTACAATGCAAAGACAATTATTTTAGTCCTTCTGGGCACTATAAAATATGGAGGGAGGTGGGTCGACACACAACTGCCCACATGCCCTCGGACACTATGGTGACGAAACACGTCTTGAGAGACTATATCCTACCCCTCCAGTGACGATATTATGATCTTAACTGACGTATCAGTATATGCTGTAATCTAGTTGGTGCCGGGTTATACATACAACATCCTGAGGTTGATTGATCTATCCCCGTTGTAAACGCTACTGTCTTTCAGGCGGAAATCAGGCTTTCTTATGGGCCATCACATGGGTATCACGGGAAATATATTGGCTGAAAAATTGGCCCGTTTGAGTGCGGCTTTCACTTTTGTGAGATCTGAGCCCGCTTGAGGAGTAACGTCATAATTTTTTAAACGAGAAATTGAATGATTTCATTGCTAATGAGAGAAAATATAGTTCCGGAATTGCAACAAGTAACATTAACTTTACCATTCTCATCGGTGGAAGAGTTACGCATGATCTGTCAAAAATATGAAAAATTATGGACACGTACCAACCGACAATTCCCAGTTAATTATCAGAAAGCTGTACATTCTCTGGAAACCCCAATGGACGACGTTTATTCGTTTTCCAAACCAAATTCCACTACTCCAGAATCATCAACTTTGAATACCGGTCAAATAGCATTTTCTTAAGTTGACGCTATACATAAGCCAACACAATCAAATTTTCGAAGAGCCTTATGTGCTGGAAACTCTTCTCAAATGTATCTAACCTGTTGGAACTGTTGCGATATTGGGCATCGATATCAAGACTGTCCTCATGTACGACAACATTTGTTCTGCTACGGTTGCGGTAAACCTGGAATAATTAAACCACAGTGTCCAAATTGTCAAAAAGTGCCAAAAGGCCAACCGGATGTGAACAGATCGAGTCATTTCCATCCGGTGCAAATAGCAACTCGGGAACAAAACATACGCAGTAATTCATATATCGGGGAAACTGATTAGAGGTCTTTTAGATAGTGGGGCTTCACTAAGTATATTAGGTCGAGGCTCACTCGATTTTTTGCTGAAAGCAGGAATGCCATATAAGAAAATTTATTCGAAAGTAAGAACGGCAGATGGTACAGAAAACCAAATTATTGGTTTTACGGATGTTCAAATATAATTTAATGGCGAATCGAAACATATCAGACTCTTTATCGTCGCTACTTTACGACTTCCTTTGTACCGTGGAATTGATTTTTGGAATGCTTTTCAAATAAGGCCTACACTGAATTCGCTGGATCAATTACAAGATTCATGCGATCAACATATTTTGTCAGAGTCGCAAAATGGCCAATTTGAGAATATTCTTTCTAGTTACCCATCGTTTGAGAAGAATGGTTTAGGTCGAACGTCACTGGTGCAACATCACATAGATGTTGGCACTAGTGCGCCAATAAAACAACGTAACTACTCCGTGTCACCCGCCATACAAAATTTGATATACGGCGAGTTGGATCGAATGTTGGGTCTCGGAGTAATTGAGGAAAGCACAAGTTCATGGTCGTCCCCAGTTATATTTGTACGCAAGCCGAACAAAATAAGACTATGTTTGGATTCACGGAAAGTCAATGCTGTCACCAAAAAGGATGCATACCCACTACCGCTGATAGACGGAATTCTTGGTAGACTAACAAATACTACAGTGATATCCAGCATAGACCTCAAAGACGCCTTCTCCCGAGAAATCCCGTTGGACAAGCAATCTCGAGAAAAAACGGCCTTTATGGTGCCTGGTCGGCCACTGTATCACTTTACAGTTATGCCGTTTGGGCTATGTAACTCCCCTCAAACGATGTGTCGTTTGATGGATAAAGTGGTACCGCATCAACTTCATGATAAAATATTTGTATACTTAGACGACCTTCTAGTCACATCTTTAAGTATGAATGAACACCTTGAACTGCTAAGAATTGTTGGAAAACGGTTAAAGGAAGCAGGTCTTACTATTAATCTGTCGAAAAGTAAATTTTTTATGAAGCAAGTGAAATATCTCGGTTTTATTGTTGGCCAAGGTGCGATTCATAATTTTCCACACTCAAACAAACCAGACGCTTATTAAGCATGACCGGATGGTATCAACGATTTATACCAGGTTATTCAGAAGTTACAGGTCCCATCACTGATTTAATTTAAAAGAATAAAAAGTTTTTTTGGACTATAGAGAAGCGCAACTGGCATTCGAAAGATTAAAATATTTGTTAACGACCGCTCCTATTCTCATTAACCCTGATTACACAAAACCGTTTTACATACGATGTGATGCATGCAAAACAGGAGTAGGCAGTGTTCTGTTCCAGAAAGACGAGCATGGTAACGAGCATGGTTCTGTTCCAGAAAGACGAGCATTGAGTGTCTGGCCGCTGTCCTAAGTATAAAAAAATTTCGCCCCTATGTCGAAGGATATCATTTCACCATCATCACAGACCACTCAAGTCTCAAGTGGCTGATGTCACAGAGTGACTTAAACGGAAGATTGGCCCGGTGGAGCCTGAAACTACAGGCTTACGATTTTAAAATTGAACATCAGCGTGGTGCCCAAAATGTGGTTCCAGACACTCTTTCTCGAATATATTGTGATTCAATTTCACATTTAAACGTGTGTGAAATAGATATTTCCTCAAAATCATTCAATGATGTTGAATACGTTAAGCTTCGAGACAAAATACTAGAAACCGGTACTAAATACCCATAATTTAAAATATTAGAGGACAGAATTTATATTAAACTAGGATTCAAATAGATCCAAAGCTCTCAAACATTCCCGAATGGAAGCTTTGGATACCTACGAGAACACCATGATGTACCATTGGCTGCGCACGGGGGGGTGGGGAGGGGTTTAAAAATGATGGAGCGTATTCGTCGTCATTATTACTGGCCCGGAATGCGTAAGCAGATTTACGACTACGTGACTAAATGTGAAGTTTGTAAAGTTACGAAGGCGACTAATATTCAGTCGAAACCGCCTCTTGGTCATACAGTTTTTGCAGAGAGACCATTTCAGAAAATCTATGTTGATCTCATGGGACCTTATCCGAGATCTAAAAACGGTAACACCTATATCTTTGTCATATTAGACCAGTAAAGCAAATTTGTGATGTTGAAACCTCTAAGTTCGAGCACCCACTAACAAAATCGTATCATATTTACGGAATGAATTTTTTCTTGTTTTTGGAATACCAGAACAACTTCATTCGGACAACGTCACTCATGTTAAGACGGCAGTGTATTCACCTCAGAGCAATGCTGCTGAGAGAGTGAATCGATCGGTGTTAGCAGCTATTCGTGCTTATGTTTCAAGTGACCACACAACCTGGGACCAACATATAAGTGAAGTAGCCTGTGCCTTAAGAACTGCTGTTTACCAGTCAACACAATATACGCCATATTTCTTGGTATTTGCGGCCATAACATGATTACTAACGGAGAGCATTATAACTTTCTTCGAAAAATGAAAGCTCTATATGAGGATGTGGATAAGCTACCAGTGGCTGACAGATTATCAATTATTCATAATAGTGTTATGAAAAATCTTCAAATAGCGTAACAAAAATATGCTAAAGCATACAACTTAAGAACTCGTCATATTAACTATAAACCCGGTCAAACTGTATATGTCAGACGTCATACTTTAAGTGATGCATCCAAGCACCTAAGTGCCAAATTTGTACCTTAATTTAACAAAGCGATAGTAGATAGTCGGTGCTGTAAATTGCAAATTAAAGGACGATACTGGAAGGGTTCTAGGTATTTTTCATGCAAAAGATATTAAGTTATGATATTAAACTCCTTACAAGATAAGCTCTAAGTATAATAACATTGATGGCAGGTAAAATTAACACAGAAACGAAATTATATAAATAAATAACAAAGCACTCAGCTCCAACGAGTCAATTAAAAATGACGGAGTTGTAGCTGCCCTGTAATTTTAAGAGTGGATGTCTATTTGATGAGGTAAGGTCTAGGTTAATTTCTATAGCGATTCTATTTATGATTGATTTCGATAACTGAATCCCCACCGACGAACGCTGCCTGGCTCAATACACCTTGACAATCGAAAATCAATGGGACCGCATTACAACTTTGGTGATCTGCCGCATTTCTTTTCGACTATCCAAAATCTTCGGCTAAGATCCCAGTCATTCTTAAACTGTGATTGATCGCTAACTGCGAGCAGTTTCGGGGTGGAGAAGCAAAACCTGATAAGCTCTTCTTGTGCTCAAGTACTTCATACTCTTCCCATATACTGCACTGGTTTGGATCACAATTCCTATTTGATGATTAATTGACGACCTTGAGGATACCAGATATTTTGGACTCCATTAGAAGAACAAACAGATTTGAGTAAATGGAGGGCAGGAGAAATTCGCAATCGACATACATAGCCCGATGCTTCCAATTAAAGGAAATATTTGCCCCTCTCAGTTAGTTTGATGAGCACAAAAAATGTAAGATTTAAATTTGTTTATCACAATTTACAGTGTAACGACTTAAAGGATTTAAGAAATGGGTGTTGGGGTGTAGTTTTCCAAAATCTAGCAAAGTATACACACAAAGCTCTAATTTATCATTTTCCAAATTATGAATCCATATTTCATCTTCGTTTATTACATCCAATCATCATTTCTATTAATCTTGAATTTTGTTTAAATAAATAACAAAAAGTTTTCATAAATTTTCCAGTGAGATGAAAATTTCTCATCTCGATTTTCCTCATTTTTCGTGCACTGACATACACCACGTACACATACACAAACAAAGTCGAATGATAATAATTATAGAAAGAAAATTTGTGTGTCACCATAACCGACACGTTTCCTATATCCGGATGGAAATGAAACGATCGAATATATAAAACTTGGGCATTAATGGGTTACATATAAATTATTTTACCATCTTATCTCTATATACTCAAGTAATAATAACCCAATTAAATAATTTAGATTTATTGGATGTTGCTGGGAAATTAATTAAATTATTGTATGTTGTTTGTCGTCCATGTCGTTATATAGACAATCCGGAATGGTATTGACTCTGTATGTGTACTAAATGAAATACCTTATTTTGAAGAAGTTCAAAATGCAAATAAGACGATGGTTGAGCATATTTATATAACATTGTGTAACAATAACACACATTTATGGGTTCTTTGAACAGACCGGTGCACAAATTTTGCTGTACAAACACAAAACCAGATTGGAATGTTCCTTTTATTGACTGCAGCTCAGTCAACACCTTCAGGCCGACTCACATATATATTTTATTGTTATTTTGGAATATTAATGAAAAAGTAAGAAATGCTTGAGGAATTTTAACTCTGGTAGTGAAGTATGGTTTGTTATTCAGACATATATGCATATGTGTGTATGTACATGATTACCTAAACATAAAATTAATTTTAATTAAGAATTTTATACGTTCATGTTTGTTTATATTTCTAAAATCATATTTTTGTTTTAATTTTGTTGTTATTTTATTTATAATAATTAATTTTATTTTTTTTAAAATAATATTAGATTGAAAAATCATAAAATGTTGTTTTTAATAAAATCAGTCTGAAATTAGCCTTGGGAGGCATAGTGTTATAATTGTCTGGAGTTGAAAGACGATTGTGTGCACAGTATTTGAAACTGCCTGGCTTTAATTTAATCCGTCTGTAGTGTTATCTTAAAACTTCCAGCCTGTAATAATAAAGTAAATCCCAATTCTTATAATAAAACAGTTGGCAACTGTCACGATTATCGCTCGGTTTGTATCCGGATTATTGACGACACAATTCAAATAATTGGAACTTATAGGCAAGACTCTTAGATTGCCATAGCAGGAGATCTCTGGAGCGATTTTCAGCTGTCAGTTGGTGACCCTCCGAAACCACTACTAATCCACACATGGGTTCATGGTACCCCGAAGGAACCTAGTGTGGTATTAGTGAACATCAGCTCTTTCTTACAGTACTTGAGCGGATCTATTAAGATCTTCTCAGGTCCGTTGTGTTCAGGAATCTTACTTTCTTTATGGTTCGGTTTCTTGACCATACACCTCCGAAGTTTGACCGCCAGAACCGGACCGTTCATCTGTAAAGTAAGTTTCTGTAAGGGAAAAAATATTGACCTGATAGTGGGTATTTGTGTTCTTCTGAGATAGGCTTCTTCAATGTTGGATGTAAGTTTACTTTTGTCAGCTCTGCTCGCAGGGAGGTAATTGACATCAGATGGGATACCGTGTCCTTCACTATATTTATATTAAACTGGAGAGTGATGAATAAAATTCTCACCACCAATCATTCGAGCATTTAGTATAATATTGATCTTAAAAGAACGCCGCTTAATAGGAAGCTTACCAACTGGGAAACATTCTCTTTTGTGCTTGTTTCGTTATTCGTTGCATTAATGAATTGGGCCAAGCCCTGTGGGTGGGGGCAACCATGTTTCGTAAATATTTGGAACGAAACATGAGATCCATAGAATACCACCACAGTATCCAGAGTTTGTCGTAGGAGGCGACTAAATCTGGTTGGATCGCTGGGCAAAAATGTTAAATGTGGTAAAAAACAATAACAGTTAAAAATGTCAACAAAAACAAAAAAATCGGATACCGCCTAAATAACAATGACCCCCGCTTAAGTACCCGGATACGAGATTGAGGATCAGCACGTGGAACGTGCAGTCACTAAGAAAACCTGGCGCGTTGGACGGCCTTATCACATGTATGAAGGAGTATCGGCTGGAACTCGTAGCGCTCCAAGAAACTCGATGGCCTAAAAGTGGAGTCCATGTGTCCCAAGGCTATACGTTGCTACACAGTGGAGATGACCTCGGAAATCTTGGAGTTGGCTTTCTCATTGGGCCACAGGTAAAAAAAGCTGCCTTGGACTTCCAAGCAGTCGATAATCGAATGTGTAAGCTTCGCTTGCACATGAGATTAGCCAACCTGTCAATTGTATGAGTACATGCGCCCACTGATGTGAGCCAACCCCAAGATAAAGACTCATTTTACAATAATTTGGATAATCTGATGGGCTCTATACCTGAGCACGATATCAGATTGGTGACTTTAATGCTAGAGCTGGCAGAAATCAGACCGACTTAAGTAATAACATAGGTCCGTACTCCCGACACGAAACTGCAACCGAGAATGGGGAAAGAATGATGTACTTTGCGATCGCACATGATCTCAAAGTGGCAAGTACATTCTTTCCCCACAAAAACATCCATTTGGAAACATGGACACATCCACGTAAAACATCCCGAAGCCAAATTGACCATGTGTTGATTTCAAAAGACCGGGCTCGGGTTGTCCAAGACGTAAGATCGTATCGGTCGTCAACAAAATTCGTAGGCAGTGACCATTATCTAGTCACTGCAAGGCTACGATGGAAATTTTCGTACAAATCAAGGAGGACAGGAGAATATACAACGCGATTCTCCTGTGAAGGTCTGATAAATGAAGAAACGCAACGAAAATATCAAGATCTTGTCAGCAATAGCATTTTACGATCCAACTACCAATCTGATGATGTGAACAGTGTCTGGGAAGTATTGAAAACCTCGGTTGTCGATGCTGCCCAGCACACTCTCGGTATAGTGAAAACTAATCCCAAAAATGATTGGTTTGATGAGGAGTGTCGTCTTGCTGTTGAGCAACGCAATATAGCCTATAATGAAGCGCAGACTCGGTTTAAAATTGCAAGGAAAAACAAGGCAGTTCTTGCAAGGAGGACAGCTAAACGCATTTGTAGACAGAAGAAGCGCGAATGGTGGAAGGCTAAGGTCTTAAGAGTACAACAACTCAGCAATGAGCACAATTCGCGTGGTCAGTCACTGTTCAAGTTTTTTCTCTACGGATGATTCTTTCCAAGTACTACGAAACATCTCGCGATGTACACCAGGTATTCCTAGATTTCAAGGGGGCCTATGACTCGATCAATCGAGAGAGATTATTGTATGCGCTTGAATATTTAGAAATACGAAAAAATATGTACATCTGTGTAAAATGACTGTAACGCAGTCACAATGCTGTGTCAAAGTTGAGAACAGGCTATCGAGAATTTTTGCAATTACTTCTGGTGTTCGACAAGGAGATGCGCTGTCCCCGATACTTTTTAATCTCATGTTGGAATACATCCTTCGTAAAAGTGCAACACCTCAGGACAATATCTTATTCCGACAATCTAATCAAATTCTTGCGTATGCAGATGATATATGTGTGATTGGATTAAATGGCAACGGAGTGAAAGAGATACTTGATCCACTGGAAAAGTTTTCAGCTTCCGTTGGTCTCAAAACCAATGAGTCCGAAACCATATATCTGATCTCTGGTTTTAGAGACCAAGACGCAAGTGATTTCAGTAGTGGAAATCACACGTTTGAAGGAGTGATGAGATTCAATTATCTTGGATCTCTCATTACTCACCATAATAGTGTGGGAGAGGATATCAAGGTTCGCCTTGCCACTGGCAATCGGGCTTTGTATCCTCTACGTCCACTTCTGAAATCAAAATATCTTGCAAATACGGATAAGCTGAAACTGTACAGAGTGTTGATCAGACCCGTTGTCATGTATGGATGTGAGAGGTGGAACTTGACGGAGGAGTACTAAAGATGGCTTCTAACATTCGAGAGAAGAATCATGCGTGTGATATATGGCCCAAAACGCGACGTTGATGGCACATACCGAGTTCTATTCAATCACGAGATCAAATTCCTGATATCGTGCATGAAATCAAAGAACAGCGAATACGCTGGCTCGGTCACGTTCTGCGTGCTGATCCGAACCGAATGATACAGCGATCTATAAAGGGAGAACCGCCTTTCGGTAGGCGAAGAAGTCGCTGTCGGCGACGATGGCTCCACGGTGTAGAAGCGATCTGGCATCTTCAGGTTGCTTGCAACTGTATGAAGATCTGGCTCGTGATCGAAACCGATGGAGTCAGATTGTTGACACGGTACGGGCCAACAATAGCCTGTAAAAACCGTTAAAAAAAATCAATTATGAGGTACTAGGTTGGAGCTAGTTCTCTTTCGAACCATTCAAACTGCCGGTATTTTTCTGCTATATTACAGCATGGATATCCTCTCATTAAGGAACATCTACTGCATTTGTTCCAAGCATGTATCGCGTTTAGTTCTGTTCCACGATCTTGGATCGGAAGAAAATAATTTTTGTTCCATAAATAGTCAAGTCGAACTTCACCGATTCCAAATAATTTCGGCCTTTATGTCGGTCGTCAACTTTTATGAAATTTTTAGAAAGGATTGTTAATAGGTTTATGAGTACAGAGCTGGCACATTCTTTGAGACTGCCTTACATGAACTCGTAACTAGGATTGAGAGATCTATGCACAACAGCAAGTTTCTAATGGGCACCTTCTGAATATCATGGGAGCGGTTGATAACACTACAATCGTCTTGATTACGAATGCATGTACTAAATTTGGTATCGACCGAACATCATCAGGTGGATTAAATGTATGGTTCAATTTTGCATTGTGATGCGCAAAGTTGAGTATTCCTTTATTTCAGTCAATGCCTACAGACGATGCCCACAGGGAGATGAACTTTCACCCCTGTTGTGACTTCTGGTCATTGACGAACTCCTTAATATTCTTGGTGAGTCCGGTTTTATCGCTCAAAGTTCTGCTGGCGATCTGGTTCTAACAGTTTCAGGCAAGTATCTGAATGTCTTATCCGATTTAACTCAGCACACTCTTCTCATTTATAGAACAGTGTTGTTATATTTGGAAGGCGTAGGAACACTGCAGCTTTTTCGTAGAGCTTTTGTCATTCTTTAGGGCTATCTCGCAAAATGCTATATTTTATCTACAAATCACTGACTCTCCCAATGCTAACTTATACATCTATTGTTTGGTGGCCAGTGGTTAAAAATAAAATCTTCAATTGGTAAACTTAACTATTTGAAAACATTGCTTGTCGGGCTGTAACTAAAGCTTTGTCCATCTTAGGCGAGATCTTATCGAAGATGATGATTGAAAGTTTCTTTATTGTTGTGTTGATGAGAGAAATACCTCGACATTAGGATTTCTGTTAGGTCACTTTATTGGTCATTGCAATTGTCAAACCTTTCTTCCATGTTTTGTAGTCTTCTGCTTGGATCATTGGTAAGGGACGGTTATACTATCTGGTCTAGCACCTTTATTGGTCTTCAGCTTTTCAATGGCACTTTTTACTTTCCGAGTCGTTGGTAGATGAGTTGCTAGTTTAATTGCTGCTCCATCGACAACTTTGCGAATACTTTCTGAATATTTTCTTCAATCATTCCATGCCATCGTTTTATTGATGTGCTGTTTCTTCGTTAATACGTTCCACCTCAGCCGTATTTGGTTGGTACATTTGTAGCTTAAATTGACGGCGTTCCTCTTTTACCACGTATCATCACTAACCAGTTTCTTGTTAAAATCTTGAGGTAGACTTCATCAGTTTGGTTACATTATTGTTCTATACCGATTGATGCATTTCTATATGGAGATTGAGTTTGACTGAAGATGATTCTTGTTTCCGTATCTTTCAAATTATTTCATCTATTGTCTTTAAGTAATTAGTGCTGCGGGTTTACAGATCCCACCATGGAATGTGTGTTTAAATGCAAGGAAAAGTGAAGGAATGAAGTGTGGTTCCCATTCCCAAAAGGGCATGCGACTCGAATCTAGCAATAAGCTAAACGTTATTTCATCTGGCAATATCATATATAGTGCCCTCGGTACCAGTTTGTAGACGAATACGAACATATTTGTGTGGAAAGTACAAAGCGAAAATATGTTTGAGGTCTATGGCGAAATATTTGGATATTGGAACAGCATAAGATTATCAGGTGCCAGGAAACATAGTCCAGGTTCACGAGCTTGGTTTTTCCATAGAATATTTGTGGATGTTTGAATTTATGTATGGAAAAAAAATTATTGTATAGTTTGGAAGAGATTACAGATTTGAGGGAGCGGTGAACATTGAACTTCCGCAAGAGTAACCGTAGTTCTGTTCAATCAATTGTGAACGACACAATTGATTGAACGACAATGAACGTTAAACCATTTAAGAAATATATGCAATCGTTATAACAAACCGGTATCTATAGTCGCATCACTAATGCAAATATTTCTGGAATAGAAACCATAACTGAACGTGATCCATGGCTGATTTATCTATTGTTACACAAACTTGATAACGAATCCCGGCAATTTAGGCATTTGAATCAGTTTGATGGTAATTTCCAAAATTTGAGAATCTAATAGAATTCCTAACCAAAAGGTGCGACGCTTTAAAGGTATGCGATGTAACTAAGAAGCACGTCATGACAAAACCAACGGTGAAATCTTTCAAAAAATATTATCACGCCTTGACAAAGGCTACAAATTATCAGTTCAGGCTCATATCAACAGCAACATTTCGATTTTTTGCCACCGAAAGCGATGAAAGCAAAACCGTAGTTAGTCGGCCTTGAATTAGTCGATCCACACTATTATAAACCTTATCGCATTGATGTCGTGCTGGATGCTGATGTATTTTTTAAAATTTTGAATCCAGAAAGCCGCGTGATTGAAGGGCGTCCAACGCATTTGGAAGCGTGATTTATTTACGAGTTGTCGAGGGAAATGGTGACATCGCTACAAGACTTGTGTATGCGAAACGCAAAGTAACTCCACTCAAACAAGTGTCATTACCGTGTCTGGCATTATGTTGTGCCGTCTTGCTGTGCAACTGTATACAATTTTGTATGCAGTAATTAAGGTACGATAAAACATCAGTGTTCGCTTATACCGA
This sequence comes from Tipula lateralis, assembly GCA_963932295.1. Lineage (NCBI taxonomy): Eukaryota > Metazoa > Arthropoda > Insecta > Diptera > Tipulidae > Tipula > Tipula lateralis. The sequence goes on along the minus strand of OZ010736.1, from coordinate 57,686,046 downwards.
CTCTATGATTATGCTTCACTGCCTCTCGGATGTTCCACGAAGGTGGAAGAGTTTCATAGGCAACCACATGACATTAACACTAGACATCATTCCAAGAAGTAGATAGCAACACGTGTCTTTTCAAAACCAATCCGGCTGATGCAATAGCACGAGGTGTTAAGCCGTATAAACTATCGTAGTTACAAATCTGGTGAGATGGTCCAACGTGGCTGAGCGAATCTGAGGAACATTGGTCTAAGCTACCCGAAACTACAAGCAAGCTAGATGCCAGAGTGCTTGGCACTTGTGCAGATAACATAGTTGAGCATTTATTGTAGGAATATTTCTCGTGGTGGAAGGTGCAGAGAGTAATAGTATATATCATGAGTGATAGTATATATCATGAGATCGAAACGTTCAATTGTTTAATAAAAACGATCAATGAAAGGAAAGCGTTATCGGGAAAAATTTGAAATGGACGTTTAAATAAACCATTTCTATCATATTCTACAAAACATCCCATCAGTCTGCCCAAAAATCACAAGATTGGTCAACTGATAATTCACTATGTGTTGGACCATGCATGCTGGCAATTTCCTTACACTCAAGCAACGCATAAAATCCAGTACTGTTTGTATTCGACACCACGCTACAAGAGCGGAGCAGATAATGACAGATTTACCAGCTGTGTGGTGTACGCTAAGCCCACCCTTCTTAACTGTCGGCATAGGTTACGCAAGACCGTTATACATCAAAACAAGTAAAAAACGATACCACAACAGACAAAGGGTATGTAATAGTATTTGTATGCCTAGCTGTCTTCGGTGGATTGTGGGAGGTATAGTCGAGAAATCGTTTAAATTACAACTGACTAGGGTGGCCAACACTAATTGCACATTCGAGGAGCTAACAATACTAACTATTCTAATAGAGGCGTTATTGAATTCGAGACCCGTATGTACAATCTAAGCCGATGCCACTGACTTGATGGTTTAAACACCGGTGAGAAAATATGAGAAGCTTTAACAAACATTTCAGCTTTAACAAACATACAGAGATTTTGGATTCGATGGCATAGAGACTATTTGACCATCTTGCAACATCGGTACAAGTAGAAGACACCAACCAATCAGTTCGAAATAGATGACATAGTTTTGATTCGAGAGGACTTAATGTATTCTAGTCAATGGATGTTGGGAAAAATTACGTGTGTTCATCCAGGAAGTGATGGTTGCATCTGAGTGGCAACAATCAAGACAGCAAGAAACGAAATGCATGGAATGAATAGCACCAACAAATCCATCGATAGTAATGATGACTTACACAAAAGTAATGGTTGTAATTCATTTAATAGTAACTTAATGACAATAAGGTCACGTAAAACGAAACCGTCAAAAAGTCTAAATTGATTCCACAGTGGTAAAGGTGCCAAGTGCATGAACATGCGCATAACTTTTTAAACAAAGACCCCAGATGTGTTAAATGTCTAGGGAAACACAGTACATATGCGCATGTACGAAATTAAAAGACACCCCACCATAATTTGTCAACTGTGGAGAGTCACACCCAGCCAACTACAGAGGTTACATTGTTATAAAAGAGCTGCAAAAAATTTGCAACAAAAGAAGCGAAGCAACTCCAAGTACCAAACCAGAAATTAATTCAATCTCAACAAGAATATCGACAAAGTTGATGCCACATCATATTCTTAATAAACTTAGTTTACAAGAAGAAAAGCAAGAAAGAGCCCTCATATCAATCTTGCAAGGGCTCACCCTACTCCAAAGAAACCAAACAACATTAGAGTTAACCTCTCTCTGCTAATAGCAAATAATCTAAAAATTCTTACATGGAACAGGAATAGAGAAGAGAAATATCCGAAGATAATAGCAACGTACTCTAGACCTAACCGTCAAAAATAGATTAAATAATTTAACACAACGAATTCGTTGTCCCCAATGTTCTATCGGAAATAATGTCTATATTCAGTTCCGATTCTAAAAACTGTCTTAATCTCAATCCGACATCTTTATTAAAGTCGAGTATTTTTGATCCACCATCTGTATAAGCTAACAATGTCGTATGAATGAAATCTATCACATCATCAACCTTTTGATTACCGCCCAGGTGGCTCAGTGGTTTAAGCTGTGGCAGTTGGAGCGGGAGGTACCGGGTTCGAATCCCGATAGGGGCAGGATGCAAAAGGGATTTTTCACCATCTTTTTACGATCGATGATGTTAATGAACACATCTATGACCCCCCTGTTGGAGTGCAGAACCATCTTCCATGTGCCGACCCATCTTCCATGTCAGTACTATAGGCTGGCATGGAGCTATGCAATGCGCAGATGTTTCTACGAAAATCGGACCTATAGCCGTACGTCCTCAATTTGGCCATTAAGGCGTAAAGTAGGACGTTAATAAGCGAACCGCGAAAGAGCTGGGAGAGCCTTGAGCCCCAAAAAAGATAGCATAGAATAAGATAATATATAAAAAAAAAAAATAAAATAAAATAAAAAAACAAGCCTTTTGATTGACCAAAATGTAAATTGAGACGATAATGACGGTAGATCGGTTAGGCAAAGTTTGGCTAAAGTGCTGGGCATTCCTTAATAAATTATTATTATTGTAAGTATGCATGGTGTGAATCGTTAACATTTTGATAAATGCCCACCCGTCCCCTAGAGTAATGTCTCCTCCTTGAGACGTGTTCCTGGATAAGGCCACGTAGATCAAAAGTTGCGAATGTGTCTTGTATTTATACACATTTTCATCAAACGTTCCTCCTTGCGACTTGTGAATCCACCAACGCCGTTTGGAAATAGAAGCCAAACTCGGAGTACTTCATTTTGAGCGCCCAACTCAACATATGACAATTTACCAACCGCTCCATTGGCTAAACCATTGGCGACATCGATGTTGGTTGTTATCATGTATGGCTAATATACAACGAAAATAATTTCGTAGGGTAATCCTCCTGTGTCGATTGTACTGAGCTTATCTATAGCAGGTCTTTGTTTTTCGCTATCACCGCCACATCCTATTATTTCGTCACCAGCAATTGAATTTGACATTTCATCAGATGAACGCAACATTTTTAAATTATAAGTATCAACTGATTGGTTGTCATTGAATAAACAGCGTTCTTCTGCTTACCTCTGAACAGAACCTTGATAGAATCATTTGGAACTGTTGTTCATCCAATTTTTCTCCATTACCTATCTTTGCCAACAGTGATGATAATTCAGCATTTCGTTGTCGCATGACTTCATTTAATTCATAAAAAACAATTCCTCTCCATAAGTGCTGACCATAGATTCGCTGGACTTTTTTTTCCAAATGGTAGCGTGGCAGTGGCCTCAAAGCACCAATGAGAATTATATGTAATCCACCAAAAGGCAGCATTAAAATTGCCTGTTATTTCTTTTTAGTCATCAATCAGTATTTGACCTCGTTTGATAATGGTGATTTTGAATGCGGTGTAAACAGTCGTGCCTCCTATAGCAACTGCGGCCTTCCCTGTAGATGCACATGCAAGATAAGCGTTACAATAACCCTCCGTATCAGTAAATCGATTACAAATTTCCATACTAAGTTTAATGAGGAATTTTTTCCCACATCCAGGAGGACCAATTAACAATAGTTGCAACGGAAGTGGATTTGTGGAAGTTAACAACCACATAAAATGTTGTGCCAATTCAAATTGCTTCCTGTTTGATTTTCTTATCAACTAAAAAAATTCATCGTTGACTCTTGGATGAAGAACTTGAAAAAGGTGTTGATATGGATCAGGAATATCCTCAACATAAAGCCTGATTTCCATGATCCTGTGAATTATTGAGCTCAATTTCTTGCTGACATAATCAACAGCTACCGATGCCTTGGACATGAGTTCCCGTAATAAAAACCAAACAGCTTCTTGACTTGAAATTTCAACACTGTTGAGTACGTTAACACTAAGTTTTTTGGTTGCAGCGATGATATCGGGATTCTCATTTATAATCTCAACGAGTTTCTGTTGCAAGTTGCTAATACCTCTGTTTGTCTTATTGATATATAATCAACGACATACTGGGCCCATGAATATTCTCCAGTGATGAATTGCAAATCTATGTTAGACCCTACCAGGATAAGAATCAATTTATAATTCAATGAGACGAGTTAAATATGGATTTTTGACTTACGAACCAATGCCGAACACAGAAATTACACGAACATTAAATAAAGTGAAAGTTGCGCAGAAGAGGTTGCGCACAAAAAAAATAACGAGGTTATTCATAGATTTTATCACTCATATTTTTTTCATACCGGGTGCCTAATATGAAAATCGATTCTTAAGGAACTCCAACAATAATAGGCACCTAGCTAAAACCAAAGAAGAAAAAGCAAAAAGTTTTGCGGATCATCTCGAGCGCACCTTTCAGCCCAATTTAACAACAACAAAAACAAGAAATAAAGAACCATGAATTACAAAAAATATCACCAGGATATCACCAGGAAGAGATTCTTAAACAACTACCTAATAAAGCTATTAGGAAAATATCGGACATAATTAATGCCTCCTTCAGACTATGTTACATCCCATTGTTTTGGAAATTTGGAAAAGAATAATGATACCTAAACCAGGAAAGCCGCCAGGTGAATCAAGTTCATACAGGCCAATATCGCTAAATAATCTAATCTAAAAAAAGATTTGTTTAGCCATATTTCTGGACGACGCGCAGGCATTTGATGATCTAGTATTTGAATTAGGGAAAACTCGGCCACTTGAGTATTGCGAATTGTGAAAGTCGTACTTGAAAGAGAGATACTTTAGAGTTAAGCAGGAAGAAGTTTCCTCTAGCATAAAGAAACCTAAATCAGGAGTCCTGCAGGGAAGTATCTTAGGGCCATTCTTTTTTGCAATCTTTATAAGCGACTTACCGCAGACGAATTATACAACTATCACCACGTTTGCAAATGACACTGCAACCACTACCTGTGACTCTAAATAACATTCCTGTGTTAAATGCAAATCACGCAAAACACCTAAGTATGAATCTTGATGCAAAGTTAAGATGGAAAGTACACGTGAAAAAGACAGCAAAAGAACTCCAATTAAAATATAAAAAAATGTACTGGCTAATTGGAAGAAACTCTCAGTTATCCATTCATAATAAACGTATGCTTTATAAACAAGCGCTCAAGCCAGTCTTGACATATGATATTCAACTTTGGGGATGCATCAAATACACTCGTAATAGTGACCTACAGGAAGCTGTCAGTATCCACACAGTCACAGAAGAAATAAATAATTTTGCTCGAAAACATCAGGAGAGGCTCCAACATCACCCTAACATTGAAGCTGTAATAGTAATTCATCAAGTTGGTATTACAAGAAGATTCAAAAGACTAGAACCTTTTGAGTTACAAGAATATTCCGCAAAAGGCAAAATAAATCAAAACATTGCTATGGAAAGTTTACATAGGAGTGCTTAATTATTTGTAGACAGAATGAAACGCTGTTGACCGCGCAGGGCGCAGTGGTTAAAGCTGCGGCAGTTAGAGCGGGAGGTACCGGATTCGAATTCCGATAGGGGCTGGATGCAAAAGGAATTTTTCACCATGATATTATGATGAACACATCTATGACCCCCTGTTGGAGTTCAGAACTCATGGGCTGACTCATCTTCCATGTCAGTACTATAGGCTGGCATGGAGCTATGCAATGTGCATAGGAAATGGTTAATAAAATCGGACCTATAGCCATACGTTCTCGAATTGGTTGTAATGGCGTAAAAGTTAGGAAGTAAATAAGCGAACCGCGTACAAGTAGGGAGAGCCTTGAGATATCCAAAACAGATAAGAGATAAAAAAACAAATTAGTCAAAAAAAATATAGAAAATAAAAAAAAGAAAAAAAAATATCAGCACTACTGATGTGGGCAATTTGTACAAGAGTCAATCTCGACGTATTTGTGCATCTCATACGTTGCAGATAATGGCAGATTTACCAGCTGTGCGGTGTAAGCAAAGCTGACCCTTCTTAAATGTCGGCATAGGTTACGTAGGACCGTTATACTTGAAAACAAAGACGATGTAGCAGTATTTGTATGCCTAGCTGTCAGGGCCGTTCGTTAAAAAGTCGTTAATGGGCTGGACACAAATTCATTTTTAGTCGCTTTGAAACGATTTATGTCGCGGCGGGGAATACCGAAAGAATTTTGATTCGACAATGGAAGAAATTTTGTTGGGGCAATTCATCCCAAGAAGATTGAATGGCACGCAGGGTAATTAATACTGTGACGGATCACAGATGTCACCAGTGATAACTAAAAAGAGTTATAAATTATAGCAGTAGGGATTAACTCTGTAACCAAATGTTTACAAATACGAACAGAATAAAAATAAATAATGAAATAGGCGAAGCGAACAAAATACGACGAAAAGAACATTCGCGAAGTGTAGAGAATCAAAATAATGGAATGTTCTACAAGTATTTGCGTCGTTTAAATAGGTGTAGGCATTTGAGTTACGAAACAGTTCAATTTGAATTTCGAAGTGTTAATAACGGGAGGTGATAAAAAGTGAAAGTGAAGTGTTGAAATAATTGTAGTGATAATTTTTGTGTAAAATAAGTGTATTTGCGAGTGTGATATTCACATTCCAGTGATCGAACCAGATAAATTATTTGAATAACCACTCGGCGAAATCGTAACAGTACGAAGTTATGTTCCGAGTCCAATAGTAAAAGTCAAAGTTGGTGACTGGCTAGGCAGAACTTGCCATCATGCAAATGAATCGAAAAGCTTCACAAAACATACCGACGTTGCACCGCCGGAACCAGCTAAATTAAGAGGAACATTCGTGTTATCCACGATTTTGTTCCAATCAATCATTACTTTGCAAGCGAAAAAATATCAGCACTACTGATGTTGTGGGCATGTTGTACAAGAGTCAATCTCAACATATTTGTGCATCTTATGGTTTGCCAACCACTCAGTTCAAACGGCACGCATAACATCTGGCAGTAAGGTGGTGGCAAAAGTATGATTTTCAAAAATCTCTCAGATTTACATTACATAAAATCGAGACAATTTGTAATGACTTTGTTTTCGAATACCGAATTCCATGTATATACCAATAACTTATGTCCGACCTCTATATATCCATTTAACAAGGAGATAAACCCGACCATTCCCTTAAAAAAAATACATTTTATCAAACGGATTATCGGATCATGTTATCTTTTACCCTCATAACATATATATATGTATATGAAATATGACAAACATACTCGTGGATAAAGGGAATGAATGATTCACTCCAAATCTGATCGGTTTCTCGATTCCCATTTCTTTGATTTACATGCTATTTGTATCTGTTCCATGTATAATGAAAAAACTGTTTTTTGATGAATAGGATTTCTGGTCAAAAAAAAAAAAAATAAAAAATGAAAATGGAAATTGGAAAAACTGTATGCATTTCGTTCAATATATATACCCATACACGAGGGGGTGTTATATTTTTTTATATGCTTCGACATGATAAATTTTAGAGTACATATACGAACACTATGTGTAATATTCGATTGTAATTGAAGTGTCAAAATATGTCATCAAAGTAAAACAGATTTTATTTGAAATTTTCGATGTACGAGTATATATGCTCGGGTGGTGTATCATAGCACTCTCTCGTGCTTGGGATACATTTTCAATCAATCTTTGTCAATCTATGTACATATATATACGTATCCAGTGCGGTCGTTATTTCATCTATAATAACACTATTTATGATGATATCACAGAGGGGTGGGCAAAAAAATACTCGCCACCCGCGTGTTTTGATGATATTACAGCGAAACAATCGCAACAACAAAAAAATTGTATTCAACTTTTCATCTCAATTCATCATTTTTTCCGATTGATATCCAATCACAACACATACACATATATTCTGTTTGGTGCTAAAATAAAATTCTAAACCCATCATAATATTTGTCGTGATGACATTCAATGAATCATATAAATCAAGATTAATTTTATAAGCTTTAATGAATAAAGTTCATTAAGGACGAAAATGGGGTTGTGTATCAATTAATTTGGGGTTAGGCGACTATAGTAACAGATGGTTGCGAGCTCAACGATTTAAAATGCAAATACGTTCCCAACCTGAGGACTGTAATCAAATTTAACACATGACTCAACTCAAAATATATTTATGAACACGTGACAAGGATCAATACTATATATAAACTTAAAGCCCCTTTCGTACATTTTGTTTTATCACGACAATTTATCCGGTCGATTAACACAATCGAGGAGTTCGAGATCTTCACCATACATAAATCGACAAAGTGAAAGTCAAGGAAGTAATAATTGTATACAACAGTGTACATCGAGATAATGGACTTGTATCTAAATTGAAAAAAAAAAATATTTAATTGGCATGATCGGATGAAAATTTGGAAAATGCTAGAAGGGTCGGCACAAGTTGCATTTTAAAATATTGAATTTTAGTTGGTGCGTGTTAATAGAGGGAGGGAAACGGAAAACAATAAATTTAAAAGTTTTTTTTTAATGTTTGTATTTCTTACATAGATTTCACCCCTCATTTTATTTTTGTGAAGATTCTCAATTTACGAATTACCATGATTATTATATCATCGAGTACCAGAACCCCTTATAGATAGTAAAAAATATATATGTGTTTGTAAACACATTGTACGAGGCAACTGTTTTGTTCCACTTTTTACATGGAATCGTAGAACGTGAGAAAGAGGTCAGTCACGAGCCACGATGTAAGAACTAAAGAGACCACTCTACTGTATTACAAACAGCACACTTAACGAACTTATTGTAATGAAAATCGAGGTACAGTCGAAATGAAATGCATCACAATTTTCTATCCAAACCGAGGGCCGATAGTTCCGGCCGATAGTGAAAGAACCCTGAAATATGCGGAAACTTGTTGGCTGATCTCGCTCTGGTTTTGAATCTCGTAACCATAAACGATGGTTTATTGCAAGTGCTAAACACTTACTCTAATGTCTTGAGTCGGCCAAGTCACCTGGAATGTAACAGGTAAAAATTTCGGTAGTGATCATTATATGATCGAAGCATGTATAGGTGAGGTGAATGTTGTTAACCACACCAAGGTTATCACAATTGAGACGTATTCTAGGCATGAAGCCAAGACGAAAACAAAAGTGAATGAATGGTGGAATTGAAAGATCCAGTATTGTTACTGTTTGCAGAGAATTCAGTCTAAAATCGAATTCAAAGTTAAAACAAAGTTAAAAAATGCTCCCCGTAGACCAAAACGAAACGGTTCGTGGGACTATGTGTCTCAAATGACACGTGGGGCCACAATGAATGGGATAAATTTTGTAGAGTGAGAGGTGATAGTACAAGCCAAAAATGGTGACAGAGGAAATAGATGATGTAGGTTCCAAATAGTTAGGTGACTGTAGTGTTAGATATACTTCGAATAATATTTGTGTAGTTCAAATGATAGAAATTTCCGAGAGTTCTGGACACTTCAAAGTCTCCGAGACCCGGAACTAATCGAGTGAGTTATAGAATGATTGCTAATTTGGATTTTGAAGCAAATCAATATGGTGTGGATGAGTGTTAAAATACCGAAAAATGGTACCGAGTGGTACTCATTTCCAAATCGGGATAGAAATCTGGTAACAAGTTACAGGGGGATTTGAATGTGAAGCGTATTGATGTGAGTGGTGAATTGTATGGCGAATGAAGGAATTATTAAATTCTTGACTGAAAGTAATTTGGTGTCTTTGGGTTCAATCGCAACCACTCTGCCAATGAATATGTGGAAAAGTATGAGTGGGAAGTACGAATGGAAAATAATGAAAGGGCGTATGACTTTGTGGTTCCAGAGAAATTTTATCAAGTTCTTTCGAATTTGGGTTTCCCTAGAAAAATTTGTAAATGAGTGAATGATTTAATGAATGGTGGAGGGTAATAAGTTGTGTATTACAGATTGGAGAGTGAGGTGGATATCGGACTTCCACAAGGAAGTAGAATTTCACCAACATCTGCTCGATACATTGATGAAATCAGAATACCAAGACATTCTGCAATTTGCAGATGACTTTGTTATTATGGGTAAAGATCTAAACATCGAAACGGCATGTGATCGAGCTGAAGACTGTGTCAATCTGGTAATCAACTGTTTGAAAAATCGAAATATATTCGTGTTAAAACAAGAACGCGTCAAAGAATTGATTTGCAAATAGGAGTAGGCTAAAAGGGTGAGTAAACCGAAAAGGGAAGCTCATCCTGGTGTGATTGATATGTTACAAAAGACCAGTGCGTTTCGTCTTCCAAAATTGTGTATGTAACGAGTGTGTAACCCTGATACACACTCTATGGTCTGAAACAGTATTTACGGACCAAATGGCTCCCGATATTTGGAGCCAGGCCAATAAACTAAATAAAAAAACTAAAAAAACTAGCCGGTAACGGAGTCATGCCATAGTCGTAAGCCTGACGGCTTGTTCGCAATGTGTAAATGAGTTGGACCTTAACAGAAAGTTTCCCTTTGAAAATGAAAGCGTTTGCGTCAGATCACATAAAACAACTGCTCGTAGCTAGAAAAGAAGCGGCGTTAAACCATGAGAATCAGTAATGGTGCACAACTTTGTGTAAGCCAGAGAAACGATCAATTGTCAGTTTATATTCAGAAATTATAATCGAGCCAATTTTACATAATGTTACATCAGCACTTGGAGTAATCAAACAACCGCAAAGAAGAAGATTAATACGTTTCTTGGTAAATACATCACCATGAAGCGATGACACATTCGATATTTAATCAAGAACAATATTCTTCATTCAAGAATTAAAAGATAAAAATTTCTACCTGCAAGTAGACGTCACTTCAGAACATTTTTGAACTAGTCACTGTTACTTCACACTTATCACTTATTTTATTTCAACCAATAAATTGCAAAAGATTAGCTGCGTGCCACTGATGGGCGCCATGTTCTCTAATCTTGTGCACACAATTTATAACTACAATACACCACACTTGAATCAACTGCACACTTCACTGATTAAAATACGACTGTCCGAAGCGAATTATGGTTGCTCCATTTCATTCTACTCGCAACAGTCATTGTGGTGGTGCATAAATCTCCGTGTAGTACAGTTTGAGATAACTTCATGCATCGTTGTAGTAGTGTGTACAACTGGTTTCGATTCATGTCAAAGAGAAAACAGCTCATGCTCACGAAAACTGAAATACAACATAAAAATATTGCATTGTTTTTGGGTTAGAGGATTCGAACCTTTTTTTCGAGCACTATTAGAAACACTGCGGCATTTAATCTATTGATGTAGACATATTCATTACGACATTAAGTGGCCAAATCCTTTTCTTCGGCTGAACCCGGAGTGTGGTCCACATTGTCCCATAGAAATGTGTAGAAAACTCTTTAAACATGGAATATTCTTGTGATCAAATTAGTGCACTGAAGTATTTATCCAGTTAGAGGAAGAGTTTTAACACGTTCGTGTCAGGTAATGATGTGCAAGATATCGTACTATCACTGACAGAGATGTAATGTAAGTGTTATAGAGACGCAATTTGCCAGGTTGTATTGCAGAAATTGTATGGTGGGAACTCAAAAGACTACTCACCTGGCAGTTTAGAAGTCTCACTTGCCAAAGTCAGGAAATGGACGTGTTCCACAACCAGGTCCATATAAGAGAAGTTGGATCGTGACCTAACCTTTTTGATTGAAAAACAACAGGTTTTACAATCCGAATAGTACAAAAGTCAGCTAGTAGGGAATTGGAAAGATTGTAACGAACGTCTGTTTAGTAAATAGTTTACTTTATTAAGTATTATTATGTCGATGATGATTACATCCATTACGTTAAAAAAAAAAATAAAAAAAAAAATGTTGGTCACCCATTACGTTGTGAATATACATTTTTGGTTGCATATAATTAACAATTATGTACAAGTATTGTGTAATTGGGTGGACTAATGTGATTGGCTTACGCATATTTCTCTATTAATGTATCTGTGATGCTAATCTGCGAAAAATAGAAAACCAATAATTCCCAAATCATTCTAAATCATTTTTTTGCGATATCAAGCCACCGTTCAAACTAACTAGAACTTTGGTTACTTAATTTAAATTATATTATAATAAAAATAGAAGCAATTGGATGCCAAAGTTATTCGAGCCGAATAAACTCAAAAAAAAAATATAATAATAATATATATACATACATGAGCAAAATAAGATCGAATTTTGGAGCTTTGAAAACACAACATTAAAATTGTTCCTAAGACGCCATATGTAAGTCATCTTATTCTAATAGAGTGCTAATTGGTTTCATTCATTGTATTAAGTGAGTTTATTTATATATTTTTCTATAGTGTGCACTTGATGCATATATGGCGCGTATGAGCTGACTGAAAACGTATCAAGAGTATGAAAACAAAAGTTATTTGAGTCCGAAAGAGTGAATGAATTGAAGTTATGGTTCACGCCACATATAATTTTGTTTCTTATATCACATATAATTTTGCATACATGAATTTGTGATTATTATTTTTCCTTACTAAATTACTTTTTTTTTTATATATAATATTAAGCTTATTTATAGTTATTTAATCTTTATACAATACTTTATACTTATTGAGTTTAAAAGTGAATCAGTGTACATATATAAAAACAAAACAGCCTCCAATTTGTTTTTAGGTTTTCCGCCATGCAACCAGAGAGCTCTGTGGAAGCACAGGTGAGTTTTTTTTCTTTATTAAATTGTGTATATGTTGTTTTTGTATCACACTGATTCATAGTTATTTATTTTTAATACATATTTTTAATAAAGTTTTGTGTACTAACATACTTTAATTTCAATTAAATACATTTAGTGTGAATTAAAAAAAAATATAATAATGAAAAGTTAAGTTTTTCTATTGTGGATGATGTTGGTGATACTGGAACTTAAATGAACGATTACTCTTATCTTATTTTCACGTATTTCTTTTGTGGTATTCCTTAAGACCCAGTGACAAATGAACCCCCCAATTTCCACTACAGCTACCAAACTCAGACGTGATCGTCACTGGGGGAGAACCGTTACAAGATTCATTCACAGTTTAATGGATACTTGACATACTTGGCGCCCTTCACTTCAACTAATTTTTCTAGCATTCTTTATTCCACAAATCGTGGAAAATATAACGTGCAGCTCTCCTTCAATTCGAAAACTAGTGCTGTATAGAGGCATCGGTCGTCAGGTCTGAAATACAAAGAATACTCAACGTCTCGAGTAAAATCAGATTTTACTGAAGGGTGGTAGGGTGTATCGTTATATTTATTGATTGTAGCAATGACATATTTGGAAATTACACTAAACTCTAACAACCTTAAGGACAATTTACTGAGTTTGAAAGTGTCTGCTATCAATTTTCTTCTTCTTAGGTCGTTGTTATCTTCAGTAAGGAGTTCCTGTCAGTAAACCAATATTTGAAAACAAGAGGCAAACCGAGTGCACTACCTACTAAACCATTTAATGCAATTGACTACCGGTTAAGAATCCTAAGAAAGCCGTTTCTTAGGATAAAGTTGTGTTTTCTGGATTTTTGGTAATCAAGCTGCTGGGTAGGCATTGGTCTCTTTGGTGATCGAGAAAACTGAAAAACCATCAAAGCTTCTGCTGACTGGAATTGTTACAAGGAAACGAAAAATAATACTCAAATCTTCAGAGATTATCAGATGGTGCAAAATATACGAACCTCTTTTGACATTTTCTGGAAAATGCCAAGAAATACTTATTCTAACTGTGGAGGAGGCTCCATCATTTTGCTATTGCAGTCTTTAAGAGATATTCGTCTACTCAAAGAGATCACATGAAGTATGTGCATGGAAATTTTTTCTATATGTCGGCCAGAATCTGTGGGTTGAATGTTACAGAAGATCAAGCTGGTTCTATGCATTAGGAAGTACAAACTTCCTCGTAATATCCCATCTTAATCCAATCTATCAAACCGAGAATCGAAAGTATAAATCAACCGAAAACTGCAGGCAAGCAATGACGATTCATCTCACTACTTAAAAGCAATATACTTCCAGAAGTACCAGCAATGTAGGGATCCCATGTGGAAACAATCTGCATCATTATATTGATTGATTGATTGATTGATAGGACTGTAGGACCAAGCGCTAGGCAAGATTCCCGGATAACGCCGGGCCTATTCCTACAGCCGTTTACATAAAACGATAGGTAAGGATTGGAAGGTATGTTAGTTAGGAAAGAGCGACCCGGTTACAGACACCATGACAGTCGGTACTAAACTACTATTATCACAAGACAATCACAATTTTAATCTGCTAGTCTGCAATCGCCAATCAGCATTCTCCAGTCCGCAACGCTTATCCGCTCTTCTGTATTTTGAATAAAATTAAAACTAAATTAAAATTCTAAAATAAATTTATTAGTTCGCTCAGGAATCTGTAACTTAATTAATTAGTTTTATTATTTATTTGAACTCCCATCCGCACAACAAACCTAATTAGAACATAAGTACAGAACTCTGAAAGAAATTTTTTTTTAACTTATCGCTCAGGTATCTGAAACAATTTAATTAATTTAGTTTGATAGTTTAAGCCATCCATTACGATAATGTTACCATAATACTGTAACATGCTCATCAGAGAGTCAAAATAGACTATAGGGCGACAATCTTCAGCAGAACCATTTTCCTGTTACATAATTATTACAATAATATAATTTGTTAGTAAAATCTATATCATTTTCACATTATCATTGGTTATTATTTTTATTTTGATAGGAAGGACATTTCCAATTCCATCATATATATTGGTGTTACCTCAACAGTTGAAACTGGAGTATTTAGGTTAATTATCCTGGGGTCTTCTCATCATATGCTGCATATAAATTTGCATCCCTATATTTACAGATCCACCACCATCTAACGCGAGGGGTAATATTTATTTATTTTATGACCCGACAGCATTTCATATACATACATTCGTGTATAGGGTAAATTATTATACAAATAAGTAATTGAGTAAGTTAGATATTACCTGCAACTTAGCTATAACGTATTAAAATTAAATCATTTAATAAATGTCTAAAAATAAATTTACTAGATAGGAATCTGTAACTTAATTATTATTAATTTTATTATTTATTTAAAATCCAGTCCGTACACCTATCAAAGTTAAAATAAAATTCAAAACTCTTAATTAATTAACTTACGGCTCCTGAATCTGTAACCATAAATTAAATTAATATGGTTTGCTAGATTAAGTACCCGTCAACTATACGCTGATATTGGATTGGAATATGTTCATCAGAAAATCCAAATAATTCTCTTAAAACGTATTACATTCCAAAATTATGCAACATTTTATTAAAAATAAAATAAACTTTCCTTGTAAACCCTCTCCAACTATAATCATATTTACACTTATATAAGTAATTAAAACCAAACCTTTTCCATAAATTATTATTATTATTTTTATATTTCTGCAATACAATGTAATTGTAATGCAATGCCCGTATTATGGTCGTGATCAGGGATGTCACTTTACTACAAATGTAGTAGATCCGCTCCGACCTTCACCGTTCATAAATCAAAAATGAACAATTGATATTGTCTTCAAAAAGCACCCTTAAATCCAAATACGAAACTTAATAAATTGAAATTACGCATGGATAACCCACAGCCACATATGCACGACACACAGGCAATAAAGCAGGCAGGGACGCCACATAATGCAATGGAGCAGAAGCACCCCAAAAGTGAAGGAAATCAACACCCCTCGAAGCGAACCCTATTCAAGCAAACCAAACACGATCCAAACTCAACATTCAACCAAACATACATCTATTAGTAGCAAATAAACTCTAACACGAGAACCGAATCGTAAGCATCCAAAATACAAACTCTTTCAGAGCACCCTCAACAACGGAACACCAACCTTAAAAAAAATAAAAATAGAAAGTACAGACATATCTCAACTGACTTTCAACAAACCGAAATTCATCCAAACACCCCACATTCCGGCGAATCCTCCAGGCCCCAACAAATCCCACTCGCGTCCAAAATTCCACATGCCAACAGAGGCTCCCAACCGCCACCGCAACAAGATTAACCCTCATGCCCGTCTCAATCAAATCCAGCTTCGAAAACGCCCCCACCCCCGCGAACCGCAGCAGTATCATGAGTCAAAGAACAAATCACCAGCATACCTACAAAAACCGCTTCTTTTAAACCGCTTCCGACATCCTTCAATAATCCAACCAAAACATCAAACCTCCCACCACTCTGCAAAACTGAATGCCTCCAAACCACCACTGCAAAACAGCTACGATCCCGCCGACATCCAAATATTTAAATTGTTCCAAATCCTCGCCACTAGATTCAAATACCCACCCGACCCATCACAATCTTCCAGACTAAAACAACCCTCAACCGCAATCTCAAAATGTAACTCCAATAATGGAAGATACATACCCGTGTTCTGCACCAAATCTAAACACTCCTGTCCTACAAAATCCCTGAGGATGTGTACACCTTCTTTATTAACTATGTGTCACACACACGCACCCTTTCGAATTGGAATACAGAAAACAAATTTCCAGAAATTTAAATATTCCACCAACAACTGAAAGAACAATTTTTACGCAAAAAAAATTCGCTAAAGAATCTAAATCATGCTAAAGCGGGAACCTCAATAAGTACGAAAATTTTTGCTTATTTTAGAATCGAGACAATGGAATTATTGTTGATAGATTGGATAAAAGGCTCAATCCAAAAAATATTACATTTAGTACGTCGATCATCCAAACCAAAGCTAAGAGTATTTGCGGGCCTCTTGTCAACTTAATAACGAAGAAACAAATACTTTCCAATATAGTCGGAGTTGGTTCCAAAATTTTAAAAATCGGAACGAATTCCTAAATATTAAAACTTCAGGTGAGTCTGCTAGCGCAGACACAGCTGCACCAAACTTCATTCTGCAAACAATTAAAAGCATCGTTGCAGATGGCCATTTAAGGCATCAACTATTTAACGACGAAACAGCTTCTTATTACTTGAAAATAACGCCCTCGCGAACATATTTGACCACAGCAGATAAACATGCTTCCGGCTTTAAAGCAGCAAAAGACCGTTTGACGCTTCTGCTTGGTGGTAATGTCGTCGGCGACTTCAAGTTAAATCCTTTGCTGATTTACCATTCGGAGAACCCGAGAGCTTTAAAGGGTATCACAAAAACAAGTTTACTTGTTGTTTGAAGAAGTTATAGAAAGGCTTGGGTTACTGCCAGTCTCTCTACACGAAATGACATGTTTTCAACATTAGCAAATCTTGGGATGAAGTCAGCGACACCACCAAGTCTGGATCGTGGAAAAAGCCTTGGTCGAATCAATCCACCAGTTCTATTGAAGATGCAGCTGAAGTACAAACTCAAATCATCAACATGGCCAAAAAAACTGGCTTCATAGATGCTGATCCGTCTGACGTAGAAAATTTATTAACCTAGCAGGATAAATGATGAAAGTATTTCATCATCTGATAAGATTACATTACATTAAAGTATTCAAATATACAATGAAAAACATGCCGGCAACGTAAAAAGTACAATGTATTTAAATTACATTTAGAATTTAAATACATTGTACCCCGCACAGAACCAACATATTCCCTCATTACACATTTGAATACTTTTTCGACTTACGTCGTTTCAAGTAACGTTAAACTTTTCAGGAACGCATCCACGACGTAAGTCAAAGATCGCCTGTATATATGTATATGATAATCTACGACGTAAGTCAAGGATCACCTGTATATATGTATATATAACAACTGCATAAAATATATAAAATAAAAATAAACAAAAAATTCTCTAATAAACATAGGAAACAGAATTTTGATGGACGAAACGAAAATTTTGTTTTATACATACATAATATGAATACCTAGGCATTTAAATGAGACAGTCGTGTGTAAATTTGCGTTTTTAACAATCAAATAATGATGTATATACAACACAAACACAATCCAAAAATTTATAAAAATAAAATGTAATTCGCCAATTACATTGAATATATTAACATTTTCCTTCACAACGATCGCACAATGGCAGTGATCGTGTTAAAATTTAAATATACAAAATCCCTACTACTGTATGTTTTGAAAGATACATAAACCAAAATATAAAAAAACATCTAAAGGAAAGGGGAATAAGAGAATTGTATGAAGAGCGATGTGCTAGGCAAACGAAAGAAGACGAAACATACAAAGCATGCGATCGCTTTCAATGGAATACTGTGGTGTGCGTGTGATTTGAAAATTGATGTACATAAGACACAAAGACAAATCGTTATATATTACAAATTACAATATTAAACATATAACGGAGAAACAAGAACTGAATGTAACACAATAATACCAATACTTGTATAAAGCATTGCCTGTGAGATGTCAATGCGTAATAGCGTATGGAGATGTAATAGTATCGTACAAAATATAATTAAATACAACACAACACAATATAATATAATATATAATGTAATTACAATAATAATAAAATATAATATAATAATATAATAGCGATACTCATCTGTGATCCGATTTAAAACCACGCACACACAACAAACGAATTTATTTTATTTTATTTAATAACACCGAGAGGAAAAAACACGTCCACTCGGTGTGAAGATCAACACAACACTCAACAATCTGCATCATTATATGGTATATTATCGGATATATACTGAAATACTGAGCTTAAGTCATGTAATACTAGATCCAGTGAGATCTAACAAGATGATTCTTCGATTTCGATAACGCAGATGATATTAGCCAGCTATCACAACCTATATTATTGATTTCAAGAAATACAGTCCGATGATAAAAAGCAACCTCCGATATCATACACTCTATATTCTTCTTAAAATAAACGCCGAGATATATTTGTTTAAGCCAATGTAACCAGAATACTGTTTGGTGAATAAAGTATATGTTACACTTTATGCCATGAGCTTGGAGCTCGTCGATTGCAATGTATCTTCATGTTATTAGTCTAACACGCAAGCATCAGTGCTGAATAATAAAATAGGATACAGATGAAAGAGAGCTAACAGCTAATAATAATAGGGCCTGTTTTTCTTCATCCCGTGTTTTAGACTGAAGTTTCTGTCATAATTCAAGATACGAGTACACTGCTTGTCTTAGTGAAAGCTAGACGGTTATACGAGCACTCAGGCTGTGTTTCTTCACTATCGGACCTCACCATAGGAAAATTGTGCTCTGTGCGCTTTGCTCTTTCTCTATCTCTATCTCTCTCTCTCTGGCTTAAACGATAATTTCCATGGTAGCTATACAATGACACCAGGTGGCAACTAGACTCATTTCAAATTAATAATAATTGCGATTCGATTGACTGAATAGGCCATTTCAAATTCGAAAGAAAATAAAGACTAGACAGGCTCCTTCATGTCACGTATAACGGTCCGCTTGGGAATATACCCTCAAATTATCTTCCAGGACAAAAACTAATGCAGGAAAAACGCAAAGCCTGAAAGAAATGGCTGAAGACGCGAGAGCTGCAAGATAAAAATTGCAATGAAACAATGGAAAAAGGTTTGCTAGAGGAAAAAGGTTTCCTCTAGTATCTTCTTAGATGTGATGCAGACCTTCGATAAGGTGAAGAAGAATATTCCGAGCTAAAACAGATTTTGACTTAAGTCCCGCAGTGTAGCGTTTTGGGACCTTTTCTTTACCTACTATATACCAGAGATCTACCTCAATTAAACGAAGTCACTGTTGTCACATGCAAGAAGCGTGTGAAAAAATCATAAAATGGATTAAAATGAGACGAATTGGGCTTAATGAATCGAAATCCTCGCATGTGAATTTTACTATTTTGCGGTCATACACGGGGAATCTTCAGAGACCCACGTTGTCCAACAAAATAATAAATGTGTGTAAACATATAGAGTAGGTTCCAGGACTTCAGTGTTTGCTGCATGTCCAATGCTTTAAAGCGAGAGAAGTGGCGTCAGTCCATAAAGATTCTGGATTGGAAAAAAAACGGTGATTACCTGAACATCGATGAACTAGGGAGTAAACCAAAAAATAATTATATTGAGCGTAATATAGACATAAAGGAAGGAGAAAAAACCTTAATGAGATGGTCATAGTATAAAGGTGAAGGGACAGTTCTATGCCGATCTGCTAAGAAATGTAAAAAAAGGTGTCGATAATTAAGAGGTGGGGTGGAAATAGTCGGCATTAGAAAATGAAATCAAATAAATGATCTGATGATTCAAATGAAGGGTGGATGCGATTGTGGAAAACGTTGACGGTGTAGTGGCAGTGAAAGAAAAGGTGTAAGCAGTGGTACACATTAGGGATTTAGAAGAAATAATTAGTGACTCCGATGTAAAATGGGTAGTCCAGACAGCTTTTGGAAAGGTGAATATTGACGAGATACTTGTAATTGTAACATCAATTAAACCGGCTCTGACACGAAGAAAGCCACGATAAAACTTCCAAAGAAATGGGCAAGGCAGATAGTGGACAAAAAGCGCATTCGAATTGGATGGGTTTCTTGCCGACTGCAAATGCGTTGCTGTTACAGGTTCTGAGAAAGGAAACCTATAGCAAAGAACTGCCAAGGACCTGATCGTAGTTCTTGCTTCTTCAGCTGTTGGAAAAGTGGGCATATGCGGTAGGAATTTAATGAAGCGCACAATAGGCCAAATGTGGACAATTCAACCACAACAGTTAGTTTAGTAATATCAAATACAGTGGTGGAAGCTATAGTCATGCGGCTACTATAAATTAAAGCACGTCGCCACAGCTATTCAATACAATTTGGACGTGGTATTGGTGAGTTAACCAAACCGACGGAAACTAAAGGCAGGAAACCGGAAAGCAGATCTGAACGGCGATACCGCAAGAGTTTGCCTATAAACCTAGATGAACGTGGTTTGAAGATAGCTAGAGTGTTTCTTCAAAAAGAGGGAAAACCGGATTGGGTGCCTGCGTCATATAGACCACTCTGCCTGCTGGACACCATCAGCAAATTATATGAGCACCTACTGTGTTAGAGATAAATAGACAAAGTCATCAGAACTGGTGGGCTTGCAGAGAACCAGTTAGGTTTTCGAGCGGGGTGTTCTACAGTAGATGCAAAAGCGAAAGTCATGAAGTTTGTCTATAAAGCCGCTGACGGAACTAAATACACACGGCGTGTCCCAGTAATAATTACCCCATGGAAATGCATTCAAAAGCGCAGCTTGGGAATTAATCCAGCAAAGTCTTGAGGAATTTCTAGTAAGTCTGAGTCTTATGGAGGTTCTTCAGAGCTATTTGACTGAACGAGGATTCATTGTATGATCAGCGAACCACTTTAGGATCACTGCTCTGGAATATTCTTTATTATGGTTTTCTCAGAATTCTGTTGCCAGAGGACTCCAAGCTAATGGGATAGACCGATAGCCTGATACTTATTATATCGGTGAGATATGAACAACAACTTGTAGAGTAAAGAGAAGCCGCAGTTGAATTTTCTGCACTCATCGGTTGCAGTTGGTACTGGAAAAGACCGAGGCAGTTGTAATAACAGGTAGGCGAATACTTACGCCTATGGAATTTAACATAGGAGGAATAAGAATAGTACCAACAGTAAAAATTAAGCATCTGACGCTATGGCTGAACCATCGAAGAAGCTTCCAAGAGCACATTAGACAAACGGTGGTAATGGTAAATAGAACAACAACAGGCCTTATTCGATTAATGGCCAGCACTGGCGAAGAAATTTCTCTCCTCGGTATGTTGTGACTATCGCACATTGTGATATGAATCACAATGTGCAATAGTCAAATGAATTCGAGCATTGTAAAGGCGCGTGATCAACTGAAGCTTATAAGATAATTTCGAAAAAGGCAGCCTTCATAATATCTAGCATGCCAGCTATAACGTTAATGGCTAAATATAGAGTCACAGTACTCAGCGGGATGCTCAAGGAAGCCGCCGAACAAGAAATGATGGAAAAAAAACAGAAACGATGGAAGAAGGTGGACATTGTGTCGAGGACGCAGTGTTCTGATTTCTAGAGTAAAAGAGTGGGTGGAGCGTAAACACGGTGAAACCAACTTCCACTTAACCAAATGTCTACCCTGCTATGGCTGTTTTAATAACCATTTCTTTAAAATGCATATTAAAGAGAAGCCCTGTTATTTCTACTGTGATGAACCAGATACACCAGAACACACTATTATTCACTGTAAATGGTGAGAGCGGGAGCGTCGTGAGTGTATAACGATAAAGAAGGAACATCCCACGACTGAAGTTATGGAAATTTTGCGAACCCAGTCGTGTGGAGGAGCGGAGGGTGGGGTTTTAGTCGGTAAAAGTCCGGCACCTTTCTTTATCTATATATATATATATATATATATATATATATATATATATATATATATATATATATATATATATATATATATATATATATATATATATATATATATATATATATATTTATAAATATATATATATTTGTGTGTATATATATATATATAAATATATATATATATATATATATATATATATATATATATATATATATATATATATATATATATATATATATATATATTATATATGGTCTATTCACGACTTTAAACAGTTAACCTCAGAGTAAAGATAGAAAACGTGAATATAAAAAGTGTATTCTCCTAATCGAGTTGACCATATATAGAGAAGAGCTTAATCATCGAGAAATATGCTTAACGATATTATTCCGCTTGCTCGCGGATAACTTTGTTTTAGATTGCATGCCACAAACAGATGTTGAAACAAATAATTGACATTTGTCGCGTACTGTACCCAAACTAATTTCGATTTCTAATAATTGGATTTATATTAATGATGATTTTGAAATTTTTTAAGGGTCAGTTCTTCGTTAGGGTACAAACAAGCCACCCCACAAAATTGAAACAAATGAAAATCTTAATTAGAAATACCTGTCACCAGAATTTTTATTTTTTTTTTTTGAAATATTAAAATCGAAGAAAACAACCCAACATATACATAGTATTTGAGGTCATCGTATAAGGTTTTACTGCCTGTCCTATATCACAACCATTTTATTACATTTTTTTATTTTTTTCAATTGAGTGACATTCAAAATATATTTTTTTCGTTCCCCAGTAGCAGAAAAATAAAAAAAAGTTCTGGGTCAAGTTGAAAACATAGAAATGTTGTTGCTCTCTGTGTTATAGATGTGCCCGATTTGATTAATTTATTAGGGTATTTTGTTGTTAGACTTAAATAATGTATCCACTGTAGTAATGTGTGTGTGTGTACACGAAAATCTGTGACAAATTGATATATGTTGTGAATTCGAAATAATTACATATATCCGAGTGTATACATTTTGAATCGATACACACAAAAAAAAAGCTTTTCCCATTTTAAAGTTTAATTTTTTGCCTATGCTGTATTCGTCTATATGAATGTATAGATCGTTAGTTACCTAATGGTTAATTATTCAGATAAAGCGATTATTTTGTAATTGATCCAATGAGCTTATTTTTAAAATTAAATATTCGATTTTGTTTTTTTTATGTAAAAGCTTAATTAAACGGAAAAAAATTCTAATAAGATTGATTCACTGATCAAAGGCAAGTTACTTTTTACAACAAAAAAAACGTCTTTTGGTATTAAGAAGAAAGTCACCGTTTTTAATTATAAAAAGCTTTTTACTAAATAAAGTCAAATGTATATTTATATATTTATTACAAAGGAAGGCTTGCCTTCGGAGGAGATTTATTCTCGTCGTTTTAAATCATCAGGGAAATCATAAAAATAAACTATCTCTCACACACACCCACACACACACACATTTTTCTACTTTCCTCTGCTAAACAAATAATTCGATTAAAACTTGTTTATGATGATGGAGCTTTTGTCATTTTCGTTGGCGGAAAAACCACCCTTAACATGGGTATACACGTTTTTAAAATTATTTTTTAGAGCTCGCACACACACACACCAAAAATCATTTTCTGACAACATCAAAATAATAATCCAATAAGTAATTGAACAGAATCGATTTTCCATTTACGTTGTCGACCCCCACCCAATCCAATCGCTTTTTTTTGTTTGATATAAATTCAATTTCAACACCTTTCTGAATTAATTTTCATTCATCTTCCAGTTCAGCATTTGAATATTATGCGGACAAGACCGAAGGATATTTTTTGTTCGATTTCGATTTTATTTTTCACTCAATTGAACAAATTGTTTACGTAAATCAACCAATCTATTATCTTCGAAGGTGATTCGATTTTTTTTTTCGTTCGTTTTAAATTTCATTTTAAGAAATACGTTGGGCGTGGGCGGGTGGGTGAATGGTGGTTTATATCTTTTATAGCACACGGATGCGATAATTTTCACCGAAAATATGAGATTAAAGTCGGTTGGTGTATGTACACCCGATATTTTCGAAACGAATAGCCAATTTGGGAATTTACCGCTGTGCATGGACGATTGAATTCTGTTTGATTAAATTTTTCATGCATGTCTGGGATATATTGCATATGGCATATACGAAAGGACATAAAAATATGAAAGCATATTAGTTTCGAGTTAGAAAATTATACCCCACATCACAAAGGGGATGAAAATTTGATTTGATTCTTATTTATTTTTCTTATTTCAATTTAATTCGGTTTTTATTTGTGTTTCATGTTCCTTCGGTGTACCGATATGCAACCCCCCGTTGAACAAATGTTAAAGTAAATCATACAAAGGCAAACACACCCATACACACACACACATAATAAATACGAATGCATTCTTATTGTGTTAAAATAAAAAGATTAGACGATAAAATTGGGGGAAGGAGATTCGTCTGTAAAACGAGACTGGTGAAAATCTTATATGGTTTTGATTAAGTTAAAGAAACGAACATACATAATCTTATACGACACTTTTCGTTTGAGAGACGGAAACAATATGTGGTTGGTGCGATGACGCGTACCAAAGTTAATTATAGCACCATATCAGTGTTTGTACACACAGGCACGCATGGGATTTAGTATTTTAATCCGTGTATATGCATTTCGACTCTCCTTTTTTGGGGGGATTTTGTGTGGTTAAGTCATGATTAAGGGATTAGTTAAAATTATTTATATGCCGATAAAACTGAAAGGACATCTTATAGTTTCCTACTACTCACCGTTATTACACAGTTTCTACGGCATTGCCTGGGAAAGCATATACCATCCTCTACGTATCCGAGTATTCTCGGTAACAGTGACTGTGGCACCAATATCTATACAGATTTGGCTAATAGTCTTTAAAACAAATTGTTGGATCGCAGAATTAATGAACCAATATGGTATAACAAACCATGAACGTGGGTACTTTCTAAGAGTAGCAGGACGACAGGATCTATATGTCGTTAACAGATTAAACAAGTAATTGTCACATTTTGATATTATATATTCACCCTTGAGGCTGTTATTGAAGAAGAGAAATAAGGTAAAACATGACATACTGACATGAATGAAGCGCCAGACGTTCAACCAAAGAAAATATTAATAAGAAATAAGCAGAAATTCCTAGATCTGCTTTGTACAAATTTCAATCCAATAAGAAACATGTTCTAACAGAATTTAGGAAGACTTTGCATTGTTAAACTTTTGTAAGTTAACTTTTGATCAAGTATTTTCACTATGCTCTAATCACCAAATACTCAAAGTAAACTATTATATTCGAGAAGGGTTCACTATAGACCCACATGAGAATCTAGAAGAACAAACTTTTATAATATTCAACCTATACACCTAGAGAGGTTAAAAGCGGCGTAGTATTAAATAGTTTCGAACAACTTTTACTCAAGCTTTTCATATTTGGGCAGAAAATACTTTCAAAAAATAATGATTGATGAGCTTTTATCAAAACTGAGGAGTGTTGTGTTGATCATCACACCGAGTGGACAGATGAGTATCGCTATTATATTATTATAATATATTATATTTTATTATTATAATATTATATTATATGTATATACTGTGTTCTGTGTTGTAAAATACCACTTAATCTCACAGGCAATGTTTTATAGTATCGGTTTCATATTATATTCAGTTTGTTCTTGATTCGACATTATAATATATAACGTTTTTGCTTTGTATCTTATATACATCATTTTCATATCCCACCACAATCACATTGCATTGGAAGCGATCGCATGCGAAGTGCGTTTCGTTATCTTTCGTTTCACTTGCCCATTCCATAATTCGCTCTTCATACAAATTCCAACTACATAAACGTTATATATTTCCGTTTCCTTTAGACGATTTTTAATATTTTGTTCTATGTATGTTTCAAAGCATACCGTAGTAAGGATTTTATATATTTAATCGTTGTATTGGAAACCAATACGTATATGTATACGGCCATTTCCTATCGAAAAACATGGTCAGTCCTTTGTATGTGTAATGGAATAGAAAGTGGTAAATACATCAACAATCGTATTGAAAGAGTTGATTTTTTCGTAATTTTTGACCTTTAACTTGCTATAACTTGGAAGTCAGTCCGCAAAACCAATAACTCACTTCCCAGAATTTGGAAAGTGATAGTTTATCAACAATCCTAGATTAATAATTTTCATTTAAACCAATATTTTAATTCATGTTTTTGAAGAATTAAGAATCTAGATTTTTATATTTTTGATCGTGAATAGAAAAATAAAACGAAATGAATTTGTAATATCGGGTTTAAATGCAAATTGTTTGTTAGATTGTGCTCTGTTTCCCGTTTACAAGTACTAATATGATTTTATTTTGCATCCCGTTCGTTTTTTTCTGTTTTCTTTCGTTTCAATTTTTTTTAGAAATAATGCAAACAGTTTTGTTCTTCGTTGTCTTTCAGCGCATTTCGTTTCATTTTTATTTTTAATTTTTTTGCTTTTGTTTCCTACCAGCAGTTTTGACAGAAGGATGTATTTGTTTTATGTTAAATGTTATGTTTTCGTAATTTATTTTCAATATATGCTGGAAACAGATGGTCAGAATTCTGACAGCATCGAAATTGGAATACACACGTTTATATGAAGTGAATTCCATGTATTCTGCTCGACATGTAGAATTCTGTTTCATGTCTCTATTAATAACACATAAAACAAAATAAAATGTAAATCGTGACTAAGCTCAAGTTGATTTTTTTCATTTAGTTTTCTGTTGATAGAAAATATTTTTGTATTCTGTCAAAATAAAATGCAGGAACAGAATAATTTTAGATTGGAAAAATAATAAACTAATTTAATTTTTACAAATTTGTGTTTTTATTTAACTATTTTATACATTTCATAACATAATAATTTAAATAATCCTTAATAGCGAATACATCTCGTGAAATTATATCCTGTAGTATATATAAAAACCGTGCAATCGCCTCTAAATTTCGGTGTAAATTGATCGCGTCTTTTGCC
Organism: Tipula lateralis; assembly: GCA_963932295.1. Classification (NCBI taxonomy): domain Eukaryota; kingdom Metazoa; phylum Arthropoda; class Insecta; order Diptera; family Tipulidae; genus Tipula; species Tipula lateralis. The sequence continues at coordinate 57,658,560 of OZ010736.1, read as the reverse complement.
TTTTTTTTATTTTTACTACAAAACTTATGGAGTTAAGTTTATATGCACAATAACATAAATAAAACATGATTATATTATTAATTTAATTATATTTTATTAAAACATTCAATTCACGCCAATTTTTAATTTTATTTCCGATTTTTTTATAAAAAACAAAAACTAATAAAAGAGTTTGACAGCTCCAACTCTGTTTGACGCGTTAGAAAAAACAACATGTAATTTGCAGGAGGCGCTGTAAACAGTGCTACCGGCAGAAATTCTGACCATCTGTTTTCAGCAATACATACAATTTTAGGTTTATAAATAATTATCAATTTTATAAGGATTTTGATAATGTCTATCTGAATTTTAACTAAGAAATAAATTAAACAAAACGTAAATTTTATTTTTTAATTTTTATTAATTTATTTAATTTATTTAAAAATTATGAATTGAATTATATCAAATTTATTTATTTATATGTTTATTAAAATTTTTATTTCCGCAAATATATTTTAAATTTGCTAAAAATTGAATATATTTTTGGTCAATTTTTTTCATACTGACAAACAATACAAAAACATTAACAGACAATGTACCACCAAGAACAAAAAGAAACAAAAATTTTGTGACTTTGTGTATTCTTTGTGTGCTAGAATGTTTTTCCTATACAAGAATCAGATGCAAAAGAGGAGTAACGTTATATAATCACCCTCTATAAATTTTATCGAATAACATTGAATCATTTTGATCATGTGATCATATTCGAGAAACGAAATATTATCGAACTAACATATTAGCCGAAAATAAAAATAAAAATTAGGAAAATTTCTTATGAATGAAAAATTTGAGTATGTATCAATAAATGGGAGAATTTTTGTACGGTACAAATTTTGTTGTTTTCTCACCATTTACTCATACTAACTCATAAATGTGAGGAGTTGGCCTGAGATGCAATGATATTGTGGAAACTATAATTTTTATATATGTTTGTATTGTGTATTGTGTGTGTGTGTGTTGTATATACATTATTATTTGATTGTCGAAAACGCAAACACACACACAATACAGTCTACATATCAATGTCATAGATATTCATATTATGATGTCATAGATATTCATATTACAACACATTTTTCGTCCATCAAAATTCTGTTTCCTATGTTTGATAGAGTATTTTTTTGTTTTTTTTTTATTTTATATTTTGTGCAGGTGTTATATACATCTATACCATATATTATATACATACAGTAAAACCTTTCATATCGATGGTTTTGCTATTCAATAGTTTTGCAAAGGATGTTTCATATTTGAATCTTTTATGGAATTTGAATTACGATTATATCTGACTATTGAGGTTTTAATGTATGTAAGATTGTTTATTACGATCACTACCATTACACGATCATTATATTGACGGTAATATATATGATCGGTAAGGTTACCATTGATTGGTTGAGATTTAAAGTGGCTGAAATGTTGAGCTTGATTTGGACGATGCTTCTTGTCAATGAAGTTCACTATTTTGCAAATGCTCTTGTATATGTACTATGTTATGTACCCCTAAACAACTATTGTCTTAATATTTCCATGGAAAATAATAATTTTTTGTAATAATTTTGTTTTATTTACTCATAAGTGTAAATGGATATGATTTCCTGAGTGACATGCTTAACATTGGATGGGGATTACTTGACCGGTGGTCTCGACCAGAAAGTTTATGTTTTTTAAATACTCCATTTTCTGTCATATCATATCATATCATATCATATCATATCATATTATATCATATCATATCATATCATATCATATCATATCATATCATATCATATCATATCATATCATATCATATCATATCATATCATATCATATCATATCATATCATATCATATCATATCATATCATATCATATCATATCATATCATATCATATCATATCATCATATATCATATCATATCATACCATATCATATCATATCATATCATATCATATCATATCATATCATATCATATCATATCATATCATATCATATCATATCATATCATATCATCATATATGATATCATATCATATCATATGAGCTTTTATCAAAATTTAGCATCCATGAATTGAATGTCCAGAGATAGGCAGATAATTTAGTCGAAGCCATCATTCCATTCATTGGAAACTAATCAGATATATTGTTAGAAGCTTTCGACACTGTTATTTGAGAAGCCAGATTACCACGAAAAGGCATACGGAATTAAGATTTCATGGGGTACGGAATATGACTGTTATTGTTATACTTAATAGTGGTTTGAGGCATATATTTTTTAAGATGAAGAGCGATAAAGAAACTAGATGCTAAATATTAGATATAGCATCCAACTGATTGACTGATGTCTTGAAATAACAGCCTCTAGCTAATAACTTAATCCATTTGAACATAATGCATTCCTAGTATGCAGTTCATTTAATATTTTTCTTTACCAGAAGAGTGATCATTTTCCAGGCATTAGTTTGTTTTTAATGCCTAGAGCTTTATCTCAATACTATCAAGTCAAAAATTATCATGAAAAGGCAGTTAACCAACTTTGAGTCACATTTAATTGACCCAGGTTATAGCTAGACATAAAGCTCAGCTATCTTTGAGGATCAGGAGTGAAAGCTTTTACAGCTTAATCATTAAATCCGAAAGTAGTCTGATATTAAATTGTTTGTGATTCAGTTTTTTAAAACTCATCTGTGAGATATGTCCGGAGCTTTTTGCATCAGACTTTTGGCCAAGTGATGGTTTGGTTGAATTAAAACGATTACAACACATGGCTTGCATGATGCAAGTGTATAATTAGCAAATTCATACGAAACCATTTGGTTAAAGTTAAGATGAATGGGTCTTCTGAATAACCATACTATGATGTTATATTGTTTCGTGAACCCTGGTTACCTGGTTAAAATTTTCCTCATCTGGTTCTATCGTTTAGAGAAAGGATAAGAACGACTCGATATGAAAAGGCGATGCTTTTTGCTGAAAAAGATGCCACGACTACCATTGAACTTTTCAGTTTTGGAGTTTGAGACACTGAAAAAAGATTCTGATAAGGTAGTAGACATGAGGCTTGTAGCATTACCCGGGTGGGCTCGGTTGAGCAATCTTGGCCATCATGCAGAATCGATTGATGGCAACCGTTATTGTTATCCGATTGCTAAAATCCTATCCTACCCAAATATACTCACCTGTATAACAGCCAAAACCAAAATAAAAACTAGAACCGAACAAATGTCGATTGTGAGTTGAATGTCGCATTTATTTGGTTCATGTGACATGCTGCGCGAGCCCACGGGAGATGCCCCGTAGCGGCGAGAAGATTGGCAAGATTCAGGCTAGTGAAGACTAGATGGCGGAACAGATGGGAGAGAGAAACGACGTTCGAGAGTTTCGAAGTTTCACGAAATCTCGAGCCGCTGAATTGGAAACTTCTCGGTAAAAAAAAAATGTAAAAAGAAGAACATTTGGTATCAATGGTATGAATAAGTGAAACAGCATAATTCATTCCGACACAAGGAAGTTTCGTCAGCGTGTACAACGATAGCGTGTAGGATAGCGGTCACCTAGCAGCAGTGGATTCATAACAGCGATATACAGGTGAGTTTACAATATTCTACCTTTTCTCTTTCTTCATTTTCCGACCCTACACTTTCCCTTGATTCAAAGTCAAGGGATTCATTTCCTTCGAGTTTGCGTGGTGGTTTTTTTTGTGATATCAGTAGGTGCCCCGCCCTAGTCCACTCGCTCAAACACAGAACAAAGCCGGACACACGTGCTGGTAGACTGGCGTCCAACGGTAGTTATCGATTTTTTTTGGTTGTCTTCCCAAGCCACAACCACGACAGGAGAGCGTGGTACAGTCTCTGTTGGAGGGTAACCATATAAATGTAATAAGTAACGCTAACATATCTGATAAATGTTGAATCCGACGCAATGGTAACACTAAAATTAAAGTTGTCCAGTAACTTTACGTAGTTAGAAATACTAGAGAGGCCTAGTAATAAATATTTAAAATGGGTCAATGTGGGTAATGGGTAACAATGGGTCAATGTGGGTAACATTGTGAACTCATAGGTTCACTCAAATTGGTTAAGATAAAGAGGACGGCTGAATAACAATGTAGTCAAATAATGTATAGTCAAAGGAAACCGGTAAGATTCTTAAATTCACTGCGGGCTCAAACAAATCTCACCAATTTAGTATTATACTTTGGCCGAATTTAATCTACACCGAGTTGTTCAAAATCACAATCAGTAGTGCTGAGGAACTCATTCAATGATGTGTAGTAGTGGGCATTGTGTTACGGAGAGCAAATACTAGATTTCCAGAAATTTTCTTATATCTATGACATTATATTATATAATGTCTGCTGTTTGAAATGTCTGCGGTTAAGATGAAAACGGAGTAATCGATGATAGTCAATGTTTTTTGATCTGTTGACGTCATCTCATATTGGAAAAAGGTCGGTATCGCAGACAATCAATTCGTTGGAGAAAGAATTTTTAGAGCAATGGCGCCACCTTTGCAACTTGTGAGAAAATCGTATCTTAACTTATAGAATTACTGAAAGCGTGGTGATAATAGAACGAAGGTTAAATTATTGGGGCAACGATATGATGGAGTTCCAATAGGATTAAGAGAGTTATTGATTAACCTGCCTTTAGAGAGCAGCAATCACCAAAACACTTTATCAAGTGGATAGTTATAAAATTTAACACATACTGGTGATATAGAAACACTTTTTGCTATTGGAATGTATAGTGGCTTGTTTTATCGAATCTAGGGCCTAAGAAATCTAAGAAAGTTAAGATTAACGTGATCGGAGTTTGATCAGAAAAAGTGTTCCATTACCACGTGAACAATAAGTAAATAGTTACAATTTAACGACCAGATTATAAATTGAATTGCATGTGACCACATGGTTAAGATAAGAAGCCATTTCACAGTGAAATTTGTAACTACTATGGATTGAACCATTTGTGGTAAAATGAAAATAAAGTGCGGGTCAAGTAAAAATTTAAATTCCTTTCTTAAATTGATCCCTACTTGTCTCTAAGAAGAAATTAAAGGATGGAAGGTTCATCACAAGACGTGCTGTTATATATTTTCAAGAATGTCAGATAAAGAACTTTCGGGGTTAAAATGGCAACGAACGGTGAACAAAAATAAATTAGCGCATATCGTACAATTTGCTCGAAAATCTGGATGCAAGTACGAAGATAGAACAGCTCGTCGTACGTCTTGATCAAGTGGTAAAACTTGATGACCTACTCGGTATGTATACAGTACCACGATTCACGAATAATATTTATCCGGGGTGGAAAAATTCCAGAATCTTAAAGGCTTATTCATAAACTGGACCATCCAACCATAAATGATCCCTCAGACTTTTTGGAAAAAAGAATTTCTACCTTTAAAACATGCCAGGCACTTCAAAAGCGAATTCTTCGGAGCAATGCAGTCAAAGATCATGTAGCTACAAATAAACACGAGCATAAAGAAAATCAAATCCACTATAAATGCACCATATGCGAAAGTCTGGCAAATATATACTCATTATGTCTAGGCACTAAACATCCTGTTCATAGAATATATCCAACCAATCGACGTTCTCAAAAATGTAGAAGGAAGCATCACACTCTACTTCATTTTTAGGAGACTAAAACTCAATTAAACCTAGCAGATAAAAGGGAATCAATACCGGAAAGTTCAAAATTTGTAGGTCATGCCAGTTCAGATCGTCTGGACTCCTACTTCACAATTTTGTTCACAGCTGGAGTGGAGATAATGAGCCATGATAATCGAATAAATTACTGCCTGTGGCTCCTAGGTTAGTTTTATCACTGAAGATTGCGTGCAAAGGTTAGAATTATGAAGAGTTAATTCAAAGGTGATAGTAATTGGTATTGAGGAACAGTGTTGTGCCGTATTGTCTACATGACGTAGACAATTCATTGTCTACACGTGTCGACAATGTATGTCGACAATTAAAAAAGTTGTGTCGACAATGTAGACAATGTCGACAAATCGTAGACAATGTCGACAATTGATAAAATATTGCGTACCATACCGAATAATATGTTAGTTTATTATAACTATAGATAATGAAAATATTTATATGATTATATGGTTTGTTTATTTTAAGATTTCAGGTATTACCACTCAGTATCTGATGTTTAGCCACGCTTTGACACATTTTGATAAAAAAACTTTTGTTTTTTGATTTGGTCATTTTTCACGTGACAAAATCAAACAAAAAAAAATTTAAAGCAGTCAATTAAAAATAACATAGTTTCTGGGGCTTTTCACGTTTACAGTGGATCACCATCGGAGATACTTTATACATTTCTTTATTACCATTCTATTCTACAAACTAAAATTGTTTAGTATGGGTATCAGTTGTGTTCATTAAGGTGCGTCATAGCTTTCGAAAACAATCCTTACTTTTTTTTTACTCGAACGTGCTTGCAATTCTGATTAGTTCAAAATAACGTTTAAAAAGTTATTAAATGATGATTTCTAACATTTATTTTATTTTAAGGTTTAAGCTAAAATATATTTATTTTATATTGGGAATTTTCTTACTTAAATAAAATAATAAATAAAATAATATAATCAATAAAATAATAATCTAATCAATATAATAATAATAATAAAATAATATAATAATATAATTTTCGCTAATCTGTATAGTTATAATAAGCTAACATATTTGGTATACTTCGGAACTGTTTATTAATCGTCGACATTGTCCAAGAATTATCGACATTGTCTACGAATTGTCGACATTGTCTACGAATTGTCGACATTGTCTACGAATTGTCGACATTGTCTACGAATTGTCGACATTGTCTACTAATTGTCGACACCAACATGTCGACAATATCAAAATACGCGTAATGGCTCAACACTGTTGAGGAAGAGTTCAATTAATTATGAAAACCAACCAACCTCTCGGGTATGAATTAAGTGCGTTAATCACTAGTCTATTAACGAGTAAAAATATAAAGCGGGAAAGTTTAAATTTACCAAACGGAATTATTCTAGCAGATGTTGAAATTCATATCAGGGGAGAAATCGACATACTGGATGATTCTTTCAAAATACTACGAAACATCTCGCGATGTACGCAAGGTATTCCTAGATTTCCTATAAGCAAGTCTATGATCAACCGAGAGAGCCTATGGTATGCGCTTGAATATTTAGGAATATCGAAAAAATATGTATATCTCTGTAAAATTACAGTAACGCAGTCACAATGCTGTGTTAAAGTTGTGTAGACGAAGAGCTGCATCATAATTACACCAAGAGAAAGGTACTATCGGCGGCTGGAAAATTGTTCGATCCCATGGGTTGGATAGCTCCGATTACTGTTGTCATTAAAATATTTATGCAAACTCTGTGGTATAAAAAATTAAATTGGGAAGATCAATTGCCAGAAGATCTAAATGCTAAGTGGTTACTAATCTTAAAGTAAATTGTACCGAGGTATAAGAAAACCTCGTCACATTGGAACATCAGCATCATCTCAAATAGAAATCCATGGCTTTTGTGATGCTAATACGAAAGCATTTGCTACAGTTGTCTATTATCGATTCACTGATTCAAACCATAAAGAAAATATTTGATTGATCGCCGCCAAAACAAAGGTGGCGCCAATAAACCAAGTTTCTTTGCCAAGACTTGATCTCCTTGAAGCTCTATTATTAACCAAATTAGTGAACGTATACTCGTAAACTGTATATATTGGTTAGATTCCAAGGTAATATTGGATTGGTTGGAAGGCCATCCACGACGATTGAATATGTTCGTGGAAAATCGAATCGCCGAAATTAGATCAAGTTGTAAGCGTGAGCAGTGGAGATACGTGCCTGCATTTTCGAATTTAGCAGAATGTGCTTCGCGTGGCTTATCACTGAATTACCACAACAATATGTGGTGGTGAGCGCCAATTTGGTGGTATCAAGATTAAAAAAAGTGGCCAAATCAGAATAAGACCCATTATCCAGCGGAAGAAGAAATCCACAAAATGTTTACATTTAGTATACGTATCGAGAATAAGTGGATTGATGATTTTTTACGTTCATATTCATCGTATCAATGAGCACAAAGGGTTCTTTGATATTTTCTACGGCATGCAAACCTTCGAAATTGTATATACTGTGTCTAGCAAGTCCTTAAAGCGATTATTTCCATTTTTAGACAAATGCGGTATTTTTCGAGTGGTTGGTATGCGACTAAGCATCCAATCATTCTGCATGCAAAATCGAGAGTTAGTTGGCTTCTGCTGAAAGACCAGTATATTTATCCCAAACATGCAGGTCTATCTTTATCAATGAGTCTAATGAGTCAAAGATTCTGGCTTCCGAGAGGTAAATTTGTAGCAAAATCATTGGTCAAAGGTTGTGTGCAATGTGTGAGATTTAATGCAGAACCTCAAAATCAGCTAATGGGTAGTTTACTAAAGAACAAATTAGATTTGGTACGTCCTTTTTTATCGACTGGCATCGATTATGTTGGTCCCTTTTCCATGCATTTGGTCAAAGGAAGAGAAATAAAACATACAAATGGTACAAACTTTATTGGGGCAAAGCCAAAACTCAACCAAACCTTTAACAAATTAGTGGAGAAATCAAATCATATCAAGTGGAATTTAAAACCTCCGAATAGTCCACACTTTGGTGGGCTTTGGGAAACGGGTGTAAAATCATTGTCCACACTTTGGTGGGCTTTGGGAAATCGGGTGTAAAAATTTTATTTTAAGCAAGTAATGGGAAAAACAACTCCAACATTAGAAAAGATGAGCACACTAACTGTCGAAATTGAGGCTATTTTGACTGCTTACCTGCAGGTAATTTTCTACGTGGATATTCTCCTACCACCATTCCTTCATTAGAGAGTGTTCATGTGAATGGTTCGTCGTCAGAATCTAATCCAGGATATTGGGTTGCCAATCAGTCACTGGTTACTAGGAAAGGTATTAAAACTTCATTCAGTACTCGACCAACGGGTAAGAGTGGTAATATTAAAAACTTCCAATGGAGAAGTGAAACGATCAATACATCGACTATGTTTACTTCCGGTAAATATTGATCCAAAAGAAACAACTAACATGCCAGTTAGTGAGTATCACCTGCGTTCCAGTTCTGGGCAAAAAACTAATCAGCAATAATTTAGAAAAATCCTCTTAAATACCAATCGCCGTAGTAACATACGTAGTTACATACGTACTACGGAACAAAATCGTTCAATGTGGGCAGTATGGTGGTTTAATGACGGAGCGCACAATCAACAAATCGGTGATTGTCACCTGCTATATTATTGATACGCTAGCACGATTCCATATTGTGCCGCAAGGCCAAGAATACTTTCATCAACAGACTAGTTCATTAGTAATTTGTCACCAATGACATACTGATACAGCCAAACATATAATTCTACAGACTAAAATCTGTCAGTTCGTTAGAAACTTATCCAGACGAAATAAAATTATCTCTTCCATTTGACTCAATATTGCAGAGATTAATTACATTTTACGTCATCAAATAGACGTTCCACAATGTATTAAGACAAATATATAATTGATGATTAGAATTAAATTTAGAAAAAAAAAAATAAAATTTAATTTGAAATAAATGATAGCGAGACATTTTTATCATTTCAAATCGCAACAAAAAAATTCCAAAAATTGGTGACTTTTTACGTTTTGTATTTAAGATTGTCGCCGGCGGTGACGAGGTCTTTACCAACCCATTCCACTCTTCGACGAGTTATATTGTATATCGGATTAGAGTATTAAATGAAAAAGATTGAGATCATTATATTGTTACATTATGTTTTGATTTATTGTTTAAACAAATTCCTTAAAATTTATTATGTTTAATGGCAAAATTGTTGTGACATCATGTAAGCGATAATAATTTCATTGAACATAAGGTTTTATATCAGCTGCAGATAAAGTATTGGGTTTGTTCTATTTATATATTATAAAGAATATAATCAAAAGACAAATGAAAATATAAATTAATTATGTAAATTAATGTTGTGCCAAGGTATATATATGCAGACGAGTATATATAAAATACACACCAACTAAAGCTCTTTAATTTCATTAAAGCTCGCAAACCTTTATTTATGTTTTCCGATTCAGCGAAGGAATATAAAATAAAACGGAAACCATAAACTCGATTAATCAAAATTTAATCATTTTGCCCGGAAAATGTTCTTCCAACTAAAATCCAACAGCGAGCACAACAACAATATTTTATGCGAAACCGTTAAAAGAAAATTGAAAATGTACACGACGAACTAAAAATTAAATTATACTTAATTTACTACACTCCTCCATCGATCTACTCCTACCTTTTTATTCACACTACGTATATGTTATATAATATATATATATATATATATATATATATATATATATATATATATATATATATATATATATATATATATATATATATATATATATATATATATATACAGGGTGGCTGAGACCAAATGTTACTAACTTCACTTTGCTGTCATTTGGGTAGTTGTCATTTTTCGCGCGTCAATTTTTTGACAGATAGAAGTTTGGTTAGTTGTTTATATGTGGTCAATAAATAATTGTTCTAAATTAATATCTTGATAAAAAAATCGTAATGGAATTCAAACGTTATAGCGTAATTGCACTGTATTTGGGTGGAAATTCACAAACAGCAATAGTTCGTCAGCTCCAGCATTTGAATGTGAATAAAATGTTTGTGTAACGAACCATAACTCGATACAACGAAACTGGTAGCATCGCTAAACGCAACAGAGGCGGTCCTAAAAAGACAGCAACATCAAAAGAAATGATACGAAAGGTGAAGAAACGAATCCAACGAAATCCTCGTCAAAGTGCCAATCAATTAGCCGCACGTCTACATGTTTCACGATATAGCATTCAAACTATATTGAAATAAGAACTACACTTGAAGCCCTACAAGATACAAAAAGTTCAAGATTTTACGGAGGCACCAAAAAAAGTTAGGCTTGAAAGAACACGAGCATTGAAGGCCTTGGCCGAACGTGATGAGATTCCAAAAATTATCTTTTCTGATGAGAAAATTTTCCCCTAGTAGGGATCAAACCAATCCTCGGTTCGATCACTGGATTGTGAATAATTAAAACCACTTGCTTTTTTTTTTACTATAACTTTTATTAATAGTCACAACAATTCACTATTACAGTAATTTTATTTCTCTATATTATATCACTGTTTCACTTTTTACTTTTCCCGATTTTAATTTATCGCTTTCCCAATTCAAACTGAAGCTTTACACTTTCTATTTGCTTCTCGGTTATAGTAGAGTTTTCAATTTATTTATTATTTCGCCTGTATATTGCGATTCATACTGATTTTCAATTACGAGTATTTAGTACTTCTTTTCAATCAGAGATGTCACCCGCGTCCGTAACACTATCCTCCGCCCAAACTTGTTCGTCCCGAACAGGATCCAATTCCCTTCCTCTATAGAAAGCCAACCTTTCCAAATGTACAACCTGTGGTTTTCCTCGGATGCCCTTCTGAATTCGGTAGATTACATCATTGATTTTCGTTATCAACTCGTATGGTCCTCCCCAGCTAGGTTGCAGTTTTGGAGATAAGCCTCTCTTCCGTTGTAAGTTGTGCTCTTCTTTATTGAGTTTCACAACTCCCAACGTGCCAATAGTAATCTTATCTTCCATTTCACCGCGAATTTCTGTTTAAAGTTTCACTTTAATTCTTTCAATGATTGGCTCACCTGTTGTACCTTAAAATCTCCACGTAACTGCATAACTGCAGTTGTACCTTAAAATCTCCACAGTTTAATGTAGCACGCCCTATGATCAACACGAATTTGTTCATCTTCATGAAGTCTACTCCCAAAATTATCTCATCGACAATATCAGCCACCAAAACTTCATGACAGAAGTACCTGTTACCAATTCGTATGGCCACTTCCTTCTTTCCCTTGATTTCTGCACTTTCGCCGGTTGCAGTTTAAATCCTCCAATTGGCTGAAGTTCATTTTCTATTAAATCAGCCCGCACAATCGTCCGCATTGCTCCTGTATCTAGTGTTATCATACAGGCTCTTTCGTTGATTTTGTGGAAGAAGTTAGGTTTCTTTCTTTATCGATGATCTCATTTATTGTTTGCAATATTACAGGAAGCTCCTTCTCTTCTGGTCCCTTGCAATCTTTCCTTTTCCTCCAATACAATGATGATGGTATCATTGATCGCTTATACGTTTTATTTCCCAACAATCCTTTGAAATGTGACCAGGTTTGTCACATATCCAACATCTAATTCTACCTTTTCCAGACCGAAACTTTATTGGTAGCCAATCATTTCCTGGTTCTAATCTGATTCGTCGTATTTCTACCTCTGGTATTATCATATTATTAACAGTCTCGATCGTTAAAGCACAAGCGATGGTCTCCGCAGATGTTGTTTTCGATGCTAACACAACCGCTCGTCTTGTTTATTTTCGTTCCAAGGCTAACATGATTCTATCATTGTCCCCGCATTCGGATTCTGGAATGAATTGCAATATATCTGCCGCACCGCCTTTTAACGCCACTACTGCTGCCGTTTCAAATTGTATTTTAAAAATGTTGAACGACGTTGTTCCGTCGAATGTCAGCTTCAAACTTTTCATCCATTTCACATTTAACTGTATACACTTTGGCATTAAACGAGGTGGACATTTCGCGGAACTTTTCACTCACTTCAGATATAAAATTCCGTTGAATATAATTTTGTTCTTCCAACTTTTTAGCACAGTTTCTTGACCGGTTTTGAAATTTTCTTGGCTAGTCACCATTTCAGTTTTCAAATTTTCTTAGACGGTTTTCAAATTTGGTTTTAAACCACTCATCATTTGTGGCATCGCAACATATCAAAATTTGTAGGAGCTGGGGTAGGTTTATTTATTGTTGCTGGAGAGATGGTCACTCCGGCATTTGTTGCCCCTTTCATAGGATTATCTGCATTAGGTACTCCAGTATTAAATTCATACTGGTCTGGATCGATGTTTTGTTCCAGCAAAGCTTGTTGTAGCCTTTCTTGTAATTCTTCTTTGCTACCAGCTGTAGGAAAACCCTCGTGCGTTCAGCTCGTTCTTCAGCTACGACACTTTCAACTCCAGTAGCTTCATGTCTTCTTATTCACAATCCCACCACTGCCATGAAATATAAAAAAAATGGAGACGATACTACAGCAGCAGAACGAACGAGGAACACAGCTTTTAACCACCATAGCAAAGTTTCACAAACAGGTAAGCGGCACACTCACCCGTGAACATTTGGAGAAACTCTAGCAAAGCGTCGATACAATTAATTCAAAGCGGATAAAAAATTGGTAGCCCAGGGAGATATTGATCCCAAACATCCATACCTGATTGAACGCCGAACAATACAGCGTTCTTTCGAAGAGTTCATAGAAGAATGCCAAGCAAACAAAGTTCTATTTACTTCCACAATACCATCAAAGAAAGAAGAAAAAAGAAATATCGCCAAAACACCATCAACAAATTCCATCACTGGCACTGACAAAAAAACATAGTCAAGTGTCCACATTTCTGCTGAGCAAACTGACAAACAGCCGTTTTCGTTTGTAGTATATCTCAACAGTTCGAGGCTAATCTGTCAAAAAGACGTCGCAATACGCCGCATGTACCGGACATTGGATGTTATTGAAGAAAGATTGGCGAAAAACGACAAAGCCAAGGAATATTTAAAGTTAAAATCAACCAGATCACCAAAACATGAATGAAATTGACGAAAACTATTGTGGAACACTTCAAGATAAATTGGAATCCACCTTGATAAGATCCACCTTGATAACAAGTAGTGCGCTCTGATAAAACAACAAAGGCAGTGAATATACAACTACCTCAGATCGAGCTGCCCATATTCTCGGCAGAATACAAAAAAGCTCACATCAATTGCCTTCTACCCAAAAAAGGACGCATTTAAACTCATGCCTTCAAAACTCAGCTGCCATATTGATAAAACATCTATCAACAATTGGAGAAAAATACGAACGAGCATGGGAAATCCTCCAAACAAGGTTTAATAACAACCGATTACTAGCAGCTTCGTATTTCAACACAATACTTACTATGCCCAACATACCTCATGGGAATGTAGCAGGGATTCGATCATTACACGACACTTCGATACACTAATTCCACACTTAATAATGTTAAAAGTCACTCAAAAAAATAATTTGGTTTTTTTTACAAAAATTATAGCGTAAATTTTTTTTTGTAAAATTAACAATAATTTCTTTAAGTTTACACCTGCTTTGTAAAATTTTTCGTTGTAAATTAAACGAAACATTTGTTTATCAAACAATTTTCAATTCGTTATTTCAGTTTCTATAGAAATGAACATTTACAATGCATATTTAGAGACATTTACGAAGCAAGTTGTAAAAAATATTTTTCAAATTTTGGATGTGGTTGTAAAATTTTTTATATGGTATACATATGTATCTGGTATTGAGAAACCTTCCAAATAAATTTGTAATTTTTGCAAAACACATCGTCATTTTAACAACAAATTTTGGAAAAAATATCAACAAGGTTTCGTAAACACGCTGGATTTAACTGTTAAGAATTTCTAAATTGTTCATAGTGCGTTCGACTTCTATACTGTGCAGATGTGAATATAAAAATATAAAAGGTTAGTTATTTTTAAATTAAATTGTGTTAAGTTTAGTTAATTTTAATTAAATAACTAAACAATTTGTTTTTTTTAGCGGATTTAATATGTCTTTATTGGCCCATACCGTGTCAACAATCTGACTCCATCAGTATCGATCACTAGCCAGCTCTTCACACTAAAACGGACGTCCAAACATTTTTGGAGTGATGGATGGCCATTAATATTTATGTAGCAGTTTTTGTAATAGAAGTGTGGAGCCATTAAATAAATGAAAATAAAAGCTAATTTTGTGTTTTAAATATTTATCGTGTTGAGTAATATCGAATATATATATATATATATATATATATATATATATATATATATATATATATATATATATATATATATATATATATATATATATATATATATATTTATATATATATATATATATATATATATATATATATATATATATATATATATATATATATATATATATATATATATATATATATATAATATATATATATATATACATATATCGTTGTAAATTCAACAAGAGATTTGTAGCAAATAACAATGCCCTTCGTAACGTAAACACAAGGGTTCTGTTAAATATGTAAATATTTTTTGTTCATTTAACAAATATTATTAGTAATATTTTGACAATCTAATTTGTAAATTTAACAAAAGTCACTGATGTATTTTACAAATTAGTTTTGTAAAAAATCATAATTTTTTTGCTTTCCATTTCGTAATAATTACAATTCTATTTGTAAATTTTACAATAAATTTTGTGAAAATTTTAACAAAACCATTTCTGTTTTACAAAATCATTTGTAAATAAACAGAAAATATAAACATTGTAAAAATAACGAAATTAAAATTGTTGATTAAACGCAGCACTGTGTTGGCTGAAAACGAACAATTTTTTTTTGTAAAATGAACGTGTTATTTTTGTTGATAACACCGATTTTGTTTTTGAGTGTAGATACAGATACACAGGAGCAGCATGAAAGCGGCTTTTAATGCCCTCGTGAAGTTTCGAGACTGGAGGAATGCATGGTATTTCTGAAACGAACATCTATACGTCAAAGGCTGAACAGCATACGACAAAATAAGCACGAAGTCAAAGAAAACCGCCTGATGTTCCTAAGCACTAAGTACACCAACGTCACGCAGAAGGGGCATACGATTACTAACTGCGACTATTTTTGCATCCTTTCCGTCAATACCAGAAACGACTTCGTGAATAGGGCCTGAATTTTCACCAGTTGTCTCTCTCACAGTTCGAAGATAGTCGGCAGACAAAAGGAATCATGTAACTACTGTTACATGAAACATCATACTCACCCCAACTTATAGAGAAAACGGTAGCAATAAGCACCTCCGAGGACATCCAAACAACTATTCTGTCAACCGCCGTGGTAACCATCAACTCTCTATGTGGAGCGCTGATATCTGATCACAGAGGTTTAACAGCTAGGTCTCCTATTCAAACAAACTGATATAATTATTTCAGGAATTGGAGCCACCACCACCAATGTTGCAAATATATTTCTGCATATCACAAACATACCGGAACAGTCAATCACAAGAAACCCTGACGCCAGGTGGCATAGATTACGCTTAGCGGATCCAAGTTTTGATCAACCCGCGCCATTTAATCTTCTTTTAGGAGCGGACGTTTGTTGCAGCGCACAGACATAAAAGGTGACGAAGACAAATACGAAACATCCGAAGGAAGGAAAAGGAATATCACTGCACATCTGGAACTGGAAAACATGGCAACCCCAATTCAAGGTTTAATCAATAAAAACTCATCTTAAGTCGCTCATACGCATAACAGTGTTCATATTAGGATGGCGAACCAAGCAACAAGGACAAATCACCCAACAAGAACGAAATATAGCCTTGTTTAGACAAGTCGCAGCTGTTCAACAGGTGGAATTTTTAGAAGAGCATTCTCTGGTGAGACAAAGCCAATTCCTCAGCAACCGTAGCAAAACTATTTCACTACATTCGTTCATTGACAAGGAAAACGTAATTCCGGTTGATGGGAGATTAGATAACTTTTCACCATCCTACGAAGAAAAATATCCGATCATTCTTCCGTATAAAGGACCCTTAACCATATGCATATTTATCGTTTTAGCCACCAGAGGGATTTGTAAGCGTGTACTCGCCGAGGTAATGTGGCGCACATGTACAGCGACAACGGAACTAACTTTGTTGAAGCTCAGAAGTTACTTCAACCAAATACGTGCGGCGTTTCATTCCACAAGCATCACCCCATTTTGATATACTTTTGAAAAGCTGGGGTGAAATCTAAAAATATATACCTAAAAAAATTCATATAGGCTACACCAAGCTCGGCTTCGAAGAATAACAACTTTATTGAACTTAATTGAAGCCTGCCTGATATCCAGACCGCTTTGTCCTCTAAATGAGAATCCTGAATGAGATGCCTTCCTCGCACCATCAGAAAGGACCAGCTAACTTAACATCCTGTCTAGATGGATACTAATTCAGAATATACGTGGTCAATTTTGGCAATAGTATGGCTTTCCATCTATATTGCCTACAACAACGTCCTAAGTGGCAATAAGCAAGACCAAATATAAAGTTAGGATACATCATTCTTGTACGAGACGAGCTAAAACCACCAACCAAATGGCAACTCGGTCAAGTTATACAGGTACACACCGGCATCTATAGGCAAACCAAAGTAATTACGCTTAAAACAGTTGACAATTCAAACTTCAAAAGATGCATAACCAAAGTAGCACATTTGCTCAGCCAAGAGCCCGTAAAATAAAATAAAATTCAAGAACGAAAAGGAGATCCAGTAGTGGACAACGCAGCCTTCAAACCACAGAGAAGGCAACAACTCAGTCGAAAGGCAAAACAAACCGCTTGGGCTACGTCTATAGGTATACTGCTGAACATATACCTTCTTCTCCTCCAGTGCCTCTCCAATCGTATCAGTGATCCTATGTACCTGTTCTATTGTTGAATGGCCTTCTCGAAACCCAAATAGATGTATTGGTATAAGTTTTATATTCTCTATAATTGGCTTTAGTCTCTTGAGAAACAATCTTTCGAAAATTTTCGATGTGGTTGTTAATCAAGAGATTGGCCTGTATGAGTTTTTGGCATTTAACGGTTTATTAGGCTATGGTTTAATGATTCCTAATCATTACTATTTCCACTACTTTCAACTGTCTCGGATTATATTTTTGTCTAAGGACATCATTGATTATGTGCTGTAGTTTCCGAAGTGCTTTTTCTGGTATTGCTTTGATTAGTTTTGGTGTTATCAGGTCGTATTCAGGAGCTTTTCAATCTTTAAGATTTTTTACTTCTTGTTTGATTTCTTTCACAGTTACTAGTAGAACAAGTACCTCGTCTATTTTGGCTACCGGTGTTGAATATTCAGTCTCTGCCTGCCCATTTGGTGGTTTGAAGGTAATTTCTCGGTGTTCGGTTCTCAGATCAGCTTTTTGTTTAGCGCTACGAGCCCAAGATCCATCAACTGTTTTTACGAGTGGCACTTGCAGTTTAGATCTTTTCGGGCCTTTAGTGGCCTTCCACAACGAATAGACCCCGCCAGGTTTACCTGTTAGGTTATACCTAGAAAGCTAGCTATTGACTCATTCTTAATCTCATTTAACTCGTTTCAGTTTGTTGCAGAAATTGTTTAGGACTGTTTTATCTTCAGGATCTCTAGTTCCTGCCAAGTCTTGCGAGCTTGTCTTTTTTCGTTATCCAAGTCTCTCACTTCAACTGGGTACCTTACACTTTTGTTCAATCACTAAAATTGAAATACTTAAAGCTTAACTACAAGTATTAATAGCACAAATATAAGATAGTGGTCGAAGCTTGACATTGATACAATTTCGAGCTGTCAAATCGTCTCATTCAATCACTGAACTCAAAAGCTCAGTTATAATTTTTAACACATTTTATTTTATGGTTAATTGGTCTTTACATTTTTTTTTTAGGTATGATTGGAAAATTATATCGCCTAAATAGTGACCACGATTCACTATGCAACTTTCGGCTCTTTTTAAGGCATTTTTCATGACACCCTGCAACATCTCATGCTGAATTTCTTCAATTTCGTAACGAATATTGTCTTTAAGATGTTGGATCGTTTGGGGCTTATTCACATAAACTTTTGGTTTAAAAAAAAACTCATTAGAAAAATCCTGGTGCTGTTATATCTGGAGATCTGGCTGGCCACGCAAAATGGCCATTTCGCGAAATTAGCCTTCGTGGAAAATAATTGAATTGTTGTACGGACTGTGTGTGCTGTGGCAAACCACATGTCCTAGCTTTCCATTTCAGGCACAACAAAATTTCGAATCATGTCTTGGTAGGCACTTAGGCAGTAACATTAATACCTTGGTCATTTGAAAAAAATAGGGACCAATGACAGTTGTTTTAAGTGGATGCAATGATGTTTGATGAAGTAATTGAGGATTTTGTGCTGCCCAAAACCAAATGTTCTGTTTATTCACGTGTTTACTGAGATAAAAATGGGCTTCATCGCTCATTATATTTAGACGAAAAATCTCCAATTTCACCAGATAGCCTTAGGATTGCATAACTGTACTAAACTCGATGATCAGGATCACTCGGTAATGATTTTTGAACTAAATGAATTTTGTTTCAGCGTTACGAGACGTTTGGAGTCTTCCAGAACGAAGACTGTCTGCGCAGGTAAACGATAAAATATGATCTTATAAGGAAATGATCGATTAGGATCATTTCCTTATAAGACCATATTTTATCGCAATTTTCGCTGAATGGCAATAGTGGAACGATTGTTTTCAATAAATACTGTCACTATTTCGGGGGTGTCTACGCAACACAAGATGGTGCGTAATTAAAATGGTAGCGGGATTTTTGGCCCACCCTGAATATACGTCTGCTGTTTCATTCCAAAGACGATCCGTACATTGCTCGTTACAATAACAAACAAATTGTGAACAGACTCTTGGTTTGGTTTGATCAACGTACTGTATCGAACGAAAATATCAATCAAGTCTTATATTTAATCAGATTAAACTTTTTAAGTCGCATATCGCCAAAACCACTTTATGCTTTCATCTCGCTGTATTTATTTTATCAACAACATTTAAGCTTTATCTCGGAAATAAAAATAAATTTTTATATATCGTTTCTACACTAATATAATAATCCTTTTGACTTGTTCCTTACTTCTCGTATCTCGTATCTCGTACATACACTGCCCTCCATACATCTATAGTATTATTATTATTCAACTGATGTACATTGTGGTTTACGACATAAAACTTTCAAACTTAATCAATTTTAAGTTTATGTGTACAACGATGACGATTAATCTGTACATCATGTATATACGTTTCTTCTATGACAATTACACGTGTTACAGTTTCCTTATTCAATAAAAATCAATTACAATACATTATGTATATATAATCGTACAGCACAGAAAGCACATATAATTTACAATTTATGTCACATAAAAGCCACAAGAAATAAAATAAAAAACGGAAGAAACAGATAAGCCAAATAAGATATAGTACACAAACAACAATAAAAAGATAACATATTATCTTTGTATAAGGTAACTAACTTATTGTCATTTTCTTATGATTATTGTCATTTTTTTGTTGTCCTCTCTCTGTGTAGTTTATCTATTAAATCTGTTGTGTAAGAGATAAAAAGCACACACAAAAAAAAAATAGCAAATAACTTGGACATGTTAGGTCAAAAGTTAAATCATAAATTTCATATTTTTATATATTTTATATGTTTTGTGCCAAGAATAATGAGATCCAAAAGACATTTTTTTTTGGTTGGTTTTGTTGTTGGTTCCCGGAATAAAAGATAATTTTTATTGGCGAAACGGGTGATTTCCAGAACAAGGGGAACATCATATCTTTATTATGTATATAGAGTGTGACACATTATGAGTGAAAAATTCATGTACCAAATCCTTGGCAAGGTGCGAGGTCAAATGGTACAAATTTATGATGATATGTTGCGGCACCATCGAAATGTTAAACATTACTATAACGAACATTTTGATGAATAGTTCGAATTAATAGAGTATAAAAAAAAATACTCGGAGGCCATCAATCAAAATCCATGTGACAGGTCTATTATTCCCAATTTCATTGGACCAAAAATAACAAAACAAAACAAAACCGATTTCGGTTCCATTTCATTATTTCCACTTGAAAATAAATTATTGTTGTATTTAACTTGTAAAATATAAATTACAAAAGACGTGTAATATTCTAACAACTTAATAAATCTGTTCCATCGTTTTATATAATTAAAAGTGTCAACATAAAATATTTTCATTCATACTTGGTTCCACGACGAGTAAGTACAGTAAAACAAGAGTACCAGAGCAACAGCAATAGTACTTAACAATAGGAAAAGAAGAAAATTCTTATAAAATTTTTAGAAAAGAACAAAATAATGTCATGACACTATGCATGGTTATTTTATTTATTTGCCACCCCTCCCCCCTCTCAACATCTAACCATGACATGACTTAAAGTTAAGAAATACATTTCCAGCAAGAAGTAAAGAAAAAAAACACTGTATACCAAAGCAATATTGTGAGACAAACAAAACAAAAATTTGTTGAATTAAAACTAGAGAATCTATCCTTTAGAACTATTGTTATTGTTAAAATTTAAACATTTTCATTGTCAAACAAAATGTTTTGTGTTATGTACACACACACAATTGCATCATTTGTTGAATTTTGTATGGTGCAAAAAATAAGAATTTCAATGTGTCAACTGAAAAACGAAATAGTTCAACGATACTAAACTATATAATGTACATTTGGATGGAGACAATGCAGCAGTTTTAGCATTTTTATGTTTGTCTATATATGTACATAAATAGTAGAAAGCAGCTACTTCGATTGTTTGTTTGGTTTTTGAACTTGACATTTAGAAAAGTATTTAAATTATTTTTCCTAACTTCGGTTTTAAGTTGTATGACATATTTTGAGGTTAGGATTCAGTAGGGATGATATAAAAATAGTTGGCTTCGTGACGAGGATAGAATTTCATACCTTTTACTTTCTGCAATGCATTACTCAAGTGATAAAAAGTTTTACAAACTGCCATAGATCAGTGGAGTTACTTCATCTAACATATATCCAAAATACTTCAAACAGGCAGCATATAGTAAAGATGCAAATTATTAATAGTAAAAAGCTTTGGAATCAAATAAATTGACCACTTTATAACAGAAAGCTCAATATCAAAGCTTTTAAGTCACTTTTGAACCTTAAATAAATGTAAAGTACTGCATACTCATTACCAAGGTTAAATTGTGTGAAGAAAAAATTTTGCAACAAAAAAGGTAAACTTTTAAAAATCTTAGTAAAGCTCATGTAATTAGAACAGTTAAAAAATTGGCATGACCTGAAATTATTTAGAATAATAACAAATAATTATATCTCTTATAGCTTTGGCTATGAACATTAAAAATGAAAGCTCATTATTCAAACTTTTAAAACCAGTTTTTCGAGTCTTAAATAGATGTTAATTATTAATAATAAAAAGCTTTGGAATCAACTTTATATTTCAAAGCTCAATATTCAAGATTTTTCAGCAGTATTTTTTAACCTTATGGCAGGAGAAAATTATTTGATCTTATATAATATAATAATAAAAATTAATTAAATCTCGAATATTTTTTATCAAGGAACTGAAAGCTTAATATTAAAGCACATCTTTGAACCTGAAATTAGTGAAAAGTATTGCATAATCATTATGAATCAGTCAAAATATTTATGTTAAGATCATGTTGTGAAAAACGGATTTAATTTAAAAAAGCTCAATAAAGCTCATGAAATTAGTAGATCTAAAAACAATATGACTTTACTTAATCCCAAATAATATTAAATAATCAAATTCCAAATTATGCTGATAATGAACATCTGAAATTAAAGTTCGTCGTTAAAGCTTTTTTGCTAAAATAAAACTAAACTAAATTTTGCTATAAGGTTCGTGTATCAAAAAGCTTAATAAAAATGATCATATAAGTATATCATGAGCTTGATGATCCAAAGTTACCTCAAATAATAACACAATATAAAATAATGTTTGTGAAGAACTTTGCAAGTGAAAGCTCAATATTATTTTTCGAACTTAAAATAAATGCATATGATTGTACACTCATTACCAAAATTATTTGACGATAAAGTTTTGCGAAAAAGATTTTTTTTTTAAAAGCTCAATAAAGCTCATGAAATTAGTACAATAAAGAAATTTTTATGACCTGGCATTATGTCGATCAATCAGAAATAATAAAATCCCAAATAACTGTGAACATTTATAATGAAAGCTCAATAATAAAGCTTTCTAAGCCAGTTAGGATTTAAATTTAATATATTTATATTCTTGCAAACTCATTTGAATCATTTAGTTTGGTAATAAGGATCGCGTATCAAAAAGCTCAGTTATGCTTTTTTAAATAAAAACATCAAAGAACGTGACCTTAAATTATAAATTTTACCCACAATCGCATTTCACGCCAACTGGGGCATGTTATTTAAGCGCCAAATGACTAAGGCATAAATGCATTTACTTTAATACAAAAAGCTCATTATTAAAGCTTTATTACCACTTTCGAATCCAAATAAATGTAAAGTTTTGCATACTCATTTCCAAAGTAAATCATGTAAAGATAAAATTTTGCAAAAAACGTTTAGTTTTAAAAAGCTCAGTAAAGTTCATGAAATTAGAACAATAAAGAAATTGTCATTACTCGACATTATTAAAAATAATCAGAAATAACTAAACTCCAGATTGCTTTGGTCATGAACATTAAAAATGAAAGCTCAATAATGAAACTGTTTAAACCAGTTTTTCGAGCCTTAAATAATTGTATATTATTTAATATTCATTTTGAATCAGTCAAAATTCTTGTTTAAAAATCAAATTTTGATAATAAGGTAAGGTATGTTAAGTATTGCATACTCATTATGAATCAGTCGAAATATTTATTTGAAGATCATGCTGTGCAAAACGGATTTATTTAAGAAAGCTCAAAGAGTATTAGTAGATCTTAAAACGTGATGGTCTTACTTAACGCCAAATAATAACAAATAATTAAATTCCAAATTACTCTGATAATGAACTATTTAAAATTAAAGCTCGTCGTTAAAGCTTTTTAAGCGAGTTTTTAACTCTCAAATATAATGTTGAATAACTCAAAATATTTGTTTGAAAACCTTATTTTGTAATAAGATGCGTCTATCAAAAAGCTCAATCAAGCTTATCAAATAAGTACATCATGAGCTTGATGATCCAACGTTACCTCAAATAATAACACATAATTATATCGAAGAAAACGTTTCTCAAGAACTTTGTAGCTGAAAGTTTTAAATTTAATTTAAGTCACTTTGCGAACTTGAAATAAATGCATATTATCGAACTTGAAATTATAACATACTTACTTGCAGATACATTTTTCCAAAAAAGGATTAATTTTTAAAAAATTAATCCTTTTTTGGAAAAATGCTCAAGAGAATAGTACATTAAAAATTGACAATAACATTATGTACAATAATAACAAACAGTCGAAAACCTGATAACTTTGGTCATAAAAATTTTAAAAAAGCTCAATCTTCAAACTTTTTAAGCCAATTTTTTGAATCTCAAACAAAATGCAAACTCATTTGGAATTTATCAAAACATTTGTTTCAAGATTAATTTTTGCAAAAATGGATTTATTTTAAAAATCTCAATAAAGCTCATGAATTAACCAGACATTATGTCGTTTAATAACAAATAATTAAATCCCAAATTACTTTGAACGTATTAAAAAAAAGTTTAATATTGAAGCTTTTTATGCCAGTGAAGATTAAAATTTAATATTGTTGCATACTCATTTTAAATCATTCAAAGTTTGGTTATAAGGATTTTGTATCAAAAACTCAGCTAAACTTTTTAAATTAGTACATCAAATAACTTGATGAACTAACGTGATTTCAAATCATAGATTTTACACACAGTTCCATTTTATGCCAACTGAGCATGTTAATTAGTCGTCAAATAATTAAGTCATTAATACCTTTTGACCACATTATAACAGAAAGCTCAATATCAAAGCTTTTATGCTACTTTCGACCCATAAATAAATGTATAGTTGTGCATACTCATTACCAAGGTAAAATTGTGTGAAGATAAAGTTTTGCAACAAAAAAAGTTTATTTTTAAAAAACTCAGTAAAGCTCATGAAATTAGAACAATTTTTTTTAATAATAACAAATAATTTAATCCCAGATAGCTTTGGTCATGAACATTAAAGATTAAAGTTAAATGCTCAATATTGGAACTTTTTTCAGTAGGTTCTTCGAGTCTTGAATAGATATATATTATTGGACACTTATTTCGAATCAGTCAAAATTCTTCTTGTTTGAAGATCAAATTTTGTATCAAGGAACTTGTATCAAAAATCTCAGTACTCAAATTAGAACATCAAAGAACTTGATAACCTTACGTTACATTAAATAATAAATAATTATGGCTTAAAGACCGTTAATGGCGCTACCCGTGAACTATTTATACGTGTTGGTGCACAGAAACGGGGAACATAACGAATCATTTATACGTATTTGTGAACATTGTAGATGGGAATGAATGCTTTTTTCACACAAAATCGCTTTTATGTTATCCGGGGCATGTTAATTATACCTCAAACAATAACAAATAATTAAAATCATAAATAACTTTTGTCCAGAACTTTTAATCTGAAAACTTAATATAAAGTTTACATATATTTGAACTTTAAATAAATAAATAATATTGCATACTCATTATGAATCAGTAAAAATATTGGTTTGAAGATCATGTCGTGCAAATCGGATGCATTTTTAAAAAGCTCAATAAAGTTCATGAAATTAGAAGATCAATAAATGTGATGGCCTTACTTAAACCCAAATAAAAACAAAAAGTTCAATTCCAAATAACTTTGGTCTTAAATTTTCAAAATAAAAGCTCGTTGTTAAAGCTTTATAAGTCAGTTTTTAAATCTCAAATATAATGTATGCTAATACAAATTTAATTTGAATTAGTCAAAATATTTGTTTTCAAAACAAATTTTGCAATAAGCTTCGTGTACCAAAAAGTTCAATAAAGCTTATCAAATAAGTAAATCAATCACTTTGATGATCCTACGTTACCTCAAATAATAACACATAATTAGATCCAAGGTAAGGTTTGTCAAGATCTTTGAAAATGTAAGCTTAATGTTTAAGCTTTTAAGATCATTTTTCGAACCTTAAATAAATGCATATTAGTACATAATCATCACCAAAATTATTTGAAGATAAAGTTTTCCAAAAAAGGATTAATTTTTGAATTGCTCAATAAAGCTTATGAGATTAGAACAATAAAAAATTAACATGACTTGACAAAATGTAGAATAATAACAAATAACTGATTATCAGATCACTTTGGTTATGAATACTAAAAATAAAAGCTCATTATTCAAACTTTTTCGGATCTCAAACAAAATGTAAACTCATTTGGAATTGGTCAAAATGTTTGTTTGAAGATAAGTTTTGCAAAAAAGGATTTATTTTAAAAAAACTCAATAAACCTCATTCAATTGATACAGTAAATTAAACTGACATTATGTCGATTAATAACAAATAAGTAAAACCCAAATAACTTTGGACGTTTAAAATGCAAGCTCAATATTAAACCTTTTTAAGCCATTGAAGGTCTAAATTATATAAGCTTATATTATTACATACTCATTACAAATCAGTCAAAATTTTATAGTAATGATTTTATATCATAAAGTTCAATTATGATTTTAAATTAGTACGTCAAAGAACTTGAAGAATAACGTGGTCTAAACTTATAAAATTTAAACACAATCGCATTTTATGCCATCTGAGCATGTTAATTAAACGTCAAATAATTAAGTCATAAACATATTTGATCCACTTTGTAACAGAAAACTCAATATCAAAACTTTTATACCACTTTCGAAACTTAACTAAATGTATAGTAATGCATACCAAGGTTAAATTATGTGAAGAAAAAGTTTTGCACCAAAACTTTACTTTTAAAAGGCTCAATAAAGCTCATGAAATAAGAACAGTTAAAAAATTGACATGACCTTAAATTATTAAGAATGCTATGAACATTTAAAATGAAAGTTTATTATTGAAACTTTTTAAACCAGTTTTTCGAGTCTTAAATAGAAAATATATTATTGCGTTTTCATTGCGAATCAGTCAAAATTCTTGTTTGAAGATCAAATTTTGTAATAAGGATCTTGTATCAAAAAGCTCAGTAATGCTTATCAAACTAGCACATCAAGGAACTTGATGACCTAACGTTACCTTAAATAATAAATAATGTATCGCTTAAAGACCGTAAACGGCTCTACCCGCAAACCATTCATACATGTTGGTGCACTGAAACGGAGAACCATACAAATTAGATTCGTATAAACTGACAATTTTTTTGTTAACAAAACAACTTTTTTCAAGAACTTTAAAACTGAAAGCTTAATATTCAAGCTTTAAAGGACATCTTTGAAACTGAAATAAATGTAAAGTATTGCATACTCATTATGAATCAGTCAAAATATTGGTTTAAAGATCATGTCGTGCAAAACGGATCTATTTTTAAAAAGCTCAATAAAGCTCAGAAAATTAG
Source organism: Tipula lateralis (assembly GCA_963932295.1). NCBI lineage: Eukaryota > Metazoa > Arthropoda > Insecta > Diptera > Tipulidae > Tipula > Tipula lateralis. The sequence continues at coordinate 57,631,181 of OZ010736.1, read as the reverse complement.
TAGTTTAAAAGTATTGATGGCCTAATTTTAACCCAAATAATAACAAATAATTTAATTCCAAATCACTCTGGCCATGAAAATTTCAAATAAAAGCTCGTGGTTAAAGCTTTTTAAGCCTATCTTTAAATTTACAATATAATTTATAGTGAAACAAATTTATTTTGAATAAGTCAAAATATTTGTTCGAAAATCAAATTTTGCAATATGGTTCGTGTACCAAAAAGCTCACGAAAGCTTATCAAATAAGTACATCAATGACCTTGATGATACAACGTTATACCTGTAAACGTTTCTTAAGAACTTTGTAGCTCAAAATTCAATGTTAAGGCCTTAAGGTCATTTTTCGAACCTTGAATAAATACATATTGTAGCATTCTTATTACTAAAGTTATTTGAAGATAAAGTTTTGCGAAAACGAATTTATTTTTGAAAAGCTCAATAAAGCTTACGAGGTAAGTACAGTAAAAAATTGACTTGACTTGACATATGTGGAATAATAACAAATAACTGAACACCAGATCACTTTGGTCATGAACATTTAAAATAAAAGCTCAATCTTCAAACTTTTTAAACCAATCTTTCGAATATCAAACAAAATGCAAACTCATTTCGAATTTGTCAACATATTTGTTTGAAGATAGGTTTTGCGAAAAAGGATTTATTTCGTAAAAGATCGATAAAGCTCATGAAATTAGTATACAAATAAATTGATATGACCTGACATTATGTCAATTAATATCTAATAATTAGATCCCAAATAACTTTTGACGTTTATAATGAAAGCTCAATATTAAAGCTTTTTAAGCATGTTAAGATTTAAAGTAAATAAATTTATATTATTGCATACTCATTGCGAATCACTCAAAATTTTGAAATATGGATGGTGCGACTACTTTATTTACACTTAATCATTTTTATCATCCGGAGCATGATAATTAAACCTCAAATATTAGCAAATAATTACGTCATAAATAACTTTTGTCATGAATTTTAAAATTGGAAACTCATTATTAAAGCATTTTAGGATAACTTCGAACCTTAAATAAAAGTATAGTATTGCAGACTCATTACAAATGAGTCAATATATTGTTTAAAGATCAATCTTTTCAAAAGCTCAATAAAGCTCATGAAATAGGAAGGTCAAAAAATGGATAACCTAAAATTACCTCAAATGATTAAATCCCAAATAACTTTGATCATGAACATTTAAAATGAAAGCTAATTGTTAAATCTTTTTAAGCCAGTTTTTGAATCTTAAAGTAGAAAATACCATTTAGCAATAAGGATGGTATATAAAAGCTCATGGATTTAGGACAACAGAAAATTGACATGACCTGAAAGATTAACCCTGCCCAAGACAAAGAAAATGTAAATTTCAACAAACCAGTGTATTCGAAAAGTAAATCGGCCGATGCAAGTTCAACTTTAATTCGATAAAAATTTCAAAGGACCGCAATTTTAGTTAAGAACTTTAAAATTTACAACTCAATATTAAAGCTTTAAAAGTTATTTTTGGAAAATGATGACCTGGCGTTATCTCGAAATATAACACAATTCAAAAAAGATCAATTGACGGTAAGAAGAACAAGAAATAATTTCATAGTTCCAGTCCCATGATAATATATGAAATTTATGGAACTGGTTTGTATAGCAAATTGAGGTAATACCCGAAAACTGTAGAAAGAGGAGCTAGTAATCGCTAGAATTTCAAATTATGGTTTCATAATAACTTAAGAGTTGAGATATGATAACCTTCGGAGTTATGATAACCATTTTGGCTTGACTGTTACATAAACATTTATAATTTGACCATCAATCCCCATATTGTGCGTGTCCACGGCGTAATCGCCTTGTACGATATTAGTCCAGAAGAAATCCATTTCTCTGACATCAAATCCAATAGTTCATCTGCTAAACCAGGATACACCATACGTTTTGACGTGGCAATTGATGTCATGCTGTAAGTTGAAGGAACGTTAGAATTCATTAGCTGGTCAGTGGCACAATGAGCTGAACAATGCTATTTGCTGGAACGTAAAGTTGGTATAACATCACTTGCTGATGGAAAGGTTTGGAAGTGCACGCATTCGAAAGCTTTATTTTTTTTCAGTCACTCAGGCTCAATTTTTTCCGTTCTGACATCGCCTACTGTGAAGAAAACCTAGATGCTGTATCATCAGGATCGGCAGTTGAGTTTCAAATCATAATTTTTGTAAGACAAAAGTTTCCCAAAATCCTGCGTCTAGTAAAAACAGCATCTCAGTTGACTGATAGATTCACTTAATCACTAACAAAGGGTACAACTATGTTATCATATTTGCATGTGATCACATAATACATCTGCATATTTATCAATCAGTATTATGACAATGTTATTGATATAAGTCTATCGGTCAACCCAATGAAGATGAGATTGTTCTTTTCACTACAGACGCATGAGTACGGAAACTTTAGTCTTCTAAAAATGTTGGTTTATACGATCCCACTTTCTACGAAAGTCAAGTATCTAAGGATCTGACTTTAAATCGCCATCGTATGGTGGGAGCTATATGCACACTAAACCTATTGCATCTCGTGAGATGGCTGAGAGACTGCTACCGCTTCATTTTTGGATCAGAAGGTTGTTTTTTTTTTTTGTGGCGAAGGGAAGAATCTTCTAAAGACCTCACACGTAAACTATTACGTCGAACATGTGAGAGTGTCGGATTCTTACCGACTAAACCCTAACCTCCGGGTACGTTTTGCCATATAGCCGTATGGAACTACCGTTAGGTATTACTTCACGCGGCCGGCTCAGCTTACGCTGCCCCTAATCGGCTAGAATTAACTCCTTGCTGAATTTCTGCTTTTTTCGAGGAATCTCAACTCCATCTTCCTTTCTATCTCCCTTTCGTCAACTCACTCCATCTTCTCTGCGATACAGTGATCGTCTCAGAACGTGCTGATCGGTGATTCTCTGCTTTTGTTCCTTGACCACGACGCAAGTACGTGGTTTGGTGCTCCTTGGCCAGTAGATCTATTAGGGGCATTCCCGCAAGAACACAGGCAGCGTCTTCTGACACCGTCCGGAATGCGCACAATACTCTCAGAGCGCTTAGCCTGATGCTACTCTTTGCCTATAAGAATCCTTCTCCAATGACCCAGATTTTTGCCCCATACATCATAATAGATGTAACGACGTTCGCGAGCAGAACTCTGCTGTTGCTCGCTCGCTGGAGGTAATGAGATATGTCTTATATGACAATCTGGAATAGATCGTTACCCCTAAGTATCTGATTGATGGCTGGCTAACAATTATTTGGGCTCTAACTTCTAGTGTTAAGCTCTCCCAGACTTTTCTGCCAGTAATAAGGACAGCTTCTGTTTTATGTTCTGCTAGTTGCAGCCCAGTAGATGTTAACCACTGTTGAATCAGTCTGACCGTCCTATTACAGATCTAGCCAATCTCCTCTCTGTGTTTTGCGACAGCTACAATCGCGATGTCGTCCGCAATTTCAATCACCCGTGCATCACTTGGTATGGGCAATCAAAGTACACAATCATACATCACGTTCCAGAGTGTAGGACCTAACACTGATCCTTGAGGAACTCCACCAGTCACATCGTAAGTTTTCTTTCCCTCCTCAGTATCATAGATCAAGATCCTCTGGCTAAAGTAGCTGGAAACTAGTCTCAGCAGGTACTTTGGCACCTTCATCCGTGTAAGTGCGTTAAATATGCAGCTCCAATTGGCCGTGTTGAATGCGTTCCTCACATCCAAAGTGACTATCGCACAGTATTTCTTAGTACCACGTAACCATCGAGAACCGGATATCGCCTCCAGCGCCGTATCTGCAACCTCTTTAATCGCACCCACTGTCGAACGCGCCTTTCGAAAGCCATACTGATGTTCTGCCAGGTTTCCTGCCTTGGCAATAGCCTCTTGCAACCTGTCACATACAACTCTCTCTAGGGTTTTGCCTGCCGTATCCAACAGACAGACTGGACGCCAGGAGGATGGCTCACCTTGTGGTTTGTCTCCTTTTGGCAACAATACCAGTCTCTGTTCCTTCCATTTACTAGGGAATACCCCCTCAACTAAGCATGCGGTATATACTTCTGTGAATATGTTTGGTATGCTTTAACCGCCGACCTCAACGCAATATTTGGAACGTTATCCGGGCCAGGGGCTTCATTTTCAACCATTCTGTTACATGCCTTCAGAACCTTATCCTCAGTAACTGGTGGTACATCCTCTTCCTCGTTGCCTAATACTTCTAATACACAATCGGTTTGCTGTGGGAACAGGTGACTCACTATGTCAGATAGCACTGCCGGGCATGTGGGTGCAGTGGTGTAATTACTTGTGAGTTTTTTCATTACCAATCGGTAGGGTCTACCCCAGGGATCGCGGTCGACCTCCTCGCACAGTTCGCGAAAGCACTTTCGCTGACTTAGTTTGATGGCATGCTTGAGCTCCGATCGAGCTTTACAATATCGTTGTCGAAGGGAAGAGTTATCGACGTATCTAGCACGCTGGTATTGCCTTCTTGCGTTCAGACACTTTTTACGCAATTCAGAAATTTCGTCGTTCCACCAGAAGACCGGTTTTCTACAACTATCCACCATCTTCTTGGCATTGATGCATCACAGGCTCTTGAAATATGTCTCTTAAGTTGGACTGCTTTGTTATTTGCGGTACCAGATAGGGTAAGATCCTCCACCAAGAGACGGAAGATGTTCTCGTCGAACGCTGGGGACTTCCATCCTATTCTCGTAATTTGGGGCCCACTATCTGCCAGTTCATACACAATAGCTTGATGATCACTATGCGTATAAAGATTACTCACCCTCCACGCTACTCCCTTATCGGCAAGACAGTTGCTCATAAACGTTAGGTCAACTATCGAGGTTGCATTTCCTCTACAGAAAGTAGGTGTATTTCCTGTATTCATTAATACGACCGGTAGTGATGCGACGGCTTCTAACAATGCGGTACCTCTATTACTAGTTTCTCTGCTTCCCCACTCTATGGCCCATGCATTAAAATCTAAGGCTAAGAGCAGTGGGTTGTGGCTCCGTGCATCATCCGTTAATTGATGAAGAAGTCCGTTAATGGATCAGAAGGTGTGTAGCGTAAAAAGTTGCTCACATGCAAGGAATATATAATCCATTAGGCCCTTCTATGCACAACCAAATATGGAGGGAGGCAAATTACAATTGTTTTTGCCCTGGGTAGTGTGACGTGCGCGTTTCAATAAAACAGTATTTATGTTTTGGACACTGTATTCTTTTACTATTTATAAAAATATTTCAAACACTGACGTGAGTTAATTTTGGGCCGTCCTCTCCCCTGGCTCTTCCTCTACCTCCCCAATCAGCAGACAATTAAATTTGTATTTTGGGCGCCAGCCTGCGCGCACGAATGTGGCTAGCTCTATTCGGTTGGCTAGAGACCTTCGGGCTGGGTGTAACAATTGGGGGGGCTATACTGTTGATGTATGAACTTGTTACACAAAGAACTTGGAAGGGAAAGTATAAAATGGCACTAACCTGTTTTCCACGTGTCTGTTGGACAAGCACCGCGATCGCTCGCGTTCCACTTGGCAATCCTCTGCTTTAGCGCGAACACCTTCTTCGCTTTTTCTCCTTATCGCCACCACCCTGACGACGTGGTCCCACTCAACCAAGTTCCACTTTATTTTATTTTATTTTCTCTAGTTTAGTTATCACTGATTATTTGTTCACTTTCATAATTCAATTGTACTCGTTTAATATCACAGTTCACTTGGCACCAACTCACCTCAAGAAAACAAAGAAAAAAAAAGCCTCGTTCCCGCCACACGCATCGCCTTATATACCTTTTGTTTGTATCGCACTGTACATCGGGCAACGTTATCTTCTTCGCGCGCCTCCCGCCATCTTTAGTCCGGTACAAGATTCAGCTACGGTCGATAATCCTATGTTACCATCTTCGAAATATATTTGACATATGTCTGACGTCTATCAGTGTCATTTGTTGTCAAAGAGTTTCGTGCCATTTAGTGTATTGTGTGGTGATTTATGTTACTTGTGTTTTGTTTACAAGGAATTTGTGTTTGTGTGATCGGTTTATGTAAAAAGTGTCTGTTGATTTGATATTTGTTGCTGTGAATGTTTATTGTAATGACGTCTGGGATGTGCTGTACGCCGTCCAATGCATCTCCTATATGTTCCCTGTTATTAGTATGTGGCTTGTCCTATTTTTGCTTGTGGTTTGCCGTCTAGTTTATCTTTCACAGGTTAGTGCCTAGGGATGGGACTGGATTGGGTTCAAGGACCGAGGTATCATCGACCAACCGGACAACAGGTTTGTAGGTTCTGTCTTAACCGTTTATGCCTGATTGATATTTTTTTTTTTTAAATCCCGTTTCAATCTGTCCTTCGGGTTATAATTTGGAGAGCAGCACTCTTTGCAAAGGAGGAATATTGCAGAGATCTTTTTAAAAGATATATCGACTGTCACTTTGGTGATCGTTTTTGGAGCAATAATCAGTAAAGATCCCAGTCTGTCTTGAATTATATTGAACGCAGTTTTAGGATCTAGCTGGACATTCTCACGGGACACTGTTCCCTGCATATTCACATTTTTCGAATGAAAATTATAAACTACCCAAACTGGGAAGTGTATATGATGGTGGAGGAGAAGAAACTTATGAGCGCTTCTTGTGCTTCATACTCTTCTTATAGACTGCAATGTTTTGAAGGGTCATTCCTATTTGAGGCTCTTGAACTTCATTAAAAGAACATATACAACACAATAGGGAAATCAAGTCTAAGTGTCGAGAGGAAAAAAATGACAAGCTTTAGGCCAATCAAAATTTATATCTGGAAAGCTTAGTAACATTTCACTTGCTCACTCATGTACATATATATAAACATGTTCGAGTGTTATTGTTAACAATTACTTCCTAATAATGTTATTTACTGCCCATAGAACACTCATCGATTTTTAAATCAATTATTTTCAATAATTTCCCCCTCAAATCAAATTTATGTTTCAATTAAAACATCCCTTATAATATTAACAATAAGGACCGTGAACATTTTTTTCAGGAAAATCAAATATTTATTTTATATTATGATTATCTTATGTTCAATGTTGGTTCAATCATACAATCAATACCTTGGTTGTTCGTTTTGAATTATCTAGCCCCGAAAATATAACCCATCCCTTGCCCAACTCTAAAATTATTAATTATGCAAATATTATTTTAGTGTACATTGTTATATGCAAACATATACGATGTGTACATAAAAAAAAATATTTGATTTGTTGCAACATCACCGGTACGGTATGGCAAATACTCGTATACATATACTCATCTCATCTCGTCTCATTCAACCAGCAATTTATATAAAATTATGAATAAGCCCTGTACAAATATAAATCACAATTTAATTAAATTCATAAATTATTATTTTAAAAATTGTATAATTTATTTTTTAAAAATAAATATTTAATATTAGAGTTATTCGAGATAATACGTTACAGTCGGTCGTTTGATCTTGAGATCTGGATAAATTACTTAAACAGAAATGAGATTGATATATTATATAATATAGGGGATGCTGAAATGAATATATGTTTGTTATGTATACAAGGGAACGCAATCCCTTTGATTGTGAATATTTGCAAAATATTAATTATTTCGGTTATGATTTGATTTGCAACTGTGCCCCACTCGTTGCTGAGCTGGTACTCATGCTGCCATCAAACTATAAGCTCACATCGACGCAACCATATTGAATATAATTACTATAATGCACATTTTTGTTATTATTATAAGTGGAAAATTTGCCACACATACACGCGCACACACATATTGTATTATCTCGTACGAATACAGATTTTCACGTTGAACGAGTATCTCTATACATATATGGATGCAATTCAACAAAAAACACGAATTTTCAATTTTCATTTGGAAAATTATTTTTATTTGCTTCCCTATTGTTAAATGTTGTTATTTGTACAGTATAGATACCAGCATTTACTGTATCCATTTATTTTAGTTTTCCCGAGTTTGTTTGTTCCATATATGGTATATATGATGATGATTGTTGAAAATGGATTTTCAAGTCTCTTGAAATTTCGAAGTCATATACGAATAGATAGATTTAATAAATTAGAGTAAAGTCAGTGATGACATTGATCATGGCTAGGCATGGCTAGTAACAAAATTATTTGTTTGTTCAACCGCGATTCTAAATTTCTTCACTCACTCAGTCCACAAATTATCATAACCAAAATAACGTCAGTAATTATCATTTCAAAAAAGGTGTTGATACGATTTCCTCTTGAGACGAATCACAGATGTCACCTGTGATAATTAAAAAGAAATATAAATTATAGCAGTAGTTTAGAGGTAACCCTGTAACCAAATGCTTACACATACGAACAAAATAAAAATAAATAACGAAATAGGCGGAGCGAATCAAAAACGACGCAACGAATATTCGCGAAGTGTAGAGATGCAAAATAATGGAATTTTCTACAAGTATTGGGAAATAAATTTATTGTAAAAATTAAAGTTTGCGAGTTTAATATTCACAATCTAGTGATCAAACCGGATAAATTATTGGAATAAACACTCGGCGAAATCGTAACAATTGGTGACAGCGGCGGGATTGTGAATATCGAAAATTGGACTTAAAAGTGTCAGATTTTATTGTGTCGGGTCAATGAAATCTATCAACTACGGGCAACCAAAAGGAGTTGCAGCTGAGACTCCACGCTGCTTTGACGAACGAAATTGTTGACCCGGATCAACATGAATTTCATACGAGGGCACCGGATTCTACCAAAATTCAGCATGTTGAGGTGAAAACGAAATCAACGACCAGAGCGGAGGACGAGAGGGACGTCGTAATGGAAACCACTCCCACAATAACAGAAGGATTTGATATGGAACAATTAAAGGCTGTTATTCAGCTAATGCAGTTACAAAGAGCAGATGATCGCCGGTCTCAAAACCGATATGATTACCGGCCAAGATCAATTAAACAACGACATAACGCGGAACAGGAGGTCATGAGAACCGGTCAAGAGAACATCATGGAAAGATTGGAGCAGCAGGAAAAATGGATCAAAGAGAAATTTCGAGAGCTTTCCGTTACGTTGAACACAAAAGTCGAGGCCATCAAAATGGAAATGGATCACAAAATCGACCAACAAATCGAGATGACCGATCAACGATTCCAGAAACTCGAAATGGAGTTGACGGATCTGAAAACGAACGGCAGTGCCAAGATTGTTCGACAACCAGCTCGATGAAAGTAAAGCCACCAACGTTCGATGGAACATACAATGTCATTTAATATTGCTTCAAAGTCCAGTTTGAAATGGCGGCTACAAGGAACGGTTAATGTGACAAGGATTGAGTGGCAGCATTAATTGTGGCGTTAAAAAGCAGTGCTGCGGAACTTCTTCAGATCGTGCTTGAATACGAACGGGAGGACTACGTCAAAATTATGTTGGTTTTGAAGCGTAAATATGGAGGTGACCACAGAAGGGAGCTTCATCGTATGGAATTGAAGGGACGATGCCAAAGAATAGGAAAGACGCTTCAGGGGTATGCGGCTGATATAGAGCGATTAGTGCACCTCGCCCACTACACCATGGCGAGTGAATACACAGAGCGTATCAAGATCGACGCTTTCACCGATGGAATACGGGATCCGAATACCAGACGTGCAGTAGTATTGTCTCCAAAGGCAACGTTTGCGTAAACCATCGCGTGTTTTATAATAGAAATACTCAATGACAGATGGCAGTGTCTGCTTGTTATGTCACTTGTGAAACAATGTTTAACGTAATTCATTGGCCACAGGAAGTATATTTCCCAATATACTCAACCAAAATTAATCCTACGACTACAAATGTCAAGTGGATTATCAAGCCGGATACTTGAAGTAAACCAGCAATTATTAAAGCTAACAAACAAAAGCAATCTTAGTCAACAAAATTTAGCCATTTTGATAAAACATAGTATCAAAGTAATTTAACCAGCCGCAGGCGTTATAAGGTGAAGTGAACTCATGTGGTATTGGTTCTCACCATACAAAGGGGTTTTGATTTATCAATGGAGATAGATTGTTGTTTGTTATTGTAAAGAACAACAAATTGTTTCCACACACGCCGTTTAACCTTAAAAGGTCCTTCATACGGGGACTGTACAAATTCATAAGACAGTTTAATAGTTTGGCCTACTATTCTTACTCTGCCGGTGAACAATTTAAATCTTCTTAAACCGTGGCTCGAATAACTAATAAAATTATTGGTATTTCGGAGCTCCATTGCGCTAATATTTCCTTGAGCCCTAAGTGCAGCTTTTAACTGACAGTGGAAGCGCTCGACCATTCCATTTGCTTGAGGATGATATGCAGTGATGCATTTTCTATTTGAGCCAAGAAGTCTAGTTAATTCTTTAAAAGGCTTGGACTCAAAATGGCTTCCTTGGTCGGTTGTGATTGTCGAAGGGACACCGAAATGGGAAACATTATTATGCACAAAAGTGGTCGGTATGGTATGTGCTGACATATCAGTCATACAATACGCTTCAGGTCAACGAGTAAAACGATCAAAACATGTAAGTATATAATTATAATTGTTGGAAATTAGCAAAGGACTTACGATATCCATTAGGATATGTTCGAAACGGGCATTGGGAACTTGAAACACGTCTAAGGTTGATTTCGTCTGTATATGCACTTTCGAACGCTGCAAAGCTAAACAAGATCGTGCTCAATTTTTAGCATCTTTGTTTAAACTTGGCTCCACGAACCCCTGGGTGTGAGACATTATGTAAAGTTTCAAAAATCTTCTTGCGAAGAGGAGTTGCGATGTATGGGCAGTTCTTCCCCGTAGTAACGGCAATACATCTCCAAACCAGGCAATTTAAAAAGCTCTAATTTGCATTTCGAATTAAAAGGATGTCCGGAACCAGAAAATAAATTCTGAAGTTCTAAGTCCGCTTTTTGTGCCGATATAATTAACCGGCAATCAAAAGTATGTACCATCAACGGACAACAAAACAATGGTGTCAATGTGAGAAAAACAATCCGCTGCTGTATTATCTTTATCGCACACATGTCTAATATCCGTAGTAAATTGGCATTTACAAATAATCCAAATGTCTTGACACTCTAGGACTGTTTTCAGTTCTAGTCTGAATTGCTCTAGTCAAAGGCTTATGATCGGTGTAAATTTTAAACTCCTGACATTCTAAAAAGTAACGAAAATGTTTAATTGCTAAATAAATGGCTAACAAACGATATGACAGAAAAAAACCTATTCTAGTAGTGCATATCAAATCATTTGTTGAACAACCGGAAATATCGAAAGAAGGTTGAGGATGATTTAGGCTCATTTTAATGGTAATTGAACTACTTGATGATGAGACAAAGAAGGCTTGGAGGTACAAAACCGCAGAGGAAGACTTTCCATCAGTGCAAGGGTTTCTGGATTGAACCGCGTCGATGCACTTACAGATATCAAACCGACCAGTTGGAAAGACACCAAATCACATCAACCGTCTGAGGTGTTACAACCAACCGGTCTGTCGGTAGAAAGCAAGCCATCCAAATACTGGAAAAACGATTATGTTCAATTCAAAACAGAATACGTGATCTTTATGCGAGAATATAAGCGACTATAGGTCACATGGAGTCCATACCAAGACATGAAATCGACCAGCTATATTACTTACCACATCATGACATTTTTAAAGTTCAAACTGTTCGAAGCTTCACGTGGTATTAAATTGCTTCATTCACTAAATGATGAGCTAATGGTGAGGCCAACAGTTCAGCAAGGTCTGTTTGAAATTAAATTGTGATTCAGAAAACACAAATTCGTTTTCAGCGCAGACATCGAAAAGATGTACTAGCAGCTTGTACTTTGGCGAAGTGCTAAAATCGGATGTATATGTTGACGTTGTGATCCCTGGTTCAATGAAGCGTCAGTTCTGTGAAATGAACTAATAGAAATTCTGAGATCAGCAGGATTCAAACTGAGGAGGCGGTCTGCAAATCATCCTCGCCTGTTGGATGATATCAACGAAGCTGATCTTCAAGCTATACAACGATCATTTAACGACAGTGGAAAGAACCATCCAGTGACATTTTTAGATTCAAGGTGGCTATCCCATTCCAGAAAATTCTGTTATGACAAAAAGTATAGTCTATTGTCCGAATCATCGAGGATGTTTGACCCAGTGTTGTGAATATCTCCAACCATGATAATGATTAAAGTCATGTTCCAAAAATTATGGCTCGAAAAAACTTGGATAGGACGATACCTTGCCAGAATCCATGTCAGGAATGTGCAGATGGTTCTATTAAAATCGGACCTATAGCTGTACGTCCTCGATTTGGCCATACAGAAGTATCGATTTGGCTATACTCAATTTTGCCATAGGACATAAATAAACAAACCGCAAAAGAACTGGGAGGGCCTTGAGCCCCAAACAGATTGCATAGTATAAAATATAAAAAAAAACAACAGTTTATAACTTCCATTCGGAATATGTTCGACTTAAAAGTCGCTACTTTCAATCTGACCCATCTGCCTATCTTCGAGGTATCCATATAGAAGTTAGCCTCGTAGTTCAAGACCCCAACACTTAACCAGTCCAAATAATGGTGACAGGATTAAAAGAGTGAGATAAAAAATGACCTCCAGAGTCTAAAGTTCACTCATATACACAAGGTGGTAGTTCTCTAAAACGTCATCATAGTCCGATTATTGGCCATTTTATCTAGGGTATAGGCGACCAGATAGCGATCTTTTATAAATGAATGGAACGAATAACTGAAGAAAAGACCCAAGGTATAATCATCATCACATAGTTCTAGACTTCCAAAGAAGATAACTTCGAGACCCACGGTAGGATTTAGTCAATAGTTTGTTAGATGTCCGGAGAATTTTCCCAACAAGTTCTGCCAGTTAATATAAACTGTTTGTTGCCAAAAGGATCATCATTCGATTTATTATTTTATTTCCTAGTTGTAGTCTAGGCACTCCCCACTAGTTAAAGTACAAGTTCCATCTCATGCTTTGCAGTATTTTCGAACACTTTATCACGTTCACGGCTTACTTAGTGGTCTTCTAAAACAGGTTTTGGGAATCGAATCCGATAGTGAACTATATACGTAAGATAGTGCTGTAGTTAGGCAACCCGACCGGAGATTCATCTTGCTTCTATAAATACGTACAGGTTAAGTTGAAACTGTATACATATAGGAGTGATGTAATAATAAATTGTGAAATGGGGTCTGAAATAGAAAAAACAATATTAGAATCAAACATAAATAGGCAAAATAAAAGCTACATACCTGTGTCCATGTATCCAATCCCATCCTTTCCTTAGGTACATACCTGTAAAATATGAAGAGACATGGTAAGCCACATACTCCTAACTTTGAACAAATAGGATTAACACATAGGAGAATTGGCAGGACGAACACCCATAATATAACGGACGTTTTACAATAAACAATCACAGAAAACCATAATTATAATGAACGAACACTGATTACATGAACAAATTACATAAACACAAATGACAAATCACCACACAACACCACAAATAGAACAAAATTTTCCTATGACATGACACTGATACGTCAGCCATATGTCAAACAAGCTGAATTTTTGTGTTACAATATAGATGGCGTGAGGAAAACAAAGAAGAGAGTGTATCGTGTTGAACGTGATAAAAGGTGATGCGTGTCGGCGAAAAAAGGGCTTTTTGTTCGAGTGTTAGCCACGTGGAGAGGATCGACAAGTGGAACGCGAGTGATCGCGGTACTTGCTCGACAAGGAGAAGCGCTCCGGAACGAGCGATAGAGAGAGACAAGAGGGTGACACGTGAAAATACAGGTTAGTGCCACTTTCATATTTTTCCTTACATGCTCCCAGTGTAACAAGTTTCCATATCTTCAGTACAACCCCCCCCCCTCCCCCCCAATTGTCATCCCCCCCCCTCGAAGTTCGCCTGCCAACCGAAGAGGGCTAGCCACATTCGTGCGCGCAGGCTGGCGCCCAAAAAGATCAAATCAAACTGTCTTAGTTGGGAGGAGGAAGAAGAGCAAAGGGAGAGGACGTCCCAAATCAATGTATCATTTATGATTGTAGAAAAATTGAAATATAGTGTCAAAAAGGATATTTTTTTTTATTTACTAACGCGTACGTCACAATTGATCAAGATGATATTATTCAGACTCTTCATCCTATTATTAATCCTACTACCCAGTCAGCGCTGTCTTAAGGGTTCTGTGGTCTAATTTCATGCTAAAAGGCATTTAAGCTGCCTTTCATGCTAAAAGGCATTTAAGCTGACAAGAAGTACTAAATCAGTCTGTACGCCTGAAGTTGAGTGCTAAACCCTCATCGTTTAAACATCAGGCTCAACGGCTAATGTCTCTGCAGCAGGTGATTTTGAAGCACGTCGTGCTTTATATTTGTAAGCTGTGAGTTTGCAATTGGTCTCTCACGAGTAATAGAAAAAACAATTTCATCTATTCTTCAGGGTACCCAGTATCCGGTTTAACCATATTGTGCCCAGTATCCGGATACACAATCTACCTTACGAGGAAACTCTGTAACGTGGACGACCTGTAAGCATTGGCTAGTCCATTGAAGGTCTGTAGTATCTCGATGTGCAAACCACATCTGTCTTTATCAGCCTATGTATACAATATTCGTCCAATCTTCTCGTAATGAATCGATTGGGGTCGACCTTCTTAATATTTATTCAGAGTAAGGAATTTCCAATATTAATCGTTGTGTGGTGCTTTGTAATCTTTTAATCAAGTTAAAATCAAATTAAAAAACTTGTCTAACCTATTTCGTTGTCAACCTTTCAAAGTCATATTTAAAACTTCAGACAACATGAAATAATTTTTCGAAAAATTAATTTAAATAATTTTACATAAATTAAATGAACATTCGAATATTTTCGCAAATGACCAACTTTATGTGTATAAAAATATATTTTATACCCACCCACAAATAAATGTATCACAGCTTTTATAACAACAACAACAATTGTTCACAATACACTTCCGAGCTTTACTGTTCCACAAGATACGAAGAAACCTAAAAAAAAAATTCTATTCGAAAACATGAAAGTTTTCGTCTTTGTGTAAACTCGATTCAATTCGGCGTGTAGATAAGATATGGGGTGGGAGGCATAAACATCATATTTTACCACCCCTTGTGGCTACGATATAACGTATACAAGAAAACACTCAGTTTTCCCATTTGAATCGGTTCGCGTTCAACGATACCGATTTCGACTCTGCCGCCACACACGAATATAAGTTTATTTCTAACTCTTAAACGATAACGATAACCTTTTCCAAGATAAGACAATCGTTCGTCTTAATTCAATGACTAGTCTTTACATAGAACTTGTGCTCATTCGAGTCGAGTATTTTGTATACGCACAGTCGAACAGTCATGTCGAGATTTATATTTATTATATTAATTGTGTATTGTGGCAATGTAATGATAAATTGTGACGAAGGTGAGACGGTGGATGGTGATACTTTAAATGCCGAACCAACCTATCTTCCAATTGTACCGGTATGGTCGGGTGTAGACAATTTACTGCGCTGCAATCGTTACTACTATTGTATAGACCAACAGTATAATAGCGATACAAATCGTTATTCGTGTGATGAATGGGAGTTGAATAATTTATCGTGTGGCACTCTGTATGTTGAACCATCTTCGGTGCCAAACGGTATGATACATGTTAAACCGCCGGCCGAAGATCCAAATGACGATGTTGAAGTGGAATCTAATTTTATATTAACTATAACCAATGTGATGGCTATTAAGGCGCCGTGCAATGGACAATGGGTGCCCGACAAACGTGGTCAATGTCGACTCGTATTTACGTAGATTGGTAATTTGTATTTTATATGATAAATAAAATTGTATGTTGGAATTGTAATGTGTGTTTGAAATATATTCTTAGAATTTTTAGCTCGTGTCCAATGTCAGTGTTGATAAGATACAGTATATAGTTGACTTTAGTGGTGTGAAGGTTTTAGTATTCAACTTTGTAGCTATTACGCACAAAATGATGAATTTATACTGTGGACAACTCATCTATATTCGATTGTGGACAGACGAGTCCGTGTCACCGATCACAAAGAGTATTTCTATCGGGGAATTGTCTCATTCTATAGAGTCCAAGTGAAAGAGGTGCCTGGTCATTGGGAGCTTTTGTGCCTAGTAAAACGTGCAAGACTCCAGATGATACCCCACAATAAAAAAGGCCTAATATTTTTAGAAGCAGAAGTGCTGCACTGTCACCTTAAGAGATTTATTGAAAGAAATATTATTCATCACCAGATGGTAGGATGGACTAGAGTGAATTCTATATTAGCATAGGTGGGCAAATTGATTGATGAAACAGATTTTAGAGAATTGTGTGAGGTGCAATTATACGCCATAGGTTGGCTTGCTATCAAGGACAAAAGTGGTTTGAGCAGCGATCTCTAGCATGATATTTTTTTTAGTGTTATCGTCACTCAAGTCATATTGGCCCATTGTGATATCCCACTTCCTCTACGTTCCGGCTATAGGTCTGATTAACGTAAAACCTAACTGCACATTGCATAGCTTCATGCCAGCCTTCATGTACTAACATGGAAGATGGGACGGCATACGAATTTTAACTGGGTCTGGGAGATGAGTTCATTCGCATCACCGATCGCACCGCCCAAACGATCGATGGTGAAAATCCCTTTTCGCATGCTGCCCCTATCGGATTTCGAACCCGATACCTCCCGCTCCACGCCGCAGGTTTGTAACCACTGCGCAACCTGGGCGGTTAGCAAGATATTGGTCCATATATGGTATACAATCACTATGATAGGGAGATAAAGCCCTAACGATAGTACGCCTATTAGTTCCAATAATATGTTAAACTGTATATGATTTTCCAAACGAAAATTTAGAGTATCTCATGAAGAACCGTACTCCAATTTTTACCCAGCCACATCAGGGGTGCCCCAGGGTAGCGTATTAAGGCCCATCTTATATCTAATTTACACTTCCGATATACCGACAACGGAAACAACCTTCATTGGAAGTTTTGCTGATAATACATCAGTATTGGCATCAAGTGAATCACTCAATCAAGCAGTTGAATACTTACAGCAAGCTCTCGATAAAATCAGCCAATGGACCGGAGGTATTGGAAAATAAAGCTTAATGTGCCAAAATCAGTACATGCACGCAAAAAAAAAATTATTAACTTGCACTAAGTAAACTTGAAATTGTTAAATCAACATAATTTTTTGTGATATTAACGTATTCAGGCCAAGCCATATTAGCGTAAGCTTAGTTAATGCAACAAAATTTGAAAAGTAAAACAATAATTTAAAAAAATAATCTGTTTTGTTTGTTAACATAAACATACTTGTGAAATCAACATCAAGCTAGGATATAATCACAATATTTATATCTAAAATTTACTTATCGACATGTTCAATTAATATAATGGAAAAGTACAAAAACTCTCAGTTTGAATTAATATAATTTCTTCAAAATTTAATGAATGTGGACTAAGTAATATTAGCCTACGATTTTTAATTTAGCAAAACCGAAACGTAATATTGTAACCTTGAAAGTATTATATATTTTCTACTTAATGCAGCCAAATGACGCTTAACTATAAATAAGATTTACATGGCAATTTGAGAAATATAAGTAGCAGATAGATAAATTTTCTTTGAATTACACACACACATATAAATATATATATATATATATATATATATATATATATATATATATATATATATATATATATATATATATATATATATATATATATATATATATATATATATATATATGCAAATGGTCATATTTTAGAATCTTGAAGAAGAATATTTAACGGTTTGTTATAGATGGCTGGATGAAATATAAGTGATATAATCCTGTAATTCACTAGGTCAGTTCTGACCTGATGCTAACATTAAATTTGAAGCTGATTGAAAAGGTCAATCTATCTCATCGATCTTATGCGACTGATTGGATTATCATAATATGCGAGTTTCATATGTGTATATAGGGATTTGAGATCTATAGTAATTGTAGGGAATTACACGATTATTCATTTTTCGCTAATTTTTTCTCATAGCATTGTAGCATGACAATTGTTGCATGTGTAAATTACAACGCAATTATGATTGTATCATTAATGTGAATGCCCGTTATCGCTTACCTTATGAAGGGCTGATAGTTACGGCATGTAACGAACTATACCTGAAAGAATATCTCGAATCTTAATACATGCCAGCGAAAATGATGCCCCGACTCACCTTTTGAGTGGTTTTTGCGGCATGTATTGACTCATGTAAGAAAAACATAACATTAAAAAGCGCTGAGTTATTGAGCAGTCTGTGGGAGGTACAGAATCATCCATGCGGACACAATTCCATTAAAACAAGTGTAATCTTGAAAGTTGTTATTTCGGCCGTGTTACGAAGGATGGGAAAATGCTTTAAACTGGAATCTTGGGAGATTAAAAATTTACTCTGAAAACATTGGCATTAAAGTGAATAAATTATAGAATCTAACCCAAAATACAAAAAAGAATATTGCGCATCCAAATAATGATAAATCTTAATAACTTTCTAAGGTAACAATGCGATATGATATTTTCACAAATGCAAATATTAAATTTACAGATCTATAAGCTTTATTAAATAGATGATAAGTAAACTAACAAATCCATGTGTTAAATTCACTTAGCAACTTTGTGAAATAACATGTTTCTAAGTTAAATTCGCTTAACAGGTAAGTAAAAAGTTTAATTTTATGTTAAATTAACTTAGCAGATTATTTAAATTAGCAAAACTTTAAGTAATGAGATGATCTTCTTTCTGGTTTGGCATTATTTCATCATAGTTTGTTTAATCGTGACAAAGTGAATGTGGAGGATCGTCAAAACGTATCTTGTGATTTCATTTGTCTAAGTAATATAATATTAAAATTTGTATTTCTAAGAGTTTTATATGATTATGGCAGATGCCATCAAATTAAACGAAATATTAAAATCAAAATTGCAAAGTGAACTTAATAATAACATAAAGGTAAGTGAATTTTATTTACAAAAAATAATATAATATATAATTGTATACGCGCGTGGCCACTATAAAGCCTTTATTAACTATAAATACCTGTATAGTCTTTTGAAATTAAAAATACCTTGTTTAAGTTTTTGTAATAACCCTCACCCAGCTTCAGTTATAAATTAAATTATTTAATCGTATATATATATATATATATATATATATATATATATATATATATATATATATATATATATAATATATATATATATATATATATATATATATATATATATATATGTATATATATATATATATATATATATATATATATATATATATATATATATATATATATATATATATATATATATATATATATATATATACATATATATAGATGTGTGTGTGTGTATCTGTATGGATATATACATATGTATATATTTGTAATTAATTTATAATTAAATTCTTAAATATAAAACACTTTTTTCAGCTTATGTATTTTTCACATAAGGGAGGAAATAAGCCAGCTCTTGGAATATTGTATAATAAATTTACCAAATGACAAAAGCTTAAATATTTCTTAAATCAAATTCTAAAATCCCAACTAAACATCGGACAGAAGTTCCAATGCCGACAGGTATAAAATAGTATATTTCCATAAAATTCATCAAATTAAAACGTTTTTACAACTTATTTTATAGAAAAGCATATGAGGCAATAAAAACAGAGCTTCGCAATTTAAGAAGTCCAAAAGCAACTGTAATGGAGAAAAGGAGACTAACTTCTAAAGATCGCACTGATGAGATTTTAAAAAATACTAATATATCACTGTCAAACATATTTGAAGAGTGGTCGTTATAAGCATCCTTTTCGACCAGAATTTGTAGTAATAATAAGATGCACACATCCATGAATACACACTTAACCATTGACACTAACATAAAGCAGAGAGAGTTCAAGCAGATTTTTGCAGATATATACCAACAAAGAGAATTAAATTCCGGTAAAGAAACTTGTACATTATATGTATTATATTTTTGCATATAAAATGAATTTATATATATATATATATATATATATATATATATATATATATATATATATATATATATATATATATATATATATATATATATATATATATACATATTAAATATAATTAACTATCTGTATGCTCTCTAATTTTTCCCACAGATACTTGCAACATGGTAATTCTCAATTTGATCTCAATGCTTCATTACCAGGAATGCACAAACGGCCTACTAAAAAATAGTTAAAAATTCTATTAAAGATAGCCAGTCAACATTTATGTTAAGAGTGGATAATTTTTCAGGTTTGACTGTAGAAATTTCAAATCTGCATTCCACTTGCATTATGGAGAAAATTAATTGCAACCGCTGCTAATTGGGAAAGACGAAGAGGTACTAGAAGATGACGGATATATATTTATATAAATAAATATATATATATATATATATATATATATATATATATATATATATATATATATATATATATATATATATTTGTGAGTGTTTTGAGGCCTTAGATATAAATTTCAAATTGTACCAATTATTTAAATTAGAATATCCAATACAGTGGCCATAACATATGGATATTTATTCAAACTTATTTTTATAAAATAAAAAACTATATACGATAAGGTGGTATCATCAGTTATCACTTTAGTAAGCGATTTAGAAAATACAGAAAGAACATATTAGGGTTTTTATAAGAATAATTTATTATTTAATTTTGTGATCATGAATTATTATTTAATTATAATTGTTGTTTAGTTTTATATGTTATTTTTATTTTATATATTTTTATTTATGAAGTCTTACATATTGTAATAATGTACACACATATCTACAACATATATTATATATATATATATATATATATATATATATATATATATATATATATATATATATATATATATATAAATATATATATATATATATATATATATATATATATATATATATATATATATATATATATATATTATATATATATAAATATATATAATTAATTATTAGCTTTTATTTGTTTTATTAAAAATGTTGCGGTTTTATATAAATTAAGTTAATTATTTTGAATTTTATATCTTAATTATATTTAAATAATATATACTCTCATAATATATTTGGACTAATAAAAATATGTTTTAAATAAATATAAAAATTATTTGTTAGCTAATTAATTTCCCTTATAAAAGATGCTGCGAAATTTTTAATTTATATATATATATATATATATATATATATATATATATATATATATATATATATATATATATATATATATTTATATATATATATATATATATATATATATATATATATATATATATATATATATATATATATATAACTGGAGTGTATGCTAATTTCACAAAAATATTATGCGTGGTTACCTTGGTAGATACCTAATATTACTTTTGTGCGTTATGTGAATTTCACTTACTGCTTTGTTATTTGCACTCCATGTGATGGTTAATTTCACCTATAGCGATAATGTTAAATTCACGCCAATCCTGCGCTATTTTTACTTTGTTATATAGTTAGCATTACTATTTACGTGTTGTAAATTTTACAATGCTCTCTGTACTATTTAGTTAAAAGAAGAACATTATTTTACTTTACATATTTGCTTCTTTTGCATTATATTCAGTTGACTTTACTTTGCGTTAAGCAAATTTAAAAAAATAAAAAATGATTAAATTTTAGTTATCCAAATGCTAAATTTATATTTCGAAATTTGTGCGATTAGCAAAGTCATAAGTAAGTTGAATTTGCAACAGTTTTTTTGTAAAATTAGCTTAGTTTTTTTGTTAATAAAGCACATTTTTTCTTTGCGTGTGTTACATACACGTTGCGGCACAAAAATAGCAACCTCCATCACTTATTTCATCTACATTGCCTGAGCTTTTCCTTGAAGACGATTCGATATGTTTGATTTGGGTAATATATTTTGGACTTTGAAAACATGGTGAATTCAAATCAATATTCATCGGATTGGATTCAACCGCCGAAGATTTGTATGTCGTCAGTTTTTGCTGGTATTAATTCATCCATGAATACTCGAGACAAAGCATCTGAAACACAGTTTTGAGAACCCTTTCTGTATTCGATATCAGAATCCCCTGTAAATTAAGGCTCCACCTTGCTAATCTATCTGCCAAATCGTTTTGGGACATAAGCCAGGTCAGGCATCGCATCGTCTGTTATAACCGTAAATGGTAACCTACATGGTGACATATATTCAATTGGCTTGTCTTGACCATCATTGGTTTTCTGAAACAATACTGCACCAACTCCAGTAGAGCTGCCGTCGCATTGAATAAAAAAAACGTTTATTAAAATCGTCAGTATTGAGTAATGGAGCCGTGGTAAGAGTTAATTTAAGTTTTCAAGCGCGTTTTGAGATGTTTCGGAGCAGATAAACTTTTGATTCTTCTTTAACATGTTAGTTAAAGGCGCAGAGATGGTCGAATACTGGTCAGTAAATCGCCTGTACCACCACAAATTCCCAAAAACCTCCTCAATTGACGTTCTGTTTTAGGCATCGGATACTCTGCAATGGCCTGCACCTTCGCTTCATTTGGTCGCAGAGTGCCACCACCAACTACATGACCAAGGTAATCGATCTCCCTCAGTATAAATTTGCTTTTCTTCACATTTATAGTTACACCTGCTGCAATTAATCAAGATGCTACATCGGCTTGCAGCGACAAGTGTTCTTCAAATGTTGACGTTGTAACGAGAAGATCATCGAGATATACGATTACTCTGTCATGTAGGTGATAAGGTATCACTCTGTGCATCAACCGACAAAGCGTTTGTGTAGCATTGCAGAGTCCAAATGGGGTGAAAGCAGTTTTCTCCATTGATTGAGGATCAAGTGGGATTTGCCAGAACGCTTCCTTTACGTCGATACTGGATATGTATTGTGTTTTCTCCAAACGTTTCAACAAACCATCAATGAGGGGTAGTGGATATGCGTCTTTTTTAGTCACACTATTTAGTTTCTGGGCGTCGAGGCATAACCGCAGCTTTCCATTTGGCACCTTTCCATGGTTTTCCGATCTAGAATGGCATCTAACACACAACGCTTGATTATTTTGAAAGGGCAGACCACAATTCCAACAAATTAATGGTCTACTTGTATTTGCGGGATTAGTATGATATGGATCAGACATATTAGGATTTGGAAAATAATTGGCGCTGTGTGTTGTAAATGGGGTTGTAGCACATTGTACTGTCCTGGCGAATTGAAATAATTAAACGGAGGCGGATGTGATGAAGGTGTCATCTGTAACTCATGAACTTTTCTCGTAAATCCCGGCCCCATGCAAGTTCAGGGTTATACCCCATAGTTTTCCATGCCTCTTCTAAAGCAACACATCTTGTCACTATGGCGGACACTGATTGAAATGCTTCCCCAGCTAATGCTACCTTAAGCCCAGGACGCATGTTTTTTCTTAAAAATTCTATCAATTCGACTCCCGTCAGCGCAAGTTTTAAAGGATATGCTAGGCTGGCCATATTATAATAAAAACGGCAAAAGCCTCTTTGACTTTTTGTTTGTGGTTATCCAGAGAATTTTTAATGTCGTTATCGGAACTTCCATCTTGAAAGCGATGTATAAATCCATTTTTAAGCTCAATCCATGAACATCGTGGATTCCGTTCAAGTAAGATCCAGTAGTGCTCCCGAGCTATACCGTGTAATATGGAACCTAGATCATGTACTAGCAGATCGGTCGAAATACCATGAGTTTCGGCCATCAGTTCAATCCTGAAGAAAAAATTTTGCACGGTTATACTACTAGCGGTTCCGTCAAAAGATATATTCCACTTCTGAACATCAGCAGTTAGAGAAAAACGGCTATTTCCAAGTGTAGAACCAAAATAGCGGTCTGGCTGAAAATTCACAGTAGGCTGAGTATGAAAAACTGAGTTTGCTCCTGGTGGAATTGAATTACAACGACCGAACTGCGGCTATCCAAAATTATTATTTATAACATCTACAGATTGACGCATCTCATTGTTTAAATTAGATTGATGAGAAAAAATATTGGGTTTGTTTTAGTTCATCGTCAGAAAGGGCAACTGTGCACTTGTTGAAGGTATCTGATTATCCGACCGAGAAGATATAACAGAATTATAGGTATTGTGTCGTATGGAATAGGTTTGTCCCTAATAATTAATATCCCTAATAATTAAAATAATAAAAACCGAAAATTATAGTGCAAAAACCATGACGGTCCTTATGGACACATATAGGAATAGGGCACTCGATGTCTTTATTAGAGGACTGAATGGGGACATATCAAAAATGTTGACGATTCAAAGACCAACGAATCTTCCTGAGGCATACTTCTCATGCCTCGAGATCCAAAATCTCAGTTTCCGGAGCATTCCTATACACAATAAGAACTTCAGTAACGCAATTACGGTGCCCATAAATCAAATTAGCACTAACGGAGCTCAACAGAACACATTTAAGCCGATACCATTACCAAGGGCATCCTTACAACAGCGAAACATGGGTTTTAGTTTGCAATATCAACAATCATATCGAGTCCAACAACCTCAGCAAACCTACCAACAACGACAGAATTACTTTACAACACCACCAGGAAGGCCAGTTCAACCAAAGCCGCCAGTACCAATGTCGATCGATGAATCTGAGAATACGAAAAATATCAATTACATGAATCGCCCAATAAACCTAAACGTAAAACCAAGACGAGAAAGAAGTCCCGACACTTGGCCAAATCATCATAAACAACAACGAGTGTTTCACATAGAACAATCTGAGGACGAACAGAAATACGAGGAGTACATTAATCAACACAGCAACATTGAAGAATAAATAAGTTTTATAACGAATGCCTCTCCAGCAGACCCTACGTAGAATATAAAACAAATAGCAACAAGATTCTAAGATTCCCTGTCGACACCGGGGCCAACAAAAATTTTATAAGACCCGAAATCGCCCGAAATGCCAAACAGATCGACAAACCATTCAACATTCGATCAGCTGGAGATGACGTCAAGATTCAACTAAAACTATCAACTAAATTCTTCAAGAAATTTGGCAATGACATTCTGCTGGATTTCTATGTCCTACCTGGGCTAAATACTTTCGACGGAATAATAGGTGATGACACCTTAAAAAACTAGAAGCATTAAAAGATAGGAAGAAGAATATCCTGACCATAAAACCGGACATCAAGTTCCCTCTAAAAGCAAAAACATCTACTCTAGTAAACAATATTGAAATACATGACCAGCATTTGGAAGAAACAAGCAAGGCTAATCTACGATCAATCATCGCCAAATTTGCACCATTATTTGGACCCAATGATGACACGCAGACAATCGAAACCAGCGTACGTGCGGAAATTAAAACAACTACCAATGAACCGCGACATTTCGTTACAACTTTTCTCAACGGGTTACAAATTCCCCAAGCGGAAACTGCTAAATATCTCGGATTGCATCTTGATTCAAGATTGAACAAATTAAAATAGCAAATTAAATTAAAATAAAAGAACACGAGATGTACTGGCTGATAGGAAGACATTCTAAGCTTAGCCTTTACCGTAAATGCATGATCTACGAATCGATAACTAAACCAGTTTGAACGTATGACATCCAACTCTAGGGATGCACTAAACAATCAAATCGTTTAATATTCAACGCAGCCAAAACAAATGTCTTGCCGGTATGTAGGTCGAGGAATTACTCAAATTCGCGTCGTTCCATGCCTTGAAGTTTTTGAATAGCAAGCGGTAACGATGTTCCTAATTCTACTCTGTTCTCTTTAAACGGTAGCTTTACTTTATATCTGCCGTCCTCAGCATTGCGTGTATATTCTTTGAAGTGATTTTCACAGTATTCTTCGTCACTAGACCATGAGCTATTAGATTGAACTTCCTCTACTTCCCAGAATCTTTGTAGTGTCTTATCAATATTGTTGGTACTCTCATCGCTGGTGGTGCTACAGTATGCATTGATGTCGTGCATTTCGAGCTGCTTTAAAATTTGACCTGCTACACTGAGAAAAAAATTGGGGTTTCATTTTAAAAATTTTGAATCTTTTGAAAAAAAATCTTTGATTTAAAGTAGCAGTATTTAATATTAAATTATTATATCTTTGATTCAAAGAAGATGTATTCTTTATTTTATTTTGCGCATAAATTTTACTTTTGAAAGGCACAAAGGCTTAATACTAAAAATTAATTTTATTAACTGAAAGGTATCTACCTTTAATTTAAATTCTATAATTATTAAAAATTAAATAATATTTAATATTTAAAGTTAGTACAAAAATGTATTAAAAATGCGAATTATTTTAAAAAAATTCTTTGAACCAAAGAAATAAATATTTTATTTGAAATGATATTACTTTTCTTATAAAAAACTTAATTCTTTATTAGGTATTCCGCATTAAATTAATTGTTTAAAGAACAAAACCTTTAAATCAAAACCAATTTATTTTACTCGATGTTTACCCGTTTCTATGTGAAATTCGCTACAACAAAGCTAAAATTACTATTTAAAACAATTTTAAATATTTGAAGTAAATTACGAGGAGCATAGGTTCAATATATTTTTGATGGATGTATTTTGTATCATGACAGTTTTGTAGGTGCGAATAATTTGGATACTAGCTAAATAGTATTATGATACTTATGCATAAAAGTTATAAATTTATTATTAGTTTTAAAAAAATTTGTTTTCAATATTAATGCTTCTTCATTTGTTTTAAAATATAATGCTTTTAGTTTAAACATTTATAATTGTTAAATTAAAGAGTAGAAATTTTCTTACCTATGCAGATGCTGCCCAAAACAATTTACAACAAACTTAAAATCAAACAACTGGACAAAGTTTCGGACAAACGGTCTAATAGTTTCATTGAAACAACCGAAAGTTTTAACTTTATAACTGTAAGATTTTAGTTCAAAGTTTAAATTAATACTTAAACCAAATATTTTACATATTTTAGGATTAAATAGAAAAAGTTTTGCGCAAAATCTATAGGCGAAAATTCTTTGATGCAAAGAATAAAATTTTTAGCTTTAAGTAAAATTTTTCTCAGTGATACCACTCAACCAAACACTGTGTTTTGTAGAACAATGTTGTTCGTTTTATTTTGTTTTTGTCCATTTCGCAGAATCTGGAAAAAGTGTTCGGCTCCAATCAGCAAATCAACTTTATGTGGTTTATCATAATCGGCATCCGCAAGTGTTAGTTCATGAAGATTGAATTCTTCTATTTCGCTTCGATTGATGGTACTTGCTGGTAGATTAGAAGTTATTCGCGGTAAAATTACCACCTCGATGTTTATTTGTGGAGGATCACTAACACTGGTTAGTATTTTTAATGTGGCCTTCCCTTTGGTTGTGTGGGTTGCTGAACTGCCCAATCCCGAAACAGAAAGTCGCGCATTACTTCTTTTAATGTTTAACATCTGCAGGCATGATTCTGTAATGAAAGAAGCTTGCGAGCCAGAATCTAAAAGTGCTCAACACGGAAAAACTTTACCATTACTCGTAACTACATTTACAATCGCTGTAGGCAACACTGTCTGTAAGACATGGTTGGAAGCATGTGCACATATCCTTTCACTTGGACCCGACTCATCTATATTGGATAATTCTTCTTTGTCGTTGACTTTAACATGATTTGTGTTAACAGATGTTGACTGCTCAGAATGTAATAATGAATGGTGTTTTCTATTACATGTGGTACATCGTCGCTTTGATCTGCATTTGAACACACCATGGTCACTGCTTAAGCAATTGAAACACCGATTACCATCCTTTGCCTATTTTCTTCGCTCATCAAATCCCATTGATGTCAATTTTGGACACTGGTACGTCATATGTTCTGCGTCAGAACAAAAACTGCAGCTGATACTACGAGAAACGAAGTGACCCTTGACTGATTGTTCCTTTGGTCGCCTTACGGACATTTTCAACGATTCCAATGCATCTCCTCTACGTAATAAAAATTCATCTGTGGTTGGGAATTCTTTCTCTGCTGTATTTTGAGCCCATTGTGCCTTACTTTTTTCATCCAACTTGTTCACTAAAATATATATAAGCCATGGATCTTTAGAATCACCACCTGGTCCTACAGCTTTTAATCCTCGTACTGATGGTTGGCTGTTCGATGAAGGTTCGAATGAATGAAGTAATTGTGTGTCTTTTTCTGTCGTAACGCTGGCGTAGTTTTTGCAATGCCTCGATATAATTTGTTTCAGTGATTGGCAAATGTCTTAATAAACTGGCTGCTTCACCTCGTAGGAAACTCTTTAGATATTGGAATTTTTGGACGGTAGACAAAGAGGTTGAGTCATGGACTGTAGCAACATACATATCGTAAAAGGATTGCCATTCCTTGTAATCTCCGGCAAATGGTGGTATATTCAGTTTTGGCAAACGAACTTCTACATTTGCAGATTGCGTGAGATTCATCGGGATGTCAACACTTACATTGGATTTCATTGCACTTAATCCCATTTTCCACATCAAAACCGATAGTTCCGTGCCCGCATTGTAATAACTTTCCTCAAATTCCATATCAGGTTCCTGTCCTTGATCTAATGCAAATATTTGATTTTCGATCAACGTAAATTCTTCCATAAGTTTCTCGGCACGTGACAATTTGACTCTGCATTCCTCGATGGTGACTTCATTAGGACTTTTCTTGATACTATTTATCATGAATGTTAATTTGCTTAATCACCGATCTCTGTTTTTTCAGTCCATTGATTTCAGCCATTTTCTAAAAGTAAACTTGATCGCACGATTTGAGTTTATTGAATCACAAACCAATTATTAATCACTAAATCACTGTTCATTCACTAATTCACTAATATCTTTGATCTGTCTTGGTTTGATAAGAATAGAAAATTTTCACTATATTCACGAAAATAGTTAGTTATGAATGGAGTGAAAGACAAGGCTTCACCTTACACGTGCGGATGCCAAAATGTTCCCATGCACGTGGTAAGGTTTATAATCAATAGATAAAATTAACGCTTGTAAAATGTTTATTACACTATTCTTTAAAGTTCTAGATATCGTTCTTTTAATAGTTTTAATAAGTACAAAATTATACTACCATGTACGATGTACACATGGAACTCACTTTAGTTAAATTCAACTCTAATTTTGTGAAATCTTAGAGAGTACCGAAATTTAAATTCCAAATATATAAAAATTGTACTTATCCGGTTCGAAGGACCATAATGTTGGGGCAACTGACGATTCCTCAATAGTTCCAGGGATGCTTTTACTTCAATGTGGTTGACATGATTGCTGTTGCGTTCGTCCCAAGAAACGTTGTTTAGTCGCTGGTGCTCAAACAATTGTTGATTAAATAAAACTCGTTAATCTTTAACAATTTGTTTGTATTTTGTTTTACAAATATATTATTTGATATTCACTCAATGAGTATCTGGTTTGTAATGACCAATAATACCCTTTGTTGTAGAAAATCCCGCGTTTTATCTGGTTTGCGAAAATGACTAATACAAACGATTTTATATCCATATTTACAATTTATAAGCCTTCTTAATACTATAATTCGATCATTTGAGTGGCATCTATTAATTACTAGGATAATTGATTTCATTTGTGGAACATGATATTATAACAATTCTTTTGTATGTTATATAATATTTGACAGCTAAATAAAGTATTGTAAACAAATAATTCTAATAAAAACAAGTGTAAGTAATCTAAATTCATATTCAGATTAATCTACGTTTATAATTATATAACTTTACTTTAAATTCATGTGATGCTGTGATGATACGAGTTATATTCCATGGAACATATACATAACGCTGAAGCTTCAATTTATAGCTAAGTTTTAATTCAAGAAAATTGATTACCAAACAAATTAATTGATAAGCTTCTATTTTAGATATTAGCATTCATTTCTAAACAATCATGTTATAAGATTGTACTATTTTCAGCGGATCGGATTTTTCAATATCAGAAAAAAACCGAAATCGGATTATTTTATAACAGTCCCCTGGTTCGTTGTTTTCGCAAAAATGAAGAGCACAATCAATGAATAGTCGCTCGTCAGATAAACATAAACCAATTGTATGTCTCAAGACTATCCAGAAGGTTTGAGAAGCGGTCCCTTCCATATGCAGACTACATACCAACTTGTATCAATGTACATCTTAGAGAGACGATCGATTCAGTATACTTACTTCACTGCGAAATTACCATCTCACTTGCGTCGATGTACAGTACACAAGTTCGAGATTTAGCTATAAGTTATGGAAAGTTTCAAAACGCTTGAAGAAAGCAATTCTCATTCGAAAACGGATCGTTAGAGGCCCAAAACTACGGCTCGTTTTAGCTCGAGAACGCATCAATTGAAGCTTTGTCTAATGGAATTATTTTCTATTCACTGACAAGTGCAGAATATGTATCCATGATAGTTATGTGAGAGGCCGAGTCTGACCGCTTAACTACATCAAATACATTCTCTTGGTTGTTGTGTCCAAGAGAATGTCCGGTGTCACGTAATTCAAACCATTAGACAAATTATTAATGTGATTAGACTCGCAACGATAAAGTGGCCAGCACTCAATCAAGACATGATTCCAATTGAGCATTTATAGGATAAACTGAAACGGAGTATCTAGAAATCCGGTACAGGTGACCTCAAGATTGCGTTGGACTGAGAAGCGATTCCCCGAGTCATTGTTATAATCTTAATAAGGTCAATGGGGATTGCATGCGAATGGTTCTGGCATGTGGTTCTGGTATTCTACCAGAATTTTCAGATGACTCTTTCTAGATTAGATATTTTCAGTTTTTTCCCAGATTGTATCGTCTTCATTGCAAGGCAGCGTATAATTTTGATAAGCAGATCCACACTTGCAGTAGGACATATTCGAATCACTCCACTGTATTCCTTGCTTTGTATTTTAATAAGAAAACATAGGGCATTTATAATATCAAGTCTTGACCACCATACCAAAGAGATGAAGATAAACATGGGATTGATAATGGTTAAGATCATCTTTAATTCCAGTCTCCAAGAAATTGTATACAACTTTAAACAGGCCTCGAAAAACACCTGCTGTTGTAGAATCACTACTCACTCGGGTTGTCCAAACAATATCACGTTTGTATCACGAACAATATCACGTTTTTAGGCAGTGACCTTGAACTGATCATTGCAAAGCTACGATGGAAGTTTTTATACAATTCAAAGGGGAAAGGGAAATATACAAAGCAGTTCTACTATGTGTTCTAGTTTCCAGTCTGAAATGGAATTTGTAGACAGAAGAGTGCGATTGGGGGAAGTGCAATTCGTGTGGTTTCTTTAAAGGAGTCACTGAATTGCTCCATACCTTAACATTTCGATCAACTGAAATTTGGGACCAGAAGCGAAACCTCTTTGATCATGCAGTTCTCGATATATTACTTTTTTCTAACCTTACATGTGTATACACCGATAGAATATTTTAGACAGTCCTAGCTCCTTGTTACTGTCAGAGCCCGCCAGAGCAACCAACGCGCGGTTCTTCAAGTAAACGTTAATAGCTGCCTAAAACTTGTGCTTTTTATATACTCAAACGAAAACTGAAAACTGTATAACTGATTCCACATTCTGGATATTCGATTAATGAATTCGCACTTAACGAAAGCGCTAAACATCATAAAACTTGGAATTCATCCGTCAGGAATGACCAGGAAAATAACTGTGCTAGCTGAAGTGAAACAACTCGGTAAAACATGGGGAGAGTTGAAAAGCTATAGCCTAATGGAGTCAAATGGTCCAGTCTAATAGACGTCCTATAACCATGAGTATCTAAAAATGGCCATAAATCCAACATAATTGGGTGGGCAGTGGATGAAAGAGTGTCGGCTAGAACTCAGCTTATGATAGAAATCCTGGATTTGCACTCCCGTATATAGGATTCTGCCAACCTGTCAATTGTATATGTACATAAGCCCACTGATCTAAGCTGACCGTCAGATAAAGAGTTATTTTACTATATTTTGGATAATCTATACCTGAGCATGATGTGACTAGGAGCTCAGAGCAGAAACCTATGTAATAACATAAGTTCGTATATATTACGGAGAAAAATTGACTTGTACACGTAAGATAGAGTTTTAACCAAGGACGTAACCAGGGACAAGAAGGCACAGTTGTATACAAATTATATTTTCGATGCGATGGTGGAGGAATATGGTCTTAAGAGTATAGGAGAACTTTCAATGGAATTATCGGATTGTAGCTGTTTCGATATTCTGGATGTCTTAGTGTGAGGTTGGTTTCCTTCAAGCGTCTTCTTACTGTCCTCTCATCTCAGAAAACCTCAGGCAGATTAAAGTTATTTAAGACGTGAGATAGTATCGGTGTTCAATCAAATTCGTAGGTAGTGACTAAAAGACCTGATAGACCGCAAGGTTGTATGCAAATTCGATTCTAGATGAGGTTCCAAGTAGACATAAATAGTACCCGTTGATTGAGGCATTCGTGTTTCGTAAATTTTACAATCGAAAATGAGACCCATAGAATACTACCACAGTATCGAGAGCTGGAGGCGACTTAATCTGGTTGGATCGCTGCACCGACGACTCGCATCCGTAAAAAACAATAATTGTTAAAAATGTCAAAAAGCCAAAAATCGGATACCGCAAAAACAACAATGACGTAGCACTAAGAAAATCTGCCGCGTTGGACGGCCTTATCACATGTATGAAAGAGTATCGGCTGAAACTCAAAGCGCTCCAAGAAAGACGATGGCCTAAAAGTGGAGGCCATGTGTCCCAAAGCTATACGTTGCTACCCAGTGGAGATGACATCGTATTTCTTGAAGTTGAATTTCTCGTTGGGCCACAGGTAAATAGGCTGTACTGGATTTTCAGGCAGACAATAATCAAAATATGTTGCAAAGCTACTATGGAAGTTTTTGTACAAGTCAGGGACGACAGGAGAATATACAACGCGATTTTTCTGTGAAGGTCTTATAAATGAAGAAACTAAACGTAAATATCAAGAATAGCATTTTTCGATTCAATTACCAATATGATGAAATGAACAATGTATGGGAAGTATTGAAAACCTCGGTGGTCGATGCTGCCCAGCACATTCTCGAGTATAGTAAAAACTAAGCCCAAAAATGATTGGTTTGATGAGGAATATGATCTTGCTGTTGAGCAATGAAATATAGCCTACAATGAAGCGCAGACTCAGTTGACAATTCCAAGAAGAAACTAGGCAGTTCTTGGTTCTTGCTATAGGAGGACAGCTAGACGCATTTATAGACAGAAGAAGCGCGAACGATGGTAGAGTACAAGAACACAGCAATGGGCTGAGTTCGCGTGATTTCTTTGAAGAGATCACCACAGTGCAGCATTTCAATGTCGCGGTCAACTGCCATTCAAATGGAAAGAGGCCGCGTTGCGTGCAATATTCAAGAAGCCATCGCCGAATCTCCAGGTTTGAAGGAATAATGAGATTCAAGTATCTAGGATCTATCATTACTCACGATAATATAATGTGGGAGAGGATATCAACGTAAGGCTTGTTGCTGGAAATCGGGCCTTGTATCCTCTACGTCCACTTCTGAAATCAAAATATCTTGCAAATACGGATATATGCTGAATTGGGACAGAGTGTTGATCAGACCGGTTGTCAAGTATGGATGTGAGAGTTAGATCTTGACGGATGAGTTCGAAAGGTGTCTTCTAACATTCGAGAGAAGAATCGTGCGTGTAATATATGGCCCAAAACGCAACGATGATGGCACATACCGAGTTCGTTTCAACCACGAGATCAGGAATTTAAAATCTATAAGGACAAAGCGAGTACGTTGGCTAGGTTACGTTCTGCGTGCTGATTCAAACCCAATGATACAACGACCTTAGAGCAAAAAGGTCGCTGTCGGTGATGATGTCGTAGAGATTGATTTGGTATCTTCTGGTTTCGTGCAACAGTATGATGAGTTATCACGTGATATGAACCGATGGAGACAGATTGTTGACACGGTACGGGAAAGTAATGGCCTCCGTAAAAAAAAGAAGACAAACTCCCCTGCCATTGCCTTTAGGATCCGACACTGTAATTCAGGATCAAACCACAAAGATATTAATTACGGATCAATCAATGGTAAAAATAATATTACAGATTTGTGTGAGCGCTCCAATCTTTTTTACCTCACTGCCCTCTGTACAAGTATTCACCACTTAACAAATCCCGCAAAATGTTTTTGTCGTGTGCACGTAAATCCTTCTCAATTCTCAGTATATTTATACAATTCGTCGAACACAATACATACATATAGTGTATATACACTCCCGAGTGACTGAATTGATCTAAACCTACTACAGGACTCACATAAAGGCGACAAACGGCTTAATCGATTTATTTTCCACAAGGGGTAGCACTGCCAAAGCCAGTCTCCTGAAACCACTCTAGACATATTCTGCACTCAGTGAATAGAGCGGAGGGCTGGTTCGTTGGGGAGTGAGGTTGGCTTCCTTCAAGCATATGTACTTTTGAGACAGCAAATTGGTTCATGGAAAGTCACTTCACGGTGAGTGGCAAATCAAGGTGTCCTTGAGCAGATATACCTTTTTGTACATGCTGATCTTTGAGTCGAGTTAGTTGTTCGGGAGTGTACAAAAATTATATTCATCGAGATTCTGACGTTATTGAAAATAATAATGACTTTGCAGTTTTTTGTGTGTCACTGCGTGGTTGATGAATTAAGAGTGACATTGAATTTTAAATTAAATTTTTGTCGAGTTCTTCCCATCCCCCGGTTCGCTAGCTTTTACATATATATAGTTTGTTGTTTACGTAGAAATGACTTATTGAAATTTTCGTTTTTCCGATGAAATCCCATTTTTGCTATTTTCATTTGCTCGCTGTTCGCTTCTGCTGAATGGTATATATGTGCGCCGTAAAGTACATTAAAGGTTGCGAAGAAGTAGAAATTTCCATTTGATCGCCCAATCATTAAATAATCCGGAAATAATAAATGTTTTTGTATTAGTGAAAATTGAAAATAAATAAATAAATTGGAAATGAAAAAAAGAATTTTGCGTTGTTGTTGTTGTTATTTTGGGGTTGACACACACACACACACGCAAATATATACCTTTCACGGGGAAAATGTTGGCAAATTAATAGTGAAATAAAAATTATGTGTCCAGTTTGATTTATTTCCGGTGTTAACATATTTTTTGTTATACTGTATGCCTCGAGGACGTATTTCTTTCCACTATATATGTATAATGGGGTGGTTGTAATCGAGTTTACCGATTAAAATTGCAAAATAAATAATTTAAATGCATCAAATGATTTCCTGCAGGAGTTTCAATTGAAAATATAACAAATTTGGGATAATCCATCAACGGAAATGTACTTCTTGCGCCTCTTATGTCGGAACGGATGATAAATTGCCCAAAGAAACAGTATGATTATGAAACTATATATGCACTCGAGTGACCGAGGGTGGTAAAAAATATATACTGTATATAGTGTTTCAAGGTGTGGTATAATCTGCATTCAAATGTCAAATGTGTGTACTTTACATAAACAGCGTTGACGACCAAACCTTTCGTACATTTTCATTACTCGTTTTAGGGTGTGAAAAAATGTGATTAGCATTGTGATTATGAGATAACATCGACTATGTAGGTTACTTTCTTAAAACGAAAAGGATAATACTTCCCCTGTTGTGTCTTTTGGAATTTAATATTAATGGCTGCTGGCAGATGGCCATGGAGGTTGCTCACCAATTCGATGTGAACGGCTTTCGTGCTCATGCAGACAAATATAGATATATAAGCTTTGTGGAGTTTTGGTCGTCTGCCAACAATGGCACGAATCGTAATAGGACCGGCATAATCGACTCCGGTCTTGTAAAAAGCATATTTGAAGTTTACTCTAGCAGGTGGTAAGTCTCCCATTAGTTGGTTAATTATTTGTGGTTTATATCTCGTGCAGGTAACGCATCGATGTATTGTTTGTCGCACCAAATTTTTACAATTAATTATCCAATACCTTTGACGTAGGATGGATACCATAAGAGACTGTGCTGCATGGAAATATTTTGTATGAGCTTCAGCAATAATGAGGTTGGTGATATTTTGAGATGCAGGCAAAATGATATAGGAAATTTCTTTTGATACTCGATATTCGCATACTGAATTCGGCGTTCATCTCCTAGCACTCCATGATCGTCTTTAAACGGATCTAATGACATCAGTTTGCTGCCTTTTGGTACAGCTGAGTCGTTTTGGAGACTGGAGATCTCGGTACTAAAACTGTTGGTTTGCGCCCGTTTGACTAAAATATTGGTCGAATGTCGATAATCAGAATAGTATGATTCCCGGGGTTTCGTTTCAAACGGATCGTTTGAGGTTACTGTAGAAACGATATATGATAGCAATGATTCGAACGAGTTTGGAAAATTCCGGTCCCGTCCACCATAGGTTGTAATTTTGTAGGATTGACGGTGAGATTCCCCTTGATGAACAATCTACCGGATTTTCTTCACTTGGTACGTAGCCCCAATAAATTCTAGATGTCGATTTTAATATTTCGGCCGTATACGGTTTGCTACAAAGCTCTTCCAGCGTTTGGGATGCGACGACAACCACCATAAAACATTTTTTGAATGTGGCCCATAAAATGCCTTAAGAGGTTGATGTTGTAAGGCTTCGATCAATACCTTCATTAATCGGGTGAGCAATACGGCTCCACATAACTCTAATCGTGGAATAGAGACATGCTTTATAACAGAAGACAACAGTCTCATATGAAGATTCGGATGAATCTGAGAACCCATGAATCTGGTAGGTTTCACTATCGGTACCTATAGCCAGCGTGGTATGGAAACATGATTAATAGTGATTAACTCAGATCAAAGTTCATTCCATTTTTTCGCAACAGTTACAGGCAATGGATCGTCCCACTGCAAGTTCAGCAACCATAGAGATTGAAATAAAACCTTGATATTGATTGAGTAGAGTTGAGATCTGCCAGAACTGTTAAGGTTTTTGTCACAGGCAGCAAACGATAATCTTCCACCGGTAAATCAGAAGACTCTCGCCACACTTTTCGTTGAGTATCCGCATTGCCGGGGTTTATTAATAGCTGGCGATACATTTTCTCAATATCACTCGTGAAGACTATCGCGTGTCTTCTAAACCGTACGAGGAAATTAAACAGACTGTCTTGAACCGTAGGTCCTACCAGTAAGTTGTTATTGAGCGAAATATTACTTGCCGTTTTAGCTTATGCATCAAAGACGGTGCGGTTGGTACGGTTGGACAAATACGTTCCATATGACCCAACTCTAAATATTGTCGTATAAATTCAACGTATTCTGTTTTCATATCGGGATATCTATTCATTCGATTTTCAAGAGCAAACAATCGTCTAATAGCTCTAAGTTTCCCAATGGTTTTCCAGACTGTTTGAAAGTCGGTTTACCATTAATCGCCTAGTCGGTGTACGTTGGTATGTTTGCTTATAATGATCGTCGCACAACCTTTCTTCTGGTGATAAATGCAGCCTTGCTACCTGGGTTATTTAATCACAATATATATATATATATATATATATATATATATATATATATATATATATATATATATATATATATATATATATATATATATATATATATATATATATATATATGATGTGCTAAGGGGTAGATTAATCGCTGCAATATAAGCTGAAGATTCCGAAGATCCATATGCTGCAAGCTGAAGATTCCGAAGATCCATATGTAGACGGTGAGCTAGAGAGTTAAAACTACCAAGTAGAGGTTTTGAAAAAGCAGCAGGCGAAACGAACATTTTCATTTAATGATGTGGAAGACTCATTGAAACAGTACAGTGGAGCGGAAGTCATTAGTGTAGAAGTGTGGATTAATGAGTTCGAAGAAAACGCAGAATTACCTGGATGTAAGGCAGAAATTTAATTAAGTGAAAAAGTTGTTAACCGAAAATGCAAAGTTATTATTAGATAACAGTGAACTCCGAATTTGGCGTCATTCGGTTTCAACCCATAGCCTTCCTATGATAACGCAGAGCTCTGTCATAGGCGACCGTTATTTCTCGTGCAACTCGTGGGAATAAAAACAAATAATAATGAATGGAAAAGGTTTAGAAAGCGAAACGGATGCGTTTTAAATGGCATCAAATCAACCCGGCTTCTTCATATATTCTTCGGAGGCTGGTACCATAGATCCTGTAGAGAAACAACTACTGTCAAATAGCGGTAACAACTTTCCGAAGAGCACGAAAATGTTGAGATCACCAGTTTTAAATAGCAAACTCATATCTGTAAACAACGCAGTCTCCTCTTAAAAAAACTATCAGAACATATGCCGAGGGTATCAACAAATGTTATAAACAGAGAGGAGCTGTTAAATAAATATCAAAAAATGGAGAATCTAATCGCGCAGTGGAGCAATGAAGTTGCTGAACTTAAAAAAGAAAACTCTATACTAAAAGAAGAGATTAAAAACAGCAAATATGAGGATTCAGCACGAGTTAACAATCTGTCTTCGAACGATATTCAGCCATCATCCAGTAAACATGATCATTCAAATAATTCCAACTGGCTGCTGCGCCAATTTTCAGCTTTTCAACAGAATAATAGATTCAGTGTTCTGAGTAAAGAGGATTATTGCACAGATGAGGAAGAACTGGAAAAAAAGGTTTCCAGTGCTGATAACAGAAATACTAAGCAACGTAGGCGCACAAAAACGAAGACTCCACCAAAAAATACTACACAAATTGTGAACAATAACACGGAAAAGGAAAACCTAAAAATACCACTGCCTCCACCCATTAACGTGAGCAATATTATATTATAAATAAATAAAAAATTTACACAAAAAAAAAAAAAATATCAATAATTTCGAATTTTTTCGACAAAAGGTAATTAAGACCACTAGTGAATGAACTAA
This sequence comes from Tipula lateralis, assembly GCA_963932295.1. Taxonomy (NCBI): domain Eukaryota; kingdom Metazoa; phylum Arthropoda; class Insecta; order Diptera; family Tipulidae; genus Tipula; species Tipula lateralis. Next base: position 57,592,053 of record OZ010736.1, on the reverse strand, counting down.
GTTTAAAGCGCTTTCAAATAGTGACATTAGAATTACCTTTGAAAATGGACACGATTACAGAAATGTCAATAAAATTACTGGAAGAATTAAAAAAAGAAACCAGCAACAAACTAGAAAATATCGAATATCACACGCAGCTGGAGAGCGAAAAGGCTTATAGATTTGTTATCAGAGGCTTACCATCTTCCATTAGTCACGATGAAATTAAAACAGACTTCGAAAAAATCGGACATGAAGTCGCAGGTATTACCAACATATACAAAATGATCACAATTAATGGTGAAAAAGTCAAGAAACACTTTCCATTGTTTTACGTCGACTTAAAACAAAAAGACAACAATAAAGAAGGATACAATATCAAGAAACTTGCGTACTGTACATATAGCTTGAGCCACCTAAAAAGACAAGGGCATCCAACAATGTACGAATTGACAACAATTTGGACATACCAAGAGTTTTGTGCTGGAAATCATCACACGACAAAATGCAATAAACAACCAGATATCGCACCTTCATGTGCTCTTTGTCAACAACAAGGACAAACTGCAAATTATAAAGGATGCTGTGTATATACCAAAACAAAACTAAAAGCCAACAAAATAATAGAACAAGCGTAGTACAGCGATTACAAACCAAAGCTGCTAAACCACAAAAAACAATTACACCATCCACATCTGGATTATCCTATGCGCAAGCCTTTTGTGATTATCTGCTGATGCTTTAAACCAAAACAACAAACACGGAGAATGGAATGAAGAGCCTAGTAATTATGAAATTATTAAACTGCTTAATCAAATTCAACAGACACTTGGTCACCTAGCAGCGAGAGTATCAAAGCTGGAAAGCAAAAAAGTCAGCATACACAATAATGACTAACTCGTTCCTACGCATTGTAACTTGGAACGCTAATGGGCTCATCCAACGAGGCCAAGAGCTGAAAATATTCCTCCATACAAACAACATAGACATTGCGCTGATTACAGAAACACACTTCTCGAACAAAAGCTTTATCAGAATAAAGGGATTTAACCCATCCTAGTGAAAGAGCCAGAGGTGGTTCAGCTGTACTAATTAAAAATAATATCATACATATGCAAGTAAAGGTGATCTCAATCCAATATAATGGCGCAAATTTAAATATTGCGGCAGCATACTGTCCCTCACGGCATTCACCAACGAAGTCACAATTTAATAACGTCTTCAATAAACTCGGTCCAAGGTTTATTATTGGAGGAGACTATAATATAAAATATACAGATTGGGCTTCCAGGCTAATTTCTCCATATATATATATATATATATATATATATATATATATATATATATATATATATATATATATATATATATATATATATATATATATATATATATGACAGGAAAGGGTGACCCAGAAACTAGGTAGATTTATGTCGTAGCATTCAATCGCGCATTTTATGTTTTTGTATGCAAACGAACTCGAACAATATAGAAAAGGGTGTTGACGGCGTATTGTTTGCTATTCGTACACGTGAAACATTTATTAGCTCGATTTTGTACATATTCATCCAAGTTTTTAATCTTTTATTTCGATTAAAACGAAAACGAATCGAAATCATCATCCCCTCAGCATTTATATGCTATTCACGCAGTGAGAATAAAAAATTTGTTAATTTATGGCAACATTAAAATACAAATGATCCTTGTAATGAACTATTTTAATTGTGTATCAATCATAATTCAGATGACAGCTGTCACTAGTCGACAAACTGTATCGTTGCGATGGTTAAATTATTTCTTATAGGGAGAATCGTTTCTTTTATGATTTTCAATTAAATCACAACAGACACTTTTGTGTTAGATTTTCGTTTTATTAATTTCCGGTTCGATGAGCTGTCACAATGCTTTTTGAGGTTACATAAACGCACCTTTAGCGTCATATGCGAAAGCATATGTTTACGAAACCTTTGATGAACGAATCAACCACCATTTTGATTATGGCTTAAAAATGATTCAAAAATCCAGAGTGTGAGGTGGAAAAGAGTCCCGCTTAAATTTAATTCAAGGGTGCGTATCACCAACAACCACAACGCCATGAATGACTTAGAAGAGAACTGTGCTAGCTGAAGTGAACCAACTCGGTAGAACATGGGGAGAGCTAAACACAATAGCTTAATAGTCAAGTCTAGTAGACGTCCTATAACCATAAAAATCCTAAAATGGGCATACATCCAACATAACACCGGAATTTTAAACGAGTAGTCACGTGCATTTGACAGGCTTCCCGGGGGTGTATAAAAGAGTATAGGCTAGAAATCAGATTTTAAAGAAATTCAATGCCCTAACTGTAAACAGCATGTCTCTTGTGATAGAAATCTTGGATGTGTATATTACTTGTATATGTTTAAGTTGATGATATGCCAGGATAAGTACATAAACATTTACAATAACCGCCCAAACGGCGCAGTGCTCGATTTCCGATAGAGACAGGATGCAAAAAGGATTTTCACCATCTGATTACAATCGTTAGTGTGAATGAACATATCTATGATCCCCTGGTGGAGTGTAAAGTTCGTGGTATAACCCATCTTCCATGTCAGTGCTATAAAGTAGGGCGTAAAAAAATGTTTTATACTAGCGGGCCTATAAATGGCACTAACTGAATATAGAGACTCTCAAACTTGCCGTTAAATCACTGAGAAGCTCGAAGGGCAAAAAATTATCAAAATAATTGTTGGATTCCCTGTAAGAAAAATAATTGTTAATAGTTTTTCAGCAGACAACTGGTAAAGTCGAATAATCAAACGATCTTCTGAGATCGTCGTTAAAGTATCAGAAGCACTTTCGGCTAATGCTCTTATAGTACTGCCTGTGATCGTTTCCAACTTTCTTTTAAAAGAAAATTTAAAAGAACACCAAAACTGACTCGAGATGGATGACTTCTTAAGACTTTTTATTAAATACTTTGGCTTGAACAGATTTTAGACTCAACACATATTCAGAAAACTTGTTGAGTTTCAACATTTTTTGTAAAGCAGGATTATTTGCTTTCTAGCAGAAATAGAGGAATCATGGTGATCTTGCTAATGATCCGATTAGGATAGTATCAGATTTTGGAATCGTGGTTAGGAAATTATAACTAGTGTGGCACTTGGATTGAGCTACCGAGTTCGAGCTCCGATAGTGGTTTAATGTAAAAACGAGCTTTCGATCTCGTTCGATCGCGATCGGCGTTTTGAATGAAAACATATCATCAGGAGTGCAAGAATACGAGTTCAGTAGTCATGAGGCTTATAACCATACGTCCCCGATTTGGCTTCGACGTAAAGCTGAAAGCTAACTGTGAAACAGTTGGAAATGCTTCGGTAATAAAACAAATTAGATCCACCAATTTACTACTGGCATTCAAGTTGCGACATAGCCTCCTTTCTAATTTTAATTTAGGTTGGGGTAGAATGGGTTTATCGAGAACTGGCTTATGGTATACGAACCTTATCAAAATTTGAGTAAACCGTATAAATTGCTCCCAAAAAAGAAATATTCCAAAATAAGGGAGTAAAAATACCCCAAGTCCACAACTGTAACCAACTGTTCGGCTGAAACCATATCAAGTCTTGAACAGATCTGTCTAGTCTGCATGAATCATTATTAGACCATCTATAACTATCTGTTTAGCTCCTACCTTCGTACTGAAGCACTACTGTTCAAAATGCAAATACTAACAGCAATCCTGCTTGATCAATCAAAGCTTCTTCCTCAGCTTTTATATTCCTCACCGTATTGGAATGACTTGGCACTTATATCACCTACAGACGATCTACCATATTGTAGTAGTCAGGACTCCCAAAAAAGTTGTTTGTATCCGAATACCGTAAAACCCCCTTTCAATCGATCCTTCCTATCCACTTTTGACAGTTGCATAACTATATCTAGAGATTTTTCAAGGACATAGTTCTAAAAAACTGTAATGGAAACCGCAAATACCACCACTCTAAAGCCTTGCCTCTCCCAGTTCAGATTCAGCTTATTATTGACCAAGTTTCGGAACAGTGGAGATAATCCGACCTTGTGGTGTGTGATCCTGAAGTTAAGCATACTTCCAAGCAGTCGATAATCGAATGTGTAAGCTTCGCTTTCACACACATGAGATTAACCCACCTTTTAATTGTCAGTGTTTATGTGCTCACTGATGCAGGCCAAGCCCAAGATAATTAGGATACCTGAGCAAGATTGTAGCTTTGTTGTCGGTGACGATGGCTGCACGGCGTAGAAACGTGATCTGGCAACTTGACGTGATTTATTTAGTAACCGTTAAGCTAGAAATCCAATGGAATAATATCGCAATTTAAATAGTAAAGGTTTCAAGCTGGCAGGATATGATGGGGTTATACCTGTTGAGAATTCAATTGATCTGCATGATAATGTTAATCGATAAAAATTGAGCTTTTCACAACGTTAGGCTAGAGACAATTCCGCACCGGCTCTATATTCTTATAATTGGATGTAGAAGAATTACTCCGGCTCTACCAAGCCATATATGCTTAACTTCAGGATCACACACCACAAGGTCGGATTATGTCCAAAACAGCCATTTTATTGAAAGGATGTGGCTCAGAGTACAATCGAACTCCAAAATTACCGAGGTTAACTTTACTATGATAGTATAGAGAAATGTATAGTCTTGAGACACACGGTTTCCTCTTTTAAGCCATCGAGTTGCTTAAACAGTCTCGAGTTTCTGCCGATACTCTTTGATACCTTCGCGTCCGGGTAGCTAAGCGAGGATTCATTGTTATTTTGGTGGTATTCGACTTTTGTTTGTTTGTTGACATTTTTAACATCTCAAACTTTTTTACGGATACGGGTAGTCAGCCCAGCGATCCAACCAAAGAGAAGCTTATATATAATCGATAATTCACAACTTGAAAGTTCAACAATATTTCTGGCCTATTGAGAAGGTAAACTATATTGATAAGGTTTCCAATATATTGTAATCGTGGGCCCAACCATCAGGATGCGAAAAGGGATCGTTTGGGTGGTGCGACCGGTGGTGCGAATGAACTCATCTGAGACCCACTTGAGGTTAGAATACGTGTGCCATCCCATCTTACATGTCAGTACCATGTTTCTACGTGAATCGGACATATAGCCAAATATAACTGTTCCCAGTAGCAATTCACATCCGTACTAAGCGGTGCCTACTTCCTTCCATGCTGGTTTTTGATCTACCTCTCTCTCTCCAACTTTTCAATTTTTGTGACCGACTAGGATGGTTTATAATTACGTTGAATTTGTGTCCGCCCTCACATCTCCAAAATTTTCGCAACGGCAATTTTCTGTGAGAAATCTCAATTAGATCTTCTCACGAGTCTCTAGTGTCGATTTTCTGCAGTTATCCATGTAGGGTTGGGTGGTTTCTAGATTTGTGTCTGCTACTAGCTGTTGATGTTCAGCACTAGGTTCTTCAAGATGTATCGTAGCTGGTGGGTGTGCATCCCCTCCTGCAGTTGCAGTTTAGAACTGTGTTATGAATGTTAAATGCAGTTCCGCCGAATGCAGCTTTCAACTAGGATACATCGGGTGTTGTTGGTAAGACTAGATCACTAGCTTTTATCTTGTTAAATATCACTTTTTATCTTTTAAAGGGCAACTCGGTTTGTAATTTCATTGTGAAAAGTTCCAATTTTTAAACTTTTCCTTGAAGCTCCTTTTTCTTTGAAATTTTTCCTTGAAGCTCTTGATGTATGATCGATTTTACTGAGCAATTTTATGTCGTGGAATCAAAGCTCAATCGGTACATACGCCAATATAATGTTCAAAACCCTGATGAATCACATATTCCGATAAATAATGGCATGAATGTATCAACCTGTTGATGTCAGACATCCCAAGATCATCATCGAACCTTTTGCTGGGAACAAGTTTCAATACTTAAAAGGATTCTTAAAGGGTGATGCTTCCAATTTGCTTAAGCATATGCCAATCACTGAAAGCAATTATTTCAAAGCATTTAGAAAATTAGGTGCTCGATACGATCGGTAGAAACACACTATTAAGGCTTTTATTAGGAGTTTTAGGATCAACCAATTAATCATCATGCGAACGCTACAAACATTAGAAAACTTCTAGACAGTTCATGAATGAAGTTATAAGAGGTTTAAAAGCATTAGGAAAAGACACGGGATCCAGAGATGTATGGCTTTTGTATATTTTAGAAGAAAAACTAGATGTAGAAAATCGAGCAAGGTGCTTGTCCCGAAATTTTACCCAACTTAGAAGAGTTTCTTACATTCCTGTTAAACCGATCTGATGCACTTGAATCATTAAAGCCAGTGGTAACTAAACGTTTACTTTACCATATACGGAACAGCAGCTGCTCCCTATTTAGTAACACGAGTATTAAATGAAATCACAGCTTCACATCGTGATAAGTTTCCTTCAGCTGCAAATGCATTAAGTACATGTCCGTATGCCAATGATTTAATGGCCGGAGCTAATACGGTAAGAGAAGCTGAACTGTTACGGAATAATCTAATAGAAATTCTTGGTAAGCAGTACACCAAAACAAGACACAGCGGAATGTGTCAAAGAGTTTACCAAAGAAGGTATCACTGTGAAGCTATTGGGGCTGCATTGGGATCCGAAGCTAGATGTGTGGTCATATCATGTAGACTTAGAAAAACCAATATTCACCAAAAGAAAGCTTTTATCCGAATGCAGTAAGATTTTTGACCCATTAGGTTGACTGTCTCCGGTAATATAAAGATAAAAATACTATTTCTAAATTTCTAATACTAAGAGCAATGATCAAATATCAGACAGCAACTACATCACCTAGAATAAGTTAAAATACCGAGATGGCTATTGAAATTCACGGTAATAGACCCTCATTAATGTTGAGGGCTTGGTGATAGTCGGAGGACGAATTCAAAATGCAATTTTGGTATATGGTACGAGATATCCAATTATTATACCGCCATCTAAATTCGCTCAGTTGCTGATAGACGACTACCACAACAAATACCATCATTCAGGTGCACAACTCTTTTTAGCCACGTTGAGACTATAGTTTAGGATAATACGTGCAAAGCAGGAAATATGCAAAGTAATCAGGAAATGCATTCCCTGCTTTAGAGCTAAGCCAATCCCATATTGCCAGGAGATGAGAAATTTACCAAAATGCAGAGTTTAGCTTACAAGAGCATTTCTGCAAGTGGGCACAGATTTTGCAGGACCGTTACAAGTTTATCATCGACGAGGAAGTGGCCAAAAACCAGTAAAGGCATACATATGGTGTACACCAGTAAATGCATAGATATTTTAACACCAGCACACTTCATCATTGTACATCCATCGGTTTCAATTTCGGATGAGAACATTTCACTCGACAAAAGATCCAACTTAAGCAGGTGGGAGATGCTACAATAAATGAAACAATATAAATGGCAAAGGTGGCATGTTGAATATCTCACAACAATGCAAACGCGATCAAAGTGGACATCGGCGAAAACTTGACGACATTGTTTTGGTTATCGACAAAAATTTACCGCCTACAAAATGGTTACTAGGCCGCATATAATAGAAGTTTGCGTTGGTAGCGACAGGTTAGTCAGAGTAGCCGTAGTAAAAACAAAAAATGGATTATTTCGTCGAGTTATTGACAGTTATATAATGATCGATAGTGAACCATCTGCCGCCAATCGAGAGAATGATAAATCAATGCCGTGCCATCTAGACTTAAATAGCTATTTTACTAAAATTTGGATATCGACGGAACCAAACGCCAATTTATATTAAATGGAATAATAAACATAACACTGTTGCAGCATTTTTTTTGTCGAATTTAACAGGCCATTATTGGCCCGTACCGTGTCAATAATCTGACTCCATCGGTTTCAATCACGAGCCAGCTCTTCTAACTGTTGCAAGCAGTTGGAAGATGCCAGATCGCTCTCTACGCCGTGGTGCCATCGTCGCCGACAGCGATCTCTTCGCCGACAGCGATCTCTTCGCTTACCGAAAGGCGGCTCTCCCTTCAAAGATCGCTGTATCGCTGTATCATTCGGTTCGGATCAGCACGCAGAACGTGACCGAGTCAGCGTACTCGCTGTCCTTTGATTTTATGCACGATATCAGGAATTTGCATTAAATTCCTGATCTCGTGGTTGAATAGAACTCGGTATGTGCCATGATCGTCGCGTTTTGGGCCATATATCACACGCATGATTCTTCTCTCGAATGTTAGAAGCCATCTTTCGTACTTATCCGTATTTGCAAGATATTTTTATTTCAGCAGTGGACGTAGAGGATATAAAGCCCGATTGCCAGCGGCAAGGCGAACCTTGATATCCTCTCCCACATTATTATCGTGAGTGATGAGAGATCCAAGATACTTGAATCTCATTACTCCTTCAAACGTGTGGTTACCACTACTGAAATCAATTGCGTCTTGGTCTCTAAAACCCGAGATTAGATATTTGGTTTTTGACTCGTTGATTTTGAGACCAACGGAAGCTGAAAACTGTTCCAGTGGATCAAGTATCTCTTTCACTCCGTTGCCATTTAATTCAATCACAAATACATCATCTGCATATGCAAGAAGTTGATTGGCTTGTCTGAATAAGATGTTGTCCTGAGGTGTTTCACTTTAACGAAGGATGTATTCCAACATGAGATTAAAAAGTATTGGGGACAGCGCATCTTCTTGTCGAACACCAGTAGTGATTGCAAAAGTTCTCGATAGCCTGTTCTCAACTTTAACACAGCATTGTGATTGCGTTACTGTCATTTTACACAGATATACGAATTTTTTCGGTATTCCTAAATATTCAAGCGCATACCATAGCTTCTCTCGATTGATCGAGTCATAGGCTTGCTTGAAATCTAGGAACACCTGGTGTACATCGCGAGATGTTTCGTAGTACTTGGAAAGAATCATCCGCAGCGAAAAAACTTGATCAGTGACTGACCGATTTGGACGGAATCCTCCTTGGTATAGTAACCGACAATTTCCTCCGCTAGAGGAGTAATTCTTCCCAAGATGATGTATGACAGTAACTTATATGATGTGCAAAGGAGAGCTATACCGCGATAGTTCTCGCATTTCATGCGATCACCCTTCTTGATCATAACGCGGCCACTTTCCATTCGTCAGGCATAACTTCATTTCGCCATACCAATCGAATAAGGTTGAAAACAGTTCTACACTAAAAAAAAGCCCAACCTGATGGAGAGGAATACTAACACCAAAATGAGATTGAACAACGTCACAGATAACAATATCCCCATGGTGGTGATAAAAATTTGTTTACAAAACTACTTTTGGTTTGCTAAACTATAGTAAATATTTTGATTTATTGCCAATCGAAAGGGGTGGTTGAACGAATTGATTTAATTCGATAATTCGGTTTGTTTACAATTAATCAGTATGTTTGCGTTCAAGAGTTCAAAAACCTTTTTGTCTCACAAATATATTTGCTCTGGTTAAATACGCATCGTTTATATACCAGGCTATATAGGGTCGTTGAAGTCGTTACGAGCTCCCATATAATAATTCAAAACTGCGTTATAGAAATCTTAAACAATGCGATATTGGTACTCGGCGAAAACAACCAACCCAAACGTATAATGATTCCGTTTTTTTGTTCTTATTTTATTTGGTAGGGTGACATTAGAAATGTAACAACCCCATTAAATTTATCTATATATAAAAATAATAATAATCATAATTTTATTTATATATCACATCAACGAGAAGAAAGTATGAGGAGTTACAGTACACAGCAGCAGCAGCACAGTAAAATAATGATGATAGGAAGGCGTTTCCCATGGTAATAAATCTTGTCGGATTAGCAGCGTATTGTTTATTTTTGATAAAAATGAGACACTAAAAATATATATATATAAGACAGTGAATTTTATTATTATTATTATTATTCGTATACTTATTTCATTTAAGAAAGCAACAAAAGAAAATTAAAGGATAAATTATTACATGAAAACAAAGCGATCCGAAAAGCTTTGTAATGATAAGAAAGTTTTGCTTTTTTTTATTTCTTGACAAACAACAAATAAATAAAATTTGATGATTATTGTTAAAGAATTAGAGAGATCTGTGTTCGACCTTGTATATTTACTATCGCAGGCAGTGCCAAAAAAGGACTACCCGAAATGTCTATATATAGTGGGACAAACAAACCAACTCGTTTGTTTCCCATGAATATCAAATAAATTAGATGGCATGTAATAAATATAAAAAAAATAAAAATAAAAGTCAATCTGATATTACCCCTAATGCCACCGAGAAATTTATCCTGATTAAACGACATAGAATCAACAAAAAATATCAATTTCGGAAATAATTTAGCAACAAGGAACAAAAATAAAATGATTCACAACAAATTGTAGGCACATGCTGCTCAGCATGTGTTCAGCGCTATACTACAACGACAGTGCAGGGTCGCACAAACGAATTTTCATTTTGTTTGATGGCGAATGTAATTTACTGGATCACAAAAAAAAAATTCTTTAGAGAATTCAATTTATGTGAATTTTTTATTAGAGTTCTCCGGTACCCCATATAAACATGCATATACGGTTGGTATATATTAGACAATGTACATGACGACATATAGTATGTATGTTAACAATAACATCCTAAAACGATGAAATTAATTACAAAATTTCAGAATTTCACCCCGCCATAATCGTATCTATATAGACGCGGATTATATACAGTGCGAAAATATTTTGTTTATACCTTGTCCCATTTGATCAATTTCTCGGGAACGTTTTTCTTTTTATTTCCCATAAACAACTTACTCAATTATTTATGCTACATCTCTAATCACAAGTAGAATTATAAAAAATTGCTCTTGTTGGAATTTTATTTATGTAATCATTATTTAGCAATTCGCCGAAATTTGTGATACATACTCATCTATTGCAGAGCACTTACGCGCTAAAAATTTCATTTCCATCCCTCACGAATAATATAACGACGAATTATTGGATTATCGAGATAAAAATAATCATTTTTTCGAATATATAAAAACGACAGTTGCTAGAACGGTCGGATTATAAAGTTGTGCTTTTCATCATAACACAATATGGCAGTGTAAAATTTCACTCTGAAGGTTGATTTAGCTGGGCGCCATAGCATGACTTCAGAATCGAAACAAAGAACAAAATCTCTTATGTCTACTAATGGTAGAAGTCAGAGATTACAAAATCTCGGCAACTTGAAAGGGAAGTCTAACCCAGACAAAACAAAGAAATTGTATAAATGGGTTGTCAGGTGTGAAGCTGTTTGGGGGAATTATAAAACTAGCTCCGTTTTAAACGGTGTATCCGGATACCAGGCGCCCTCCAGATCACGTAGCCTTATGTTTGCTTTGGATCTCTGCGCAGATGGACACATTTTTTCCACCACTCGTAGGAGCAAGTATGGATTACACCAATCATAATTAAGAGGAACCAAACAGTGCAACCAACCCTATAATAACTTGAAGGTGCTTGCGGATTATCTAGAAACATTTCTCTGGTGGCATCAATGGATTCTTTATCAGTGAACCATGATACTTCAGTTACTACCTAAGACACTAGCACTCACCCGTCGTGCAACGTTCACTTGTCGATTCTGACGACAAAACTCCTTCCCTTGAAAGCAGAAACAGGTTGGATATGGCCACGTCCTCTCCAGGGAACCAGACTAAAAGACGGAGCATACCTTCTGGGTTAAAGTCACAAGGGAACCGGGAGAAGGGCTCAGGGAATTCCGTTACTGAGTTTTAAGAAAGTTGTACCTTACGAGCGCCGTGTACTTGTCAAAGAAAAGCTCATGGACCTTGATAAAGGACGACGTTCCTTACCTTGTGCTTCTGGTGATCCTTTAACTTTTAAGGACTGTTTGTGCGGCATACCGAGCATGCAGTGCGCAAACGATACAACTCTAAAGTGGGGCCTCGAAGCTGTACCGACTATACATCGCTGGGAGGGAGCTGGAGTGTATCCTGTTCTATGATCTACCCAGGACTGTAAGAGGTACAGCTTTTGTCCTGGGCCCGATTCAAGAACCTTCAGATATTCTGAAGGGGTAGAAAATCAAATCCAAGGACTGAAGACCAGCAAACGGACCATCTTTTCCAAAATGAGGGAGCTGAAAGGCACACTTCTTCACCTTGCCCTAGATGAGTTCTAAGGCGGGAAGCACTTGGTTTTAAACCCTTCTTTCCTTTAAGTAGGGTCACAATTAATGTGATGCAAAAGGAGCTGAGGATGGTTAATCAAAAACTGTCCTTCACCATCAAACTTTATTGGAATGTCCACCGTACAGTTTACACAGATAAATTTGCCGCATTCAAAGGCATCGTCCTCTCTCATAGAACGACGCATGAAATACTGCAATACATTACTTTCTAAAAATCTCTTTCTGATTTCGGAACCGTGGATACACGGGAATAAAATCAAAGAACTCTATCCAGGGACCTCAGGATCATCCAGGGTGCTGGTTAGTGATACCTGCTCGAGACCTAGAGCCTATGTTATTGTTAGTAATAAAATGAATTATAAACTCCTAACTGAAATTTGTTGTAATGACCTTACAGCAGTCGTCGAAGAATTTAAAGAGACGTGAGGTTCTAGTGATCTCCGCATTTTTCCCATATGATTCGGAACATAAATACCTGAGTAAGATTCAGGTATTTATTAAAGCAATAGAGTACGCTAACCGTAATTATATCCCAATCATTGCCGTATGCCATGTAAACTCACATCACGTATGCTGGGGCAGCACCGATATTAATCCTAGAGAGATTTCCTTCTTGGAATAGACTTAGTCATCGCAAATGTGGAAAATAGACCTACTTTTTTCAAATCCTCAAGGAAATAGTAGTTGATATTACTCTTGCCTCGCGGAGTCTTAGTGGAAAAATTTCATCCTGGATGGTCTAAGATCTCCTTCTCTCTAACCAGCGATAAACCTGAAATAAGAGAATTTGGGAAACCCAAGAAACACTGATTTGGAACTTTACAGACTCCATCTCAACACACACTTCTATCTTCAGTAATGAAAATCAGTTAGTGCGGGGAAATGGAAAGAGCAGCTGACAAACTTGAAGAAGCACTAATTAGCAACTATGAGAAGAGCTGTCTAAGTAAGCCTTATACGACTGAGAGACCATTGACTAGGGAATTGAGCAGACACATAAAACAGACAAGAAATCGTCTAAATAAAGCCATAAAAACCGGTTCAATGGTAGATTGGGACTTGTACAAATCTTCACAAAGAGAGTGCAAGAAATGTGTCCGAAGCGAAACAACATCGAGATCGATATCTTTCTGTAACGAAGTGGATAGTCCTACGGCAACCACTAAACTCAAGAATGTTTTCTGTAGGAACATGAAGGTCACTATCGAAACTCTAGAGAAACCTGATGGAACTCACACGAGTAGAAATCGGGAAGCTTCAGATGTTCAAAACAGAACTCATTTTTCCGAAAGTGAGAACTCTAATGAAGTTGATGGAAATCAACTCCCACACCAACTACGGAGAAAAAAATCATCCGTCTAACTACAAACGATACCAGATTTATCTTAAAAAGTTAAATGCTCAACTACCAAGAAAACCAACAGCAGTAGAGCGCCTTCAGCAAAATCCAAACTAACAATATATGAAACTATTCGAAAGAGGGTTGCCTACGTCCAGGCGACCAAAACCTTTAACAAAAATTTGAAACAAAAAAGCAGGTAGAAACCTGTGGTGAACGAGCCAACCATTGGTTAGTAATATGATGAAAATGCTCATCGAATGTCAGGCAGAAATGAGACTAAAATTAAGCCACTCTACTGGCTAAAATTAAGTCTCATTTCTGCCTGATATTTATTTACTAATAGGGTGGATAAACTGGGAGATAATTCCAAGCCACCGCGTTCATACGTATAATAGCCTGGAATGCTAATGGCTTTAATGTAAGAGCCTCTAAGAACTAGATGCATTTCTAAGAACCAACAACATATATGTAGCTTTAACAACAGAGACACACTTTACAGAGAAAAACTTTATCAAAACCAGGGGATATAGGGCCTATTTGACATTGCATCCCAGTGGCCGTGCTTGAGGAGAGAGGCGCTAATTTACTTGCCTACATATATTAACAACGTTCCTGATTAATTTGACTTTTATATCTCGAATGGAGATGCCTCACATGATATTGAATCGAAGGCATTGATGAAATTAGTTTTCAGTTCCGTAAGTAATAAAGCTAACCGACTAATTACAGGACATAAAGAAGCATGCACTTCGAAAAGGCGAAGTTTGGTATATTCAGATATTGAAGCGCGTACCATAGAACATAGAAGTATATCTAAGCCTCTGAATTCTAGGTAATGACGAGGTTCAACACGGATCTCTACACAAGTAGATCTCTTTTTCTTCGACACTTATAGGATGTAATATAAAGAACAACCAAACATCCAAAAAACCAAACGGCAGTCTCCATAGCCCCAAAAAACTGTAGTGAGAAACTTAGGCCATAAAAATCTTAAAACATCAAATCCAAGGTCAAGAAAAATCAATGTAATAATAATAATCCGTTACGCTGTACAATGATGCAGAACCAAACGATGGGCGTTTTGACAATGCTAAAATTTCCGAGCAGCAACTAGCCAAGAAAAAGGTAGAGTCTGTTACTTCTACCAGGACCACTGTAATTAATTGTCAAAAATGAAAATGCTATGTCAGCGCGCAGAAAAGAACTAAAATGTAACTTATCAAGCGCATAAAGTTTTAAGATTTAGTATAATGAAATAAGAGAGGAATTTCTAACACTAACCTTCATTGATAACTCTCCGTATTTAACTCCGTATTTCAGTAAGTCATGGAAGACAACCCTCTATCTTTCAGAGATATCAGGTAGTATCAAGATCAAATCAAGTGATATGTTGTGTTCTGACCAAACATTTGTATAAAATTGAAAAAGCGATACTAAAAGAGGTTTAGATTATCGCTAGTAATTCAGCTTATATGGAGGACAGCCTAAAGTTGGTTAATGTCATAATCCTCAGAGGGGAAGAAAAAGGAAATCCTTTTCCTCGTGCTAAGACAAATGAAGTTATCTACTTCGGTTGCGAGTCGACTACTCTGAAAATGATACAGATCCGAAAACGAGAAACAGCTAGATCAACCAAAGAGCGGGGTGCCAATTAACGGTCCATCAGTATAGAGTGTCAAATATATTGGATAAGATGAGAGCTTCTTATTCACGATTGGTCGTGTAGCGTTTGAAAAAGGAAGCACTCCGTCAGCGAGCGCTGATAGCGAGCGCAGATAGATGACGTTCTTACTCAAGGACGATGGGCAAGTATATCTAGTTTCATTTTGAAATATTTGGCACACTCAGAAACACTAATTTTACTTCATACAGTTTCATTTAGGATGGATCACTTTTTCTGGTCCTGTCCGTTATAATTATTCAGATAAAATCGCTACTTGGACATCTTACATGATGGGAGGTCACTCGTTTGTGGACAATGCATCGATTGAATAAGATTTACAAATACTCGTAGTATTTAAAACTTGATTCTCTTCAATGTTTTTAATGATGAATTAATGTCAAATATCTCGTAGCACTAGAGACTCACGTATTTTTTTGTAACATTTGGACGCAAAAAGTCTTGTTTGTATTTTGAACGTTGAGTCAATATTTGACACATTGTTGCAAAGAAGAATGATATGAAGCAGATAAATGCTTCTTCAGCGATTTCAAGGCAAGTATAGGTTGATCTCTCTCCTAAATTGTTCTCCTTGTGTAAAGAGAACAATTACGTTAGGAAATGTAAACTGGAGATTCTCCACAATGGGTGATATCCACAATGTATAAAAGACGCTATAGAATTCCCGATCGCTCTATGGCGATTCACCAGGCAGGTCTCTGACAGAGTTCCGCTTATTTCATTTAAACATATTTACATTTATTGTATTTGTTTCTTTAATTTTGATTATCACAAAATAAAACGGATACAGTAAGGTTCATTAAAACTAGAGGTCGCCTATAGGGTTTCCAGAGTTTAGATATTAAAAGCGTTCTACTTATGAACTAACCAATCAAACTTTGGCATATGCTGTTCCATCACAGATTAGAGATTTTGCTGTTGTTTCACTACAGATTAGTGCTGAGAGATCCTTACTATATACATCCTCATACCAATATATTATCAATGTGATTAGATTGATCAGAAGTTCGTGTTAGTTTCATTATTCGTTATCTAGGTACCCATTTGACCGCTGATATGAGTCGTCCATAAACTATTCGGACTCGTTGTTACCAGATTCAGGGTGTAGTTCTAATGTTGGTATGAGTATAGCCATGTACCATTTGGTTTTTTAGCCCAACTTTAGCCATAATTGACCTTGATTTTATGTTAGTCGAATTATGCATGGAAAAAAAATTGGCCGGAGAAAAAACTTCATAAATCGGTTTCTTGATAAATGCAGCTTGACAATATACCAACTGTTATAGAAAAGGTGGAAGATCAATATTGACTTAATAAGGATGTATTAGCCGTGACTAGCCGAACTAGAGAAACAAATTATATTTTTAGAGAAAAAGTATTTTTTTTTCTCTCTCGGTTTTTCAGGCCATTGTTGGTCCGTACCGTATCAAAAATCTGATTCCAACGGTTTCGATCACGAACCAGATCTTGATTCTGTTGTAAGCAGTTAGAAGATGCCATCTCGCTCTATACGCCGAGAATCCATCGTCACCGACAGCGACCCTTTCGCCTACCGAAAGGTGGCTCTCCCTTCAAAGATCGCTGAACTCGTATCCGGTATTTAAGCTGGGGCTCCTTGTTATTTTGGCGGTATCCGATTTTTTTCGTTTGTTGACATTTTTAACAGTAATTGTTTTTTTACGGATGCGGGTCGCCAGCCCAACATTTTCTCATATGAAGAAATATCATTGGAACGGGAGGTAAAGGTTCGAATTTCAAAAGAGATTTATCATCATCTGTTGGTTTCATCATCAATCGAAAAATTGATGTTGAACCCAAACAGTACTGCTTCCAAAGGTATATGTAATCGTCGCTCGGATGTACTAATGATTTCATTTAATTGTTCAAATCTAACTCAATTGCGAATTACGATTAAATCCTCAGTTGTAGCATCATCGGTCCGTTTGAATCGTATCCATGGGTTTATAAAAACATGTGTTAACCTTAAATACTGTTGTAAGGGTTAAAATTCCAAACCGACTCTTCAAAAACATCCCATCGAAACAATTCATTATTCATTTGTCATGTTTTTGATTGACATGTTGCAATAATTGTCCACGCATTTTTCATCGGTTTTTCACTGTCCCCATTTTTCAATCGCTTTGTTTAACCAAAAATTAACAAACAAAACCGAATTACAATAATTCATGCTTATACGAGTATGTACATGGTATATACGTTTATGAAAATTGCATTTTTATGTTTATTATGTACAAATAAGCAATAAAACATGTCATTTGGAACAGCAACAAAAAAAAATGTTTTTCCATTTTTTTGCTCTATTATAGATTTGCAATAAATGACAGCCCAGCAATTTACAATAATTCTCCTCCCTTCAACCAAAACATTACAACAAACTATATCGATTCGCCCCTCTGGATATACATAAACAGAATCTGTATATTAATTGATAACAACAATTGACATTAATTGATACAAACATTTTTTGCGTAGAGCATAAATTTTTATGTAATTTTGTGTCAAATTATGCTACGGATGAAAATACATCGGATGCCAGTTGTTTAGTTTATTTTTGGACGGATCGAACCAAATATACAGTTTGTACGATGCGACATTGAAAATCAATCAATTTTTGAACTTTATGTGGGTTTCAAGGTGGGGTTACAGAATGGGGTGCTGCTATTCTGTCAACCCAATTTTTCAAAACATTTTCGATTGTATATATGTGCTTCTTTATCACATCAACGACAACATTGATTTGATCTTTCTACTCTTGGTTAGTCTCTGGATGGTTACTGTAACCTTTATCGTTAACAGCTCGCCAGAAAAACACAGCTGGTGCCAATTGACATGAAATCCTAAATATCAAATGTCACTTGTATCCTCCAAGTAACGCTCGCTGTGAGAGCAGCTCGTTGCTCGTTTTCAATTCCTCCGGACCTTTAAAGAATTTTATCCTCTTTTCTGTGGATTTTGTGACTTACGGTCCCAATTAGGAGAAGAAGAGTGGAACCAAAATAAAACAGTGCCAGTAGCATTCACCAGAAAAACACTTAAATATATTCTATAGAAGCGATTCTTCGAGATTAAAATTAATGGACATTTTGGGCAGGCCAAACCTGTCCACCTGCATTTGTCCAAACACTTTAATATTTAGGTAGCGTTGTTTTTACGTCATCCGTGTGTAGTCTGAAGAAAACCTGAAACTTGTTTTGGGAATGTTAGTTACTGTTAACTAGATAACGCTGGAGTTGGAAGAAGTGTGTCGCTGATCGGCCATTTTTCAAACTGGAACTTTTCTATTAAGTTGGATGAAGCAAAATAAATACAGTGGGATTAATTAAGAGTCTGAGTATAGACTGGATGGTTTAGGGAATATGCTGCAATCCTTTTTGGATAATGTCACTGTCGCTTTTAGTTAGTGTGACAGTCCCGAAGTGGAGTAGCATTTTGCTGTTATCATGTGAGGAGACATCAAATTGTCTGACATAAATCAGCTCTCTCCGAACAAGAAAGAATGGGATTGAGAACAGTTCCTTGATTCCGTGTCCTGCTAATTGTATCACGAACGTTTGTGTCGAAAAGTGAGCTCCAAATGGAATTATTGCCATTTGAGGTGATAAAAAGGTTCGTTGAATACCATAATTTATCGAGCGGTCAGGGTTCATATGACCTTAATGCCGATTAGATTAGACATGATGACGATTATAAACCACCGGACTCCCTCAGAATTTGTCCTTGGATACAAAGACAATGAGGCGATGTGGATGATGATGATGTCTTCGTTAACAGATTTGTCCCTCGGTCATTTGTCTCGATTGATTGACTCATTACTACTTATTTCACTCACTAAACACAGCAAGGATCGCTACTATAAATAACGTATCGGAACGCTCTTGGCACAACTATGACACCTCTTAACCAACAAACTAAAGAAAGTCGACTGATTTGATTGAATCCTTCGACAAATATTTGGAAATAAAATAATTAGTTACCCGTAATTCCAGTGATTTCGGTAAGCCTCCGAGGAAATGAGCTTCTTCTTAAAAGATGGTATTTCGGTTGAAATGCTCAATTCCTTCCAAACTTCTGGCAGCCCAACAGCACTTCAGCTCCTGCACTAATTGAACTTATACCTCTCTTTTTAGGATAAAGTCTAAAACTGCTATACCTTTAAGACTTAACCCTAACAAGAGTTGTATTATGCTTTTCGGTTTTTCAACAACTGTAAGAGTGGCCACTACACAATCGGAGCCAGCATGGACATGTTTGACCCTTTTTATTAATTTGGGCATCATTGTGATGAACAAGAAATAACATAACTTCCTTGATAAGATAAACTGAAAATAAACCAGGCTGTCAGAGCCACGGGGTCTGACAGTATCTAGCTGTGACTGTCAGAAACGCTTCTTTCACTTCATACAGGATCAGGAAGTATCACTTTCTCTCGTCTTGTCCGTTATTACCATACCGATAAAATTTCTACTTGGGTATCCCCATGGGATGTCACACCTTTGCGGGCATAATTTCATCCAAAGCATCGATCGAATGAGGTTTAATAATAGTTTTCGTAAAACATCGTTTCGGCTAATATCTCATACCATTATGAACTATTATATGGATTGAGTCTATATTGCTGTCCTTCACTGTTTTCACTGATGGGACCAAATATATAGTGTATACAATGTGACCAGCAATTCCATTTCTTCTCTTTGCGTCGACCATCTTCTACATTCCACGATAGTGTGTTGGACATCATCTAATACACCTGCCTCGCAGTAAATGCATTCAGCCGAGTCTGATTTTCCAATTTTTTTGAGGTATTTGCGGAATTACCCATGCTCGCTTAGGAACTGGGTAAGGTAATAGTTTACTTCCCCATGTTTTCGTCCAATCCACAGCACCAAACTCGGGATTAATTTGGCAGTCCGTCGACCTCTGATTTGCCGACGCTATTTTAATAGGTGCCCTGTGTTGCACTGGTGTCAACCTTTTCCGGTAAATCTTCTTGGTCAGACTTTCTGCCCAGATCTCGACACCGTATATTAGTATTGAATCCACACTATACATAAGCAAGGGGCGCTTGCTTTCGCCTTGGTCCCATGGTGTTTGCCATCAGGCTCTAATCAATGAGGTCACATGTTTGGCTGCTTTATCGGCAGAGTATTTTATCTCTCTCAAAAGGTCAGTTTCCCATCGAGCAGTATACTTAGATATCGAACTGCGTGTTTTGTCACTTGTTGCTTTCCGACAGGCATCTGGATAGTTTTTCCAATTCTACGTTTTGTTGAGCTTCAGCTGGGCTGTCTCTATATCACGAGCGGATATCAGAACCGCGACATCATCCGCATATCCAACTAGTGAGCACGCGGCAGGAATAGGTGTTCATAATAGACGCGTTCCGAGGATAGGCCCAAGACCCGATTATTGAGCTGCCGTAATCTGTCTTCTTCGTTGCCCTTCAGGAGTAATATAAAACAGCTTATCATCTTTAGGAGGTACCGTGATATTATAACGTGGTTCTGCAGGGCATGTAACATATCAACCCATCTGGCAGAGATACATGCTTTCATTACCGCTTTTATTACTTCCATTAAACCATTACTTCCGTCAGTTGTAGAACGATCTGTTCTAATACTATATTTATTTGAGGAAAGGCCACCAGCTTGCTCAATCGCAAACCATCAATCTGGGTTTAATTAGCCTTTGTAAGACTTTATCAGCTGTGTTACGAATGCTCAACGGGCGGTATGACGACGCTACTTCTGGGTTTCTCTTAATTTTATCAATTAGAACAGGCACGTTACATAATAATATTAGTTTTGACACCTTCTCTAGTAATGAGGCCTTATCTACCATCTTAAGATGGATCTAAATAGTGAATCGGCTTAAGCGTTGTTGATCCCATAATGAACATTTCTACATCGATGCTCCCACACTGATGTCGGTTCACAACCACATAACGGGCGCTTCCAAAATATTAACTTTAATAGATGAAATACAACGGTTCGACCATGACGTGACATGACATCTCGTAATTGAAAAGCAAATAGGTCTTGTGTTCATCTATCACGGTTTAACTCTCACATCCATACATTATACAACGAGTCTGATCAGCACACCTCGATTTTATTAAAGAGGATAGTATACCCACCGCAAAACGGATCTTGATATACTTCATTGAGGCAGCTTGGTTATTTGACTTTTCTTGCATACTATAGGTAACCAACGCTCAGCGACGAATGTACATAGAGAGACTTTGGGTATGTTTCGTACTGCACGAAGATTCAAATTCTCGGGTAGGAAACTAGCCAGGTCGTCTCAACTCAGGCAAAACACCTGTTTCAATGTACTATATTAGGTCTCATATAGTGTTTTCTTTTTATTCGATGTGGTTCGGGACAAAATCCAAAGTTTTATCAACTTTGACCAACGCTCTAGTTAAGTAGTAGATTGTCTGAGAGACAAACACCTATCATTCTTGAAAATGAAAGGTGTATGTCTGTGAGTTCCTCACCTAGTCAGTCTGAAAATCTGAATCTACTACCAAAGAATCTTCGACATATTTTAATACTCAATGACATATTGATGCGACCATCTGCTTAAAACCGGATCAAAGATTTAAAACTTCGAGACCCCGATAGTTTCATTAATCGTATCTTGAATTATCATCAATGCAACTTAAACCAAGATCTTTGAAAAATTCTATACATATTCTTATATAAATTCTCCCTTTGAAGATCGCTGTATTATTCGATTCGAATCAGTTCACAGAACGTGACCGAGCCAGCCTACTCGTAACAAAAAAAATTGATCAGTAATTGACCGATTTGGACGAAAGTTTCCTTGGTTGTCGCCGATAATTTTCTCCGCCAGAAGCATAAATCTTTCCAAGAAAATTTACAGTAGTAGCTGGAATATTGAACAAAGCGTCGAAAAGACGGTTCCACACAGTTTCCCCCCCGAATATCAAGAACTTTGAATTATTGCAATAATCATTCTTTATTTTCTTCATGGCAATGGTGAATTCTTCATAAAATATAGCTTGTAATACATGTGGAACATTAAGCAGGGTAGAGAAATGTTCACGCCATGGATCAAGTGCTGCATCGACAGTACCACAAATGTTTTAATCCTGATCCCGAATGACAGATTTTATTTTATTTTTTTTTTATTAATGGATTTTATTACAACTGAATATAATTCATCTAGTAACTTATCTTTAGTAAATTTTTTAGTTTTTGTTGAGTTTAACCCACTGGTTAGCTCCAAGTATATTATAAGATTACATTAACCGCTCCCAAATCTAAAGGTTTCGTCCTTCGAAGCCTTCTAACTGGGTCTGTGTTGGTCATAATATTACGCATATCTGCATTTTGATGTTGACCGAGCCGTTGTGCGTGTTTCTTCGTATGTTCGGGAAGTTCTTTTACTATTTGACATTTTTTTGAACTCAAGTTGTTAATAATTTCATATTTTAGCTCTTGTAATGTTACTGGTTTGATGATTAGGTTATCCACTTTTCTAACTGGGTTTATATTTTCTTCCGCTGATTGCCTTGGAAGGGGCTGGAATGTGTTTTCGAGGTGGGCTGCAAACAAGACAGCCTTCTCCTTACCACTTCTTGCCCAAGATCCATCGTTCTTTTTGATAGGAGGTATCTGCTTATATGGTCGTTTAAGTCCTTTCGTTGCTTTCCAAAGTGACTAGTCAGTGTCTTTTTGGCTGGAAAGACCAGTTAGATATTCACTTATCGAATTGTTTTTAATTTCTTTGATTAACTGCTTTAATTTGTTGCTTAAATAATTAATTCTCGATTTACTTTGTGATGCTCGATTCCGCTGCCAAATTTTTCGAGCTTTCCGCTTTTCACTAACCAAATCTCTCACTTCCAATGAATGGTTGTTTTTCTTTGGCACTTTATATTGACTAATGGGCGTACTCTGCCACGCTGCTTGAATTATATTAATATTTAATATTTCTACTTGATCATCGAGTTGTGTCGGAGTTTTAATTGGTACTTGTAAAACCGTACTGTTTTCTACTAGCTTCCGGAAAACATCCCAATTTGTTCTCTTGTTTGTTAGTTTAGGCAAATTCACTTTCTTGATTATGGTTGCACTCATTGTCATAATAACAGGTGTGTGATCTGACCATATTTCTTCACTGTTTTCTATCACTACATAGTTTTCTGATGCTCCTTTTGTTACAAAGAAGTCTATTAAATCTGGGATTTTGTTTTTATCTGTAGGCCAGTATGTTGGTTTACCCCCAGAATAAAACTCGCAGTTTAATTCTTGTCCTGCCGCATCTCGATCTCCAGTACGTATTCTTAGCCTTAAAGTCCCCTCCAATTATGAAGTTGACTCCAAGCGATTTAAATAACGCGATATAATTTTCTTGAGCCAATTGATATCGCGGTGGGCAGTATATAGATGAAATGCTATACTCCTTTTCATTATTGAGTCGAATTTTAACGGTTGATACTTCATATTTTCCTTTTCTATTTTTACTCCTTCGTAGTGTTTGATATTTTCTTTAACGAAAATAGTTGATCCTCCTCTCGCTTTTCCTGATGTGTGGATAGCATGGTAGCTGTGATATCCACGAATTTTTACGTACGATACATTTGTGAAATGGGTTTCCGATATTAGACATATGTCTATCTTATCCATGTTTAAGAAAATTTCTAGCTCCGGAATTTGTGGCAATAGGCCATTTGCATTCCAGTTGGCAATTCTTAATGTTTTACTACTATTCATACTAGTAATTCATAGAAGTGAACACATTCACTGCTTCTTGTTTATTTAGTCGCTTATGTACGGCTTCTAGACTTCTTTCTTGTTTTGCAATTCGCATGTTCAAAGCTTCTATACTCCGTAGTATTTTTTCAAGAATTGAAGATTCTTGTTTTTCCTTAATACAAAGTGGCTCTTGTTGCTGGACTATCTGTGAGTATGTCTTTGGTCCCGCTAATGTACTAGCTTGTGGTTGAGCTTTCATCGAGTTTTTCGATGATATTCCGTTAACTGGCATCTCACGGTTTTGCTTAAACTGAAGTTTTTTATTTCTCAGTTTTTGCAGTTCCTTAGCTATCTCGCATCCTCTATAATTTGCTGGATAATCTCCTTTACAGTTTACACATTTAGGAGTAGTTGTTTTTCCTAGTAGGCAGGCTTGCGCTAGATGTTTTCCAGAACATTTTACACATCTTGGCTCTCGATTACAATATTTCTGGGTGTGATTAAAACCTTGGCATTTTTGACATTGGGGTATTAATCCAGTGGCCTTGCGTAATGCTTCAATTCTAACTCTCATATTGAGAATAGCTCTAATGTTAAAGATGTTTTCAATTTTTTCTTTATTATTAAATGTAAGCATGAATAATGGGAGCCCTCTCTTGTTTATTTTGACCCCTTGATCACTTTCCTTCTTTTCTTTTTTGATGATGTTTGCGGCGTCTTCTATTATCAGCCCCTTACACTTTAAGTCGTCTAATATATCTTCTATTTTACAAGTAGGATGCAGACCTCTTGCCATCACTTTGATCGGGTGGTCATTTTTGTTTTCATAAGTGTACCATTCTTTACCTTCCTCAGTAAGCTTCGTGGCTAATGCTCTATATGTGTCAACGTCTGTTGTGTTGATTTTCCATATATTGTTATTTAGTGACACTACCCTGAATTCTTTGTCAGTAATCGATTTCATAAGATCCTGAACAGCGCCATATTCAGTAATTCCCAATATATTGATTGGAGGCGGTGCCTTATCCTTGGGTTTGGCTGACTTAGCCTCTTGTTCCGTTGATTTTATATTATTAGATTTTGTAGACTGGTCTGAAGGTACAATTTCTGGCAAAAATTCAGCTTTTTTTTTTTAGAGGGTCTATTTCTTTTTAAGGATCCAGTCTGTTTCCTCGCGTAATTCGTCTTCGTCAGTGAAGAATTCTGCGGCTGGCTGGTCCTGTATTTCCTTAACTTGAAGGGCCTGTTTCAGCATTTCGTTTTCATTTTTAAGAATGTTGATCTCTTTACTAAGTTGAGAAGTCAACTTTTCTATTTTGCTTAATTGCTTACGAAGTTCTTCGTTTTCTTTTTCATAGCTATTAATTTAGGATGTTGGGGATCTCGTTAATTTGGAGCTGCGTTCAAATGGGTTTTCATTATTTGACTTTGTCATGACAGATGATCCGAATGACAGATGATTGAGATCTTAATGTATGGTGCAATCTGTGGCAATTGGATTGGAATAACCCAACTCCAAGTTTTTCGAGGTCATCTCCACTGCAATATATAACCTTTCGACACATGGTCTACACTTTTAGGCCATCGAATATTTACGAAATATGACTGCTCTCACCCATAGGGCTTATTTGCCAATACCAATTCGGAAAATTGTTCTTGGAGCTTTCGTAACAACATATACTCGTAAAATATTTTTTTTTCACTGTTTAGTACATTTCAACGTACTAGGCACTACCACACCAAACCAAAATGAAAAACCGCAGATAATGATGTCAACGCATATAAAGATTTAATGAAATTGTTTATATTTTGTTTTTGGAAAATGTCAATAAATGTATTGTCATATCAATGCAGTAGTTTTTTATTTAATTGTTGACGAACATGTCACCATATATGTATAGTTATTGATCGTATAATAATCTGAGGTTATACAGCGCCAAACAGTGTAAGACACATAGTTTTTACGATTGTAAGATTAACAGATGGAGGAAATTTGTTTATTGCCCCAAAACTATATTTTCAGATAACCCGAGGATATAACTCCACCAAAATCCAACAAAAGCATATTAAACACTCCAGAGGATGTTGGGAAAGGGTGAGTGAAAATAAACTAAGAAAAATTACCCGAAAATTTAAACACTCAAACCTGACAAAATAATACACTCATAATAATCATAATAAGTAGTACATCTTCTTATCAAAATCTCTTCACAAGATTAAGTTTCGGAAAGTAGAAAAGAAAACACTTTCGTTTAAAATTCTTTAAAATTTCAATTAATCTAATTTATTCAAATTCTTAAGAAAAACGATGAAAAAAAAATCTTCTAAATAAATCATTTAACCCTTTTCATTCGCTTTTTCCCATATTTTCCTTCCATCCGTTTGATTTCTTTTATTCATTTTCTTCGGCAAACAAAACACGAAAAAAAAAAACTTTTTAGAAGCAGCTCACCCTCAGCCTCACACAGACACACATTTTTTGTTGAACACACAAACATACACACACACACATACACACAACCAAAACTCTAGTACACTGCGTATGTACTCACTCGTACACAAAAATGGTAAAATCAGATTTTCCACCGCACCGCAGAAATAAATAAATATACGATGTAACGGGGCGGGCAAGTTGGGGTAGGGTGGCGGCAGGCCTGGCGGTTTTATATATTTATGGAAAATTAAATGGGTTGCAAAATTGTTGTGGTCAATTAAAAAACCGTCATATGGATGAAATATAAAATTTATTTTTGGTTTTCATCATCATTACTTGTTGTCTGTTATATATTTTTGGTTAAAGTGGTTTTATTTCATTTATAATTATTAAATATGTTTAATGGAATTCGATTGATCGCAAAATAATAACAATTTCCCGATGATTCAAACAAATAAAATCGATATTATCGATGTATATCGAAGAAGGACCAATTTTGTGCCCACATAATATCTCTTACCTCAGACTATTCTCCTACTGCAGAGCAAAACTATTACGTACTTTCTGTCGTCGCTAGTCTACCTAGTATGCCTATACTTCAACCCATATATAATTATATATATATATATATATATATATATATATATATATATATATATATATATATATATATATATATATATATATATATATATACATATATATATATATATATATATATTTATATACATATATATATATATATATATATATATATATATATATATATATATATATATATATATATATATATATATATATATATATATATATATATATATATATAGTGAACTCTCATCTGTCCAAGTTGCAAAAAAATTTTGAAAAATCGGTTTTTACAAAAGCTTTCATTACCAAGGCAGTCTTATACTATAAGCATGTGACGCTTCCTGTGTATATTGTCAAAGCATCCTAAATAATACAAGCCAAACACAAAGACCCTTTAAATTTATCGAGCTTTTTTAAGGGGTATAGATTTCGATACTTTCCATAAGAACTAATGTAAAATTTACGATTTTTGATTCAATTTTAATGAATGAAAAATACTGTCAACAAAAATTATTTTTATATCAATATTTAAATAAAACATTTTCATATAACATATATGGAAATCAAATGAAAATACGAATTATTTTAATAGTTATAATAAAAATAAAAACGTTTTGATTTATTCAATTTTTATACATGTATAT
This sequence comes from Tipula lateralis, assembly GCA_963932295.1. NCBI lineage: Eukaryota > Metazoa > Arthropoda > Insecta > Diptera > Tipulidae > Tipula > Tipula lateralis. Next base: position 57,564,433 of record OZ010736.1, on the reverse strand, counting down.
GTTATAATTGGTTCTAAACGCCGTATAAAAATATATAAAACGAGATCAATGACGTATGAACTACGAAAATGAAACCGATACTTTAGATGTTGGATAATAGATGGCACTTAATAACTTTAATAATATAAATCGTATTTATTGATATTTTAAAGCATATTTTTAATGCTATAATACGAAATACACAATTAAAATACCCAAACATGTAAATGAAACTGAGTACTTGAATAATTATTTGAATTTTTTTTATTTCCATTTATTTGTTATACTTCATGTGCTACATACACGATGGCATCATAAAAGTCGTTAAGTTTTTTAACAGAGTGAATTTTCAAAAAAAAATTATGTTTTTTTAATAAAATACATTTATTTAGATACAAATTGCATTTAACAACAAAACGGTACCTATAGCTTCGTCTACAAAGATTAATATTTCAATTTTATTTCATCAGATGAATTACCGAAAAAGTTCGTTAAAATGGAAATTATCATCATGACCATGAAAACGATTCTCCTCAGATGGATGTGACGCATTTATGTATGGTTTTGTTCAACATATTAATTTATTATGTTGTCTAAGTTCTGGTTTAATTCATTTTCATGAGCACATCGAAACGTCAAACCGATTTTTGCCTGAAAATAATTCTTAGCGACAGTTTCACACTTGCAAGACTGTCTTCGTTTAAAAATGAGCGTTTCCTATAGCTTGGTTTTAATAATTTTTATTTCAATGCATAGAAAATAAATCATAAATTCAAACATTTTCTAATTTAAATACCCATCACAACTTTGTCAACTTTCCACTTCAGTAAGATATGAAACATTTATATGTGATTTTGTCTCACACTTACTGTCTCAATAAATTCTGTTTTTATTGCTATGTGCACATGTATACGCCTATACAGCACCCTATATAGCCTATATTTCTACGCTTAGAAATTCCTATACAGCATTTTAGGCCAAAAAACTAAATTTCCATTACACTGAAAATTAAAATCAACATTGGACATTCAAAACATACAACTTCCGCGAAGTACCATAAACCAAATCTCAGAATCACATTAGATTTTGCCCAAACTTTTAACATATGTACCATTATAGTCGGAATGATTCTGTTACACAACGTATAAAAGCTCCCGCCGAAGTCAAAGTACTATTTAACGAACTAAATGTGTAATAGATTAGAGCAGGCGCTCTATTTGTAGTAGATAGTAATTTCCATTACACCGTAAATTGAATTCAACTGAATGTCTGTCAAAACATATGATTTCTTCGACATATTATACCAATATCCTACAAAGAAGTAAATGATTGAATAAGTGAGCTGAACGATTGTTGAAACACTAAAAGAGAACAAAAATAATAAATATGTAGGGAACAAACAAGTATGTATATAGTAATCTGATTCTTCCATGAATCAGTACTTATACAAATCAAAACTCCAACAAACAAAACCACAACGGCAGAATTATGTGTCGGTTATCCAATCCACAAGGAACTTTAACTAGTTTAATTTAATAAAATTTAGAATCGTTTAACACAGTGGACGACTCATCAATATAGATAACCGTGGCGATCATTATCACGAATATTGATGTTTCTAAAATAAAATGTTTCTAATTCACAATTCTAAAATCAGTAGATAATAGTATTTGAACATATCACTAATCACATTCATATATGACATCATTAACATATTATTTATGCACAGGCCAAAATTGGTACAATATTAATTATTTTTAATTATAACATAAATGTTTTATTATATTATAATAAATAATTTATTATTTTCTACGGAATACGGACGGGTATAACCTACGAACATTTTGTTAACAATTTTTGACAGCAAAGAAAAAGCAAACAAAAAAATTATTTTTTTGTTTTTTCTTGGCTGTATACTGTACGAATTCTGTAGTAATAGTGTTGAAATGTAGGGGGATTTTCTTCTTTTTTTAATGACGTCACAACGTCGTTATTCATGTGTTAGTAAATAAAGGGTATAAACTTTTTAAGCTCAATTCCGATGTGTGCGGCTTGTAGATTTAGGAGCTTTGATATTGTTCTAGTCTCGAATTTCCTTTGCATTGTTCATAAACTATTGATAAACCGGTGCAGCTGGGATGGGAAACAATGAATTACAAACTCAGTGATGGAAAATCGACTAACTCATTTGAAGCTGGTTCAATTAAAAATTAAGCTTTTGATAATTTGAACTTGTATATCCATCCAAGAGGTAGAATCAATAACATTAATTTTGTTATCTGTCGTTGCTACATCTCCCGTTGAAACCACGAGTGCATAAATTGCAGATATCATTGTGGGTGGTAAAAAACAGAGTGTCACAGTTGCTATAGTCAACTCTCCAAACCCAGTCCTCAAATATATGCTAATTTATTTAAGCATTTCCAAACCTATCCAATAGAATATAAGCCCAGGCATTATTTAAAACGTTGACAGTACCATCGTTTGCACAGTGCTTTAAATATGGTTATGTTCACTCCAAGGAACCACCCTTATCCCTGTCTCATCATGTCCATATGCCATACCAAAGATCTCTGTTCCAATGAAGGTCCTTCCGACTACAGTTATTCCGATTAGAAAATGCCACATTACAGGTTTGTTAAAATAGTTTTATCGGCATAACGTTGGAAGGAATACCTGTGGATAGGTGGTCTGGAAATTCTACTATATCTGTATAACCATATAAAAAGGACTTCTTTCTGCCACTAGCCAGGGTTTCATTTAGGAACTACTTCGTGTTCACCATTTCGCCCTATTTTGGGCCTTCTACGTATCTCAGCTTGTTCGTGCTTCAAGTATCCTTCAGCCAAAATCCGGTCACTATGCTTAAGTATCTCAGAGAATACATGGTATACATAAAGAGTATGCTAAAAGTAGCTGTGGCTTTTGCCACTTTCTACAGAGCTCTGCTATTTTATACTTCAAGTCCTTAATTTAAGGATTCTAGGCACCTCGGAAGGATCCAAACAAATTTCGTGTTCAGCACAATTCACTCGTCTTGTTAGTCCTTATTTTTTCTTCTTCCTACGACCAAATTTTCCCCGAATATACTTTTCTTGTACTGACTTTGTCCTACAGTTCTTATCCTGAATTTACTGAACGTTCACTTATTCTTTTATAGCGGTCTCAAGGCAAGGGCTTGATTTCTTTTATAGATGGTACTTTATACTTTTTTTGGCAGATCCACACATTGTTATGTCGAGTGCCTATACCTCGAAATCTATGGTTGCCCAAATATCCCAGATTCTAATCCCCAGAGATCGCGGGAATGGATCGAGGGTGCGGACTCTCGTTCTCTACATGGCGATCCACTAGCAATAATTGCTCTGACTGAATAGAGAATGGAGAACCTTGCATTTTTTCAGACTTTTCAATATTGATTACCAAGAGGAGTATCCGTGATACAAGGTGCCGTCTGTATGACAGCCGGAACTATTACAACAAAGCTTATTAAAATTACTGGTTATCCAGATTTGGCATATTAATGGTTAGTAATCCTTCAGTTTTTGGCATACACTGCCACACTATAGATTACTGATTTAAGAGTATCAAATGATTGATTGATTGATTGATTGATAGGTCTGTAGGACCAATCGCTATAGGTAAGATTCCCAAATAACGCCGGGCCTATTCCTACAGTCGTTTACATAAAACGATAGGTAAGGATAGGAAAGGTATGTTAGTTAGGAATGTACACCCGGTTACAGACACCATGGCAGTCGGTACTAAACTATTATTATTAGACAATCACAAGACAATCACAATTCTAATCTACTAGTCTGCAATCGCCAATCCGCATTCTCCAGTCCGCAACAATTATCTGCTCTGCTGGATTTTGAATGAAATTAAAACTAAATTTAAATTAAAATTCTAAAACAAATTTATTAGTTAGTCACTTAGGAATCTGTAACTAAATATAATTTTACTATTTATTTAAACTCCAGCCGACACACCTATCCTAATTAAAACATAAATACAATACTCTGGAAGAAAAATTTATTTACTTATGGCGGCTCAGGAATCCGTAACAATTAATTTATTAATATAGTATGATAGATTAAGTACCAGCCAACCAATACGATGATGCTACCACAATCCCTGGAATATTATTATCAGAGAATCAAAACAGATAACTGAAAAATTTATTACATTCCAAAATTTTGCAAACGACATCCCAACCTTTAGGGTCAAAATGAAAAGGAACGATTTAGGATTGTTAGATGTTGGTTATTATTGTTATTATTTGGATTCTTAATTTCATCCTATTTATTTTTGTTCAGCATCATATGCTGCATATACAGTTGCACCCCAATATTTCCAGATCCGCACCACCATCTAACGCGGGGAGCAATATTCATATACATGATGACCCGACAGCACTTTAAATATAAACAAACAACTGAGTCATGTTTTGATATCATCCGAGCAACCACTGCATTGCATTACGAATCCCATCCCCATGTCCGTTCTCAGATCTTAGAACAAACGTTCACACAGTACATCAAAATATATTTCTTGTATAACACGCTAAAATACAATGAAGATTACCAAAGCGGCCATTAGAGAAAGTTTTAAAGTTTAAAGTTATACAGTAAAGTAGCTGAGTTAGTATAAAATAAACTTTCCTTAGAATCAAATAAAATAGTTTAATTAAGATTAAAAATAAAATAAAACAAAAAGCTTCTTTGTTTTCACTGGGGTCGCGTCAGTGATTTTCTATCTTTTTGTGTTGGTCCATCATCATCATTTCCATCTCTTTGCTATTCCATTTCTGTTGGAATCTGGTTTGTATATAAGTATTTCTATCAATACTGATTTAAGAAAATCAAATGTGGTAAAAAACTGCTTCATATCCACTCATACATTTCAACGCTACCTTAAACATGACAAGTACAACGTGGTAAGGCATTGACAAATCACTTTACCTATAGACAAATTATAGGTCAATCCCAGCAGTCACTCTTCAATTGAATAAACTCACATCTTACTGAATTGATAAAAGCAGACTCATATGATGAAGAAATTAATCGCGGACTATCACAGGAGGTAATTGCTTATTCCTACTCCACAATGTCAGTTAAATAAAATCATTCGAAGGTAGAGTAGAACTTGAGATGTAAGCTCATCGTTAAACATCGGAATACGTTAATATTATCCAGAAGTACTTTAATTTACCGACCAAATGGCGCAGTGGTTAAAGCTGCACAATCAACTACATGTAAACTATACATCATGATGCCAACTGTAATCATTCCAACCAGTAATAAACAAATCTAATCGAATTAAATCCGAGAAATTCATCCGATGGTCCAGTCTAGTATAGCTATGCTCAATAATATTTCTTATCGACCACAAATTAATACAATTAAAATTTGTGTACTGTGCTTATTATAAATAAAATCTAATTTTATGATAAGATAAACCGCCATAAACAAAATATGTAATTTTCCAAATGATAAATTGTTATTAGCATTGGAAAAATTTTCGTCTTGCTCATTGCAATTTTATAAACGAATATGTGTGTCCAATTTTTCTAAACCAGCAAAAAACTTTATACATACCCGTGTACATTATAGTCGGGAGAGCATAATATAAATAATAGTATGCAATCGTGCAGCACTCTGTGTTTGTGTTATTTTCGATTTTCCACCGGATTGTAGTCCATTTCCTGAAAATATAATTTTTCATAATTTTTGAATCGAAATTTTGGGGGGTTGTTTTTAAATATTATAACACGCAAAATGAATAATACCATTATATATATATATATATATATATATATATATATATATATATATATATATATATATATGTAAATATATATATATATATATATATATATATATATATATATATATATATATATATATATATATATATATATGTATATATATATATATATATTTATATATATATATATATATATATATATATATATATATATATATATATATATATATATATATATATATATATATATATATATATATATATATATATATATATATATATTTATATATATATTTATATAAATAGGGTTTCGCGAAATTGACTGACACGAATTGTAAGGTTGAATTCCTTAATCAAAGCGAAGATGTCTTTACTTTTACAACATCGCAAGTTATAAAGTTATAGCTGTTTGATGAGGCGCCTTCCAACGTAGCACCTTGGATAAGAATTAAATCAATATCTCGAGAAATAACCATTTGTTTTTCGCAAGGTTCATATCTTTAAAAAGGTGATAAAATTCACCATTAATTGGTGAATTTTATTAACCGTTAATGGTGAATTCATCAAAATTCACCACACATTTCAAACATCTCTTCATGAACGAATTTCGAACTCTTACAAAAACGTTTCTGTCTCGTTTGATTTCGTTACAAGCTTCAAATATTTGAGCAATCAAGGTTCTTTATTTGGGATAGCAGCAGAGTAAAGTTAAGTAAATGTGATTGAACGTTTCTTGCAAACTGTGGTGGAGCCACCGTGATGCATAAACCACATTGATCGCATATTTATCAAGGGAACTTCTTCCAATAGTTCTTCGAATTGGTTTTGTAGAAAATTCAAATATGTTGGACCATCTATTCCGTCTGGAAGTAATTTCAGTCCAAGTTATTCATTTTAGAATGTACCCACCAAACATTAACGGTCAATTTATGTCGATAGCTGTTTATAACTTTCTAAAGAGGATTGTTTGAAGACCAGAAAAGAGTGTTATTTAAATTAATACATCGTCTCGGGTAAATGCAGCTTCATCAGTTATAACGATTTCTTTTCGAAACCAAAAGTCTTGGGTTAGTTTTTGATTACCCATTCACAAAAATTTTTTCTTGTTATCTTACACTATCCATAATATCTTGGATCGTAATGATCTTGGAAATAATGATCAGGATGGAGGTTTTTCTTTTTAATCTACTAATTGTGAATTACAGATTTTGCAATTAAAAGTTTTTGCCGCAATTTTCCAAACTCTAGTCGTTGGGTTATTCTGAATTTCGCCCCTTTTGCGGCCACTTAAGTTTATTATTCTGCTATCCCAAATAAAGAAACTTTGATTGCTCAAATATTTGAAGTTTTTTAACAAGTCTTTCGAAATACGGGCTAGGAGGTCATCCATGACTTTGATAAAATCAGCTTATTTAAAATGTACCATATGAATACTGAATAGAAATAGAAAATTTCGTGTTTTAAGTTAACAAAACGAAATAGTATATTTTTGCTCTTTTCTGGACATCAAAAAAGAAGACAGGGAAAAGGCATAAAGTTCCGAATGGTCCAATTTTTGGATATAAAAAGAAATTTTGGGAAAAGCATAATCACAAGTGGAACTTTTACAATTCGTATGGCATTAGTGAAATGTATCAGCGATGTTAAAAGTGCTATAAACTAAAATTGTTAGAGTGTTGCAAAATGTGAGATTATAAACCACATGAGTATACCACATACATTTTTCTGTAACAGGCTACAAAAAAAACTATTATGTTGCGTTAATTAAGTAAGGCAATGCCTAAAACCATTCCAGAAACTAATAATACAACATATAAGAAATAAACTGAAATAAGACATTGCTACCGGTGTGAAGTTTCTAACAAAATTTGTTAATATCAAAAAATATAAATATGTGTAAGTATTGCTCAAACGATATTCTTATTTGAAAATCTTGAAAAATCCTGATAAATTATTATTAATTATTAAACCCAAATAGAAAGATTTATAAAATATTAAAATATAATGCCAAAATTATGAAAATGAACTAGTATCACGAGTATATTTCAAACATATCAATTAATATGCAACAAATTATAAAAAAAACAGAAAGATAGTTATAGTTCATATTAATCAAATTAGGTGTTTCAATTTGAAGTGTCGTGTTAAATTTTCGAATTTTTTTTTATTCCTATTACAAGAGATTTGGGCAACATTCGGCAATATAGGTGAAATGTGTCCATATATGGCCCATATTATCCATATGAAGCGATCCCCAAACGGAGACCGTGGATACTTGTTAATACCACTTTTTCGTTTTGGGGTGTTGAGTTAAATTTTTCGATTTATTCAACCATCATGGGTGCTAGTTCGAACTCTTACCAGAAAACGACTTTACCTTAAGTTTCTCTACACGACCGGAATCTCAAAACGTGCATAATTCAAGGTGTCGAAGTTCCATGTTCATGTTAGTTTATTATTTTGTTCAATTAAGGTAGTTCTTTCAGTTTTTGGCGTAATGTCAGCTGCCTTATTTGATCAGCACGCTCCTAGGGGTAGCTGCTTACACCGTTTGTAGTGAATGTTCTTCTACGGTGCCTGCCACTGATCCATTATTTCTTGTTTGGCGACTACGTTGATTTTTTTTAATTAAGCTTTAATTGGGTGCAGGGCGAATTTTTAGACTGACGAGAGCTCCTACATCCAACGCGCGATCCTTCAAGTAAAGGTTGATAGCCGCCTTAAACTTGTGCATTTTTAAACTCCAACAGAAACTGAAAACCGACCAATGAATTCCACTTCTTAAATGTTCGATAAATGAATTTGCACTTAACCGTAAACCTATGCACATTAACCGATCCTCGTGTTACCCTTCCTGGCGTAACAATTGGTGATATTTTCTCCTTTAATTCTGCAGAACATTTACCATTTATTAATCTATAGAAAACGCAGAGTTCTGCAACATCTCCTCGGTTCTTTATGCTGTCTGGATCTTTCGTAAGTCTAGAGTTTCGTATTATTCGGATTACACGCCGCTAAACTCTATCCAGCAACTGGAGAGCAGCGCCATATGATCCACCCCAAACTTGACAGCATTATTCTATACACGGTCTAATAAAGGTTTTATATATCTGGAGAACCTGGAGAACCTGATGCGATTTGTGAATCTGATTTGGCCAATGCGATAATGTGTTCATTTCGTTTTAAATTGTTGCTAATCTGAACACCAAGCAGACGAATTGAGTGACAACTCACGAGAACGTGGCCTTTTACCACAAAAGAGTATTCGTTGTGACTTCTTTTACGCGAGAATGTGCATATTTGTGTTTTTTTCTCGTTAAATTTGACCTGATTTTTCACTCCCCACTCAAATATTGTACTCAAATCGGAATTAAGCGAAGTTACAACTTCCAGCCGATTACCGTTTAACTGTGAAGGAGTAGGCTCGACCTCGAGTGATCTCCCATTAAGCACAACGTTGATCTTTCGGTATTTGAGAAAGCTTATAATCCACTCGAAAGCGATTGCAAAGCCTTCTCCGTGGTGCTCAAGGGCAACATTCCATTTGTTTACAACATACGTCAAGAGATCGGTTGTGGAGCGGCTTTCGCGGATGCCACATTGTTTATCTGAAATTATTTTATTAATCTCAAGATAATTCGCAAGTTGTTGGTTAATGCATTTCTCGAAAACTTTAACTACGGCTGACACAATTGATATTGGCCGGTAGTTTGAGGGGTCGGTTTTATCACAACTACGTTTAAGGATCGGTTGCACCATCGCAATCTTCCAGGCTTTCGGGTATTCACCTTGCTTATAAGAAAGGAGAAAATTTTTAGTTAATATTGGAACCAAGTCACTGGCAAACTCCTTCAATATTCGAACAGGAATTCCGTCAGGTCGAGTGGCCTTATTTATGTCCATTGCCTTCAAGACAATTTCCTCTGAGATGTTGAAATAGATGTTTTAGACATATTGTCAACCGATGCGACGATCTGGTAAAACTTGCGATTGGAAATTTTCAAGTCGGAAGCCTTAGCGGCTTTCTAGTTGTCGGCTCGATTCTCTTCTTTAGCACAGGTTTTTTTTACAGATGTTACGAATGGCCTTATATTCTTCAAATGAAATTTCGCTGCGCTTATACTTCTTGTGAGCAGATTTGTTTTGTCTGAATTGGACAAGGATGATTTGATATATATATGCCATAGACGCCTTGGCTGCTGTCTAAATTCTGGTGGTGTTTCGACGGATATTTTAACGATTATCAGGTTGTGGTCAGAATTTCCAATTCCAGCCTCGACACGTGTTTCCATGGAATGAGGAATTGTTGTAAGACAAAGATCCAGAATATATCTTCGTTTAAAGATCGCTTCATATGGATTATATGGACCATATATAGGCACACATCACCTATATTGCCGAATGTTGCCCAAATCTCTTGTAATAGGGGTAAACTGAAAAAATCGAAAATTTAACTCAACACCCCAAAACGAAAAAGTGGTATTAACAAGTATACATGGTTTTCGTTTTGGAATAACTTTACATGGCACACATTAATAAATCAAATTATTCGTTATTATTTATTACATTCAGGTTTGTATATTTTGGTAAGCTGTTTAGGAAATCAAAAATAGAGTCATTTTTAAAAACTTGAGTGAAAAATATTAGAAAAAAGGACACATACATCTAAAAAGAAAGAGACAAATACATTATATACACCAATACATATTTAATTGTAATGGGATTCTAATACGATTTACGCAGCCGCCATATTATCCCATTGACATTGTTTACATATACAATTCCAATAGGAATATTTTTTGTTAGAAACTTCACAGGCTCGACATTGCTAGCTTTAATTTGTAAAGCAGCATTGTACTAATGTTCCTATAATCGTAAAGAGTCGAAATAAAATACAGAGAAAGAACAAAAATATTTTCATTCGTTCGTTTGTTTTTTATACAGTGAATCGAAAAATTAGTGGTACACAAACAATTTAGGGCAGTGTGCTACAAATTTAGTGAGACATTGACCAATGTATATACATAAGACAATTCAAATCATATTAAGTTTTTTTCAGTTTTTAGTGTTAACGTTTTTTTTTCTTATATTTAAATCATTTCTTATATATAAATTTGTTTCTTATGTTTAAAGAAAATTAATTTTAGCAAAAAGGAAATTATTCTTTAGTTATTATATTCATGTGAACTAACTTTACACTAACCAATTTAATATTAAATTAATATATTTTTCTCTCTCTCTCTCTCTGCATGGAATAAAAGAGTTAATTTCCATTATGAAAAATTTACTGACAAAATAGTCAAAGTAGGATAAAAATATAATAAAAGTAGGATAAAAATAAAAGTAGGATAAACAATAAATAATAAAAGTAGGATAAACAAAGTAGGATCAAAATATAATAATATAATTTCTTAAAGTGTGAGAGAAATAAAAAACATTTTCAGTATAAAATTTTTTTTCAGCACTGAATAAATTTTTATGGTTACTGAAAAAATTATTATAGCAGTACTGACAAAATATATCAAGAGAAGTATTATTATTCAGTACTGGAAAAATATTTTTTAGGAAAAATGTATATGGATGAGAAATCGTTTGCATGCAGTGAAGCCATATTTAAAAAGTGATGTTATTTCTTTAATATGAAGCATTACAGTAGTTTTTTATGGTCAATTCTTAATTTTTACATTTTATTTTGTATCAGTCATCTTAATTCATCGTGGAAATAAATGATATAATGAATAATTTTTTTTTTTTCGATTGTTGTAGATACAAATTGTTTTATGTCTTTTTTTATATAACAAAAAAACATTGAAATTTATTGCTTATGGGGTTTTCAATGAAAAATACTGGCCATATTTTTTGCATAGTGAAAATCAGACTTTATCCGAAACTTAAAATCTCTTGATTTAATTGACTATGGCTACTATTGCGTTCTGCAGTGTTCTTTTCTCTAACGCAAGAAGAACAATATTCAAAATGAAGTTTGCTCAAGTAAGTTGAGGATGTAGCTGTGATTATGTGGATGTTCTTTATCCATTCTTGTTATCCTGATTCGCATTTGGCGGAAACGCAAGATTCATAAACTCTTCATAATTAACCCACCCCATCCGCTGAGTCATAGCTGAGCTTAAATAAGTCCGCCTATGAAGCTCTTCATGAATACTCTTTTTCCGATTTTGATCTGGGCAATTACTGAGCTCTATCTCTATTGGTATGACCTCTCGCCCATCTTGTAGGTCGCTACACCTTGAAACGAAATCAAACGAGACAGAATTGTTTTCGTACGAATTCGCAATTGATTCATGAAGAGATGTTTGAAATGTGTAACAGTTAATTGTGAAATCTAATGCTAGTACTTATTTGTACTGCCTACATACTAGATTTTAAAGGTAGGTATACACGTACAAGTATATTGTACAATTTAATTGCGCAAGAAAATGTAAGAAAATTAACTGCGCAATTGTCATGTACTCAAGATAAATTTTACTGTGCAATGTTAGCTTTTATCACGATAGGAATGGTCATGGTCATAATTTTCCAAATACCAACTTTTAAGCTAGGAGTCTGAAAGGTTTTCAAGAAAAAATATTTACCATCTGCGGACTAATTGGAAACATTTTCTTTAAAAAATTTCAATTCTAATATAAACTAATAATTTGAAATATTTTTTAAGAAAATTTTCATGACTCTTATACTCTATGTGAAAGAAAATTTTAAATGATATAAGCCTTGCGAAGAACAAATGGTTTTTTCTCGAGATATTAATTTAATTTTAATACAAGGTGGGTGTTACGTTGGAAGGCGCCAATGCCTATGACTTTTTAACTTGATAGAGCTTCACAGTGCGAAATTGTAAAGGAAAATCGTCTTTGCATAGATCAAGGAGTCCAACCATACCAGTCGTGTCAATTACTTTCAGGACACCCTATACACACACATATATATATATATATATATATATATATATATATATATATATATATATATATATATATATATAAATATATATATATATATATATATATATATATATATATATATATATATATATATATATATATATATATATATATATATATATAAGTTTGGAAGATTTTAATAAACGCGAAATGAAAACTATTCCACCAGCCCATCATTAGGAGGTAGGTGCATGCATACGATTTTCCGCTTTTTAACTTTTATTAGATTCCACTTTAAAACGTGAGTATAGTCACTACATAGTATTTGAAAATATTTTTATGTACAATTTTCACCTTATTTATTATTTAACAACCGTAAAAGTCTGAAATTATTATTTACATCGTTGCTATGTATATCAGTTCGGAGATAAAATTTGCTAATGAGGAGGAACATGCATGCATACTCGTACATATGTGCATTATATGTACATTGTGGTGTATAAAATATTTTTCGACTAAAATCAAATAATTATTCGAGTCATAATTAGTTTTCAGAAATGAAATTTAAAAATTATAAATAATAAATTTGGTGCATTATAAAAATATTTAATTTATTTTATAAATAAAATTTAGATTAGATTCTAGCATATGTAAGGCAATATTTTGAAATTAATGGCTTTGATTTATAGAAGTTTTATCGAATTTTATTATATAGTTAATTTAATTATATTTATTGGATTGCGAATACGATTTTGAAATGCAAACTGTATGAAATTATTGGTTGGCGACTCTCACTCTTTTGCTATTTATACTATACTATAATAGCTTTAGTATTATACTATTCTAGCTATAGGATTAATAAAAGCAATGATTTAATGCATCTGAAATTTAAAGTGAATAAACTTAGGATAAATCTAACAATTCTACACAGTATTGTGAACTACATCGGTGTACATCGTCCAATATTCTCCTTCAATCACTGAAATACTAAAAACTTAACTATAAGTCCTTTCGAACTGAATCTCACACCACACACTTATGGCACAAATATAAGATCTTGGTCGAAGTTTTACATTGATTCGATTTATATTAATGTTATCAGAATATTTTATATTACCGATGTACGGCAATTGGAACCTGTTTCAAAACTATGAGCTTAGTCGAAATGTTTAAGGAAAATTTGTGTAGTTTGGATATAATTTTTTACGACAATCAGCTTCGCTTGGTTTTTGGTCATGCTTTCGTCTCAGGAAGATACTGTCTACTAATCCTACCAGTTCCAGTTATTTAATCCAACCGGATGAATTGTGGACTGCCAGTAGTGAGGAATCTTTGAAACTTCTAATCAAATCCACTTTCCAGAAAGCTTCCACAACTCGACAGACACTAGTATACTCACCGAGACGCACACTCACTGCGCATAGAAGATATTGTAACCAAAATATCCGTTATGGGCACTTGAAGGTTTAAAACTCTATAAATCGGACCGAATTATTCCAGCGGAGATTCAAAACAAGTCGAAGATTATCCTTCCCTGGCTGTGTTCTGGTCCCCAGCCTTTAAACTGGTCTGTATTCTGCAGGGTGAGCAGAGATTATAGTTATCTTTATTCCGAAAGCAGGTAAATGCTCACATGGCTACTTAAAACCCATAACTCTATCATCATTTCTACTGAAAATCTTGGAAAGGTTGATGGATATAACCGTTCAAAAATAAAGCCTAAAGTGACTGGACCAAGTTTCAGCATGATTATTGTAACGGAAAATCTGTGGTGACAGATCTGCACGCCCGGTTAAGTACAATTGAGAAATCAATATTCTCGCAAGAGTTTTGTATGGTGGCGTTCCTTGATATTGAGGGCGCCTTTAACAATGTAAAGACGGAGGCAATTCTGGAGGAGTTGTCGTTCATTGGGGTGGATTACCATGTAAGTCGGTTAATCACTCACATACTTGGGTGCAGGATGGTTAACTTGGAGCTGGTGAATCCACCATCAGGAGGCGGGTGGCTAAGGGAACCTTGCAATGAGGTGTCCTGTCTCCTTTTCTCTGGAACATAGCAATCAATAGATTACTATTAAAGCTGGAGAGAGAGGCGATCGGAGTGATTGCTTTTGCAGATAATGTAGCGATAGCTGTCTCTGGTAAATATTTAAGCACGGTGAAGGAGGTAATCCAGTCATTTTTTTACAGAAGAATTATCGCTGTTATCTGTCTTGTGTTGAGCAATATGTGTATTTCACTCTTCTATGCACCTGTACAGCACATTCTCTACATATATTCATTTGCCTTTGGATTGTGATTCATATTTGACAGACAGATTAAAGCATGCTTTCACGTTTTGGGAAAGAAATTCGCTATGAGTCAATGAAGCTTGAGCGACAGAGGAATAAACAGAATAACATTTGGAAAGCTTTGCCCAATAATTTTACTTGAAATGTGAACTAACAATATTATAAGCTTTTCATTCCTTTTTCAAATTCTAGATACTCTTCTAGGCTATAAACATTAGTATTTTTATTGCAATATTGGAGGTCCTTGTTAAATGTCAACATATCGTGCAAAATATGAGTGCGGAAGGAGTCACGGTTGTAATAAGCGAAGGGCTAAAAACTATGCACATTATAGTGAAAAGCGGATTAATAAATCACGAGGGAAAACCACAATCTTTGTTTAAAAGCAAGTTGGAACCAGATTCAATATAATCTATGGACCAATTACAAAGAATATGGTCATTCACAAAAATTATTGTAAACTTCCAGCTGTGTGAGTTATATCTTGCCACTTACACGAAACCAGATTATGTGGGCTGGATAAAAACCCCAGAGATCAGATAATGTTGCAATTGTGAGTAAAATCATACAGCACACTATATAGATGGTGTAGTTTACAAGGAGTTAAGTAAAAAATGACTAAGGGTTCACTACAAACGCCAAACCACATTTATAAAAGTCAAACCAGAGTAAGAGAATTGTCGTCTCTTAACATCAATCCTAAATTATATTATGCAGAAGTTGTCTTTCACTGATAGTTATAACATGATCAGCTCACTAAATGAATCAATGAACGAATGTATGCAGATATTTGAGACACATGAGTCAATGCAACTTCTTATCAAAAATCAAAAATGAATGCCATTATGTTTGTTGTATGTAACGCCAATGGGCCAGCACAACATATTTCCGAAACTCACTTTACAAATATGAGTTACTTTAAGACCTCACGATACACTATTCATCCTAGCGGAGAATTAAACAGTGGAACAACATATCCAAACAAATAGCATCTGTCTAGTGAAGTGGTCAGAGAAAAGCATCATATCTGTAGTTAACTGCCCACCACAGACTCATTTAAGAGCGAACGATTAACGAATTATTTTAAAACTGTAGGAGATAAGTTCATAGCAGGAGGTGAGTACCTCGATAAGCATATCCAATGGGGTTCAAGAATTTCTACGAAAAGAAATCAACTGTGGGAATGTATACAGAGTGAAAAGATGAATCACATATCTACTGTCCACTTAACTTACTGGCCAACTGACATCCGATTGACTTTACTTTTGCGTAACAAAGAGTATACCTAGAACATGAGTATAGGCCGAAAAGTGATACGATTTGTCTTTTGATCACACTCTGGTATTAATAACTCTTAACAAAACAAAATTTTTTTAAAGACCAAATATGATATTGATGTTGCATGCGACAACAACTAACTAGTATTCTTCAACAAGCTGCTAAAGTCGCTAAAATTAACAATATGCTGATTATCTATACTAATTTTAAGAAACGCAAAACGTTTCTCCGAATATTCAACAGCTTCTAATGTTAAAACGGTCAGTACGCAGGCAATGACAACTTCATAGATCACCTACTATTAAATCGAGGTTAAATAAAGTGATTAAAGCTCTCGGAACCGATTAGTTAAAAGAACGTGACGCAGGACTTCAACAATACCTCAAAGAACCTACAGCGGCTGAGGTAACTGATTTTTTATTATGGAAAGCCACACCTAAGCAGAAACGACTAAAATTATCATTTTCTCCAATACGGCTCGCTGACGGAACTCGAGCAAGAAGTGATGAAGAGAAAGGAAATATATTTGTTAAATACCTTAGCGCATTGTTTAGCAAGTTGGAAGTCAAGTTGAAACTGCAGTTGAAAGTCATCGTTTGCTCGTAGATTTGTAAGGTGAGCATGCTCCTGCCAACCTACAGTGCTTTGAGGAGTGCTTCAAAAGTGGTGATTTTGACATCAAACACAAAGAGCGTCCTGGTCCGCCGAAAAAGTTTAAGGATGAATAATTGTAGGCATTACTCGATTAAGATTAAATTAAAACGCAAGAAGAACTTGCTGAATTAACGGAGTTGATCAAGCAACATCTCCCAGACCATTCAAACAATGGTAAATTGGGTGCCATACGAGTTGAAGCCAAGAGACGTAGCAAGACGATTTTGCATGTCCAAAATGCTGCTCGAGCGCTAAAAAAAGAACTCATTTTTGCATCGTATTGTCACTGGCAATGAAAAATGGACCCATTACTATAATCCCAAGCGCAAAAAACCGTATGTCAAGAAAAGCGAGGCCGGCCCATCGACACCAACGCCGAATATTCACAGTACCAAGGTAATACTATGCATTAGGTGGGACCAGCTAGGTGTGATCCACTATGAGCTATTGCCCAGTGGACAAACCATCACTGTCTAACTCTATCGTCAACAATTGATCCGATTGAAGCAGAAAATTTAATTATGGCAGTGCGGCCAACGTATGTGACCAGACACGTGTCAATCATTTTCCACCACGATAAAGCTCGACCATATATTGCGGCGTCAGCCAAAAATTACCTGAAGAGTAACTGATGGAAAATTCGCCCCACTCGCCTTATAGCCCAGATCTTGCTCGTTTCGACTACCACATATTTCGATCCATGCAGAATGCCCTATCAGGAATACGCTTCACTTCACTTCAAGGTATCGAAATTTGACTCGATTCGTTTTCGGCCACCAAGACGGCGCAGTTATTCTAGATGCGAAAAAGTGGGTAGCAATAGGCAATACTTTGAATAATAAATCTTGTAACATTTATTCACAATAAAGGCTCCAATTTTATAAAAAATTCCGGTTTTTAATGCAGACACCGTATATCAAATTAATACCTCAAGCCAGTGTTGTACGTGATCTATACGTTAGACCTTAACGGATAACTGCAATCCTATAGCTATGCATCTAGATCCCGCGATAGCAACAAGTATTCTACAAGGACATTTAGACAAAAACGAAAAATGCTTAACAAAATGTAGAATTATACGACCAATGAGCGTAAATCGTCACATATTACATTCACACTCCGTATAATCACATCTATCTGCCAGTCAGACTAAATCAAATCATTTTGTAACAACACGAAAGTGTTAAACATTTTCGACAATGTTGAACAAATAAATTAGTTCATTGGAAAACACTCTAAATTAAGTCTAGACTGTAAGGTCTTTCTGCATAAAATAATACTAAAGCACATCTGGACATATGGTATTCAGGACAGGGCTCCGCGTAGCTCTTCCAGCAACATAATATAGCTCGAAAGAATGCACCCTGGTGTGTGCGCAATGCAAACCTTTATTCAGCGAATGATTGTCGTCTACCAACGAATAAGCTAGGAACAATTCAAAAGGCCAAGAAATAAGCGACTAAAACAAGTGATCCTCTGCATCTAGTTTAGTATTTAAGAGGAGTACACGTTTATATTATGAACTTACGTAGGTTAAGTCTTATAAAATCTTGTTAAGCAGTAAAAAGTATCAAAGAATGACTGGAATTGTGTAAGTTGGTTCGAAATTACATTTAATTACTTCAACTAACTACAATGAGTACTGTATTTGTGCTCACATCCAAAACAACATGTTTCACATGAGAGACTGGCAATAAGTTTCCATATTTACCATTACAAAAAAATAAAATACCAGAAAATTATTACAAGACTTTTTTATCTTATGTTTGTTATATCTTGTTGGATGAAAAGGAATTTTCATCAATCAACTCAGATATACGAGTATGTATTCGTCTCTTCGAGATATGGTTGTGCAAATAAAATGAAAACATTTCATTTCCATTTATGGGTACATAAATTTAAATATTTTCTTAAAAACATTTTGTCTTGCTTTCTTACGTATATACATATGTATACGAAGAAAAGACATGTTGAAATATGTCAACGGATCCATTAGCCATCATCAACTTTGTGCTTATATATATATATAGGAATGTAAAAACAAATGGAAATCTTATTCTGTGCGAGATTTTTACTTTTTAACACATTCGCGCGGGGCATTATGATTTATGATTTCATAAATAATAAAAATTACAACAAATTTGATGTACCATGACGAAAGAGATTTTATGTAGGATGCCTAGCATGTAATCACAGCATATATAGTAAATTGGATAAATATCTCATTTATACATTAACCCTAACATATACCATCTGATCTCTAATGTGAACTCTAACCATCTACACATCCCATATATACCCACACATCATAATATATTTAGTCTAAGATGACGTAAATCTGTTAAGATACACATTCTTTCCTATCCGGTCCAACAATAATTATTTATGGATTGGTATGCATAAATATATATATACATGTGTCATCGACATAATTACATGATTGACATAAGTTATGTATTAATCAACACAAAATATCCTAACAATTTACGAGTAATGTAACTATAAATTATAAATTGTAATAATTGCAACATAAATTACTTAAGCAGTATGGTTTGTCATCAGTGCTAGATAACCTTCTTGTATCGGCGGCGCTGACTATTATACGTTTAAATTGCATTCGACATCATGACTCAAAATTTGCTGAGAAACATTTAACCAAGTACGGCAAAGTGTTCAAACTGTTCACAAGCCCATTCTGCAAACTACCGAGAATGTCTGGTAGCTAGAGAAATCACCGAATTTTGGCGACCATCAGAAGCCTTTAGTCATTATGGAAGATGTGCAGCCTTTCTGAAAGGTTACAAAGAACGATGTGTATCTGATATCTGAGCCCCACTCTACTAGCCAATCTTACTTAAAATTTAAGGGTTACCAACTTTATGAAACAATTTATCCGTATAACCAATCAAGAGGTGGAAGTGCTGTTATAATAAAAAACTATATGAAATACCATGAATGCCAGCATTATCAATTATCTGGAACTCAGCTTCCTATACACCCAGAACAAAAAGAAACAGAGGAAAGAAAAAGGTGTTGGGTTAAACCGTATCGAAAGACCAGACAAACAGTTGGTAGCACTCAAAGCTTACCCGAGTGGAAAAAGTCGAGGAATGACATACCAAAATAATACTAATATTTGTATGAAAAACAACCAATTATTTTAGTTTATTTTCGGTTTGTTATGGCAATCTGTTTTATATATATTTTGGCTTTTTAAACTAAAAAAATACTTACAAGGATTAAACTAAAATACAGTATTATTTATATGCTTTTTTAGTTTAAGTAAATAAGTATGTTTATAGTATTTCTATTACCAAAATAAACCAACAAAATACTTTTTGTAAATTTACCTATTTAAGTATTATTAAGATATATTTTAGGTTTAAAAAAAAATTGTTTTGGTATGGTTTTGTTTAATATAAATCCAGAAAATACCAAATTTATTACACTATGTTTAGTGGTTTTTTAGTATATTATTGACTTAAAAGGTATGGTATTTTTAAAACAAAATTAAACAAAAAAAATTGCATTTCAAATTATTGTTTATTTAGTATTTAATTATTCAAATTTCAATTAAAATTATAGATTATTTAGTATTCAATTATTTCATTTTTCAAAATTATATAATACTCTTAATAATAATATTATCAATATGTATCGCTTGTGTATCAGCATATGTGTAGCAATAAATATTAGTCTTTACGTTTTTTTTTATTTTTGTGTTTTAATTTTTTTCCTCCCTTAGGCTTTTTTTCTGTGATTGGATCATCTATCCTTTGGAGCAATGGTTCCTCTGGTTTATTAGTTTGGTTTAAAATTTGCTTTTGTGCGGTTATTCTAGAATTTTGTATTTTTCTATTCACACACTGGTTGTATACCTTAAACCGATCTTTGGAGTTCTTAAAATGTTTCACCCTTTCCCAAAACATACGTTGAACAAACTCATTTTTCTCCGGGTCCAACTGTTTAGTTGGATTCCCCGACCGTGACCTCCCCGTTCGGCTGCACTCCTTCAAAATATCTGTACCAAATACTATTTGTAATAAAGAATTAATGTACTTTCTATCTCCTTTTTCCGTATCAGGAATTTTTTTAAGATAAATGTCCTGAATTTTTGTAATTTTTATGCCGTTTGTGTATACTTTATCTCCTGCTGAATCAGTAGAATACTCCATAAACGTATTTTTGTTGTAAATATGTTTGATTTTTTTTTTAAATGTTTGTTTAATTTTTCAGTTTATAGATATTTATAATGATATTTCTTTATTTGTTTCTGGAAGGTAGAAAAATAAAAATGTTTCAGTATATACTCATATAATTTTATGGTTGGATGAGCAATTTTTACTTACTTTTGCAGTACTCAGTGAAATATTTGACAACTCCGATATACTGGATACCGAGGTAAGTGAATCTGAAGATGAGTCTGAGTCATCAGAAGATGTCGACGAATCAGAAGATGCTGAGGCTGTATTATTAGTTATTTGAAGGCTACTGACATTTTGTGAAGCGTTGACCCTTTCTGTGGTAGCTTGGGATGTGTTTGCACTTGTTTTTTTATGAACTTCGCCAGCAGAACCTTCAAATAGATCACGAAGGAATTCAGTAGAAGTTTGCTCGTCCTCAACTTCGATCGGCTTTTGATAAGGAATAGATACAAATACCACATCGGAACAGTTAGTATTTATAGTGTTTAACGGTGCATACGTTTTTTTGGGTGAAACGTGTGGAATATATTTCGATTCTATATATCGGTTAGATTGAGAAAACTCGCTACATATTATTTCTTGTTGCTTGTGTGGTTCAGTGATACAGATATCCTCTGGTAGTTGGGAATCAATTAATTCTTGGTTTGGTTCATTTTCGATTTCATCCAATATATACTGACTATTGACAATACGATTATTTTGTTGTTTTATTTTTAAATTATTTATTAAATTTTCTTTTTTTCCGCTGCGACGTTTCATTTTTATTTGTTAGTTAGTGTTGATAAATTTGTTATTTAATGTTGTTGTGTGTTATTTAATGTTGTTATTTACGCTAAATTATTAGAAATAAGAATAGATAATATTTTGATTAAAAATTGTTATTAGGAAAACATTAAATAATCAACGAAAATCGATAATAAAAATAATTAATTTACAGCATACAAAATATTTTGTTTCAAATTTAATCAATTTCAAACTGATTAGGAAATACTGCAACAGAAAGATTTTTCTTTGTATCTAAAAGAAGGCACTTCTGTTTGATTTGATTGACAGTAATAAGCTTTAATGTACTTGGAACCTTCTTAAGAACTGCTATATGATTGGATAGATTGCTTAGTTTGCATAAATGATCTACTTCATATTCCGCACTAAGCAATATGTAAATTGAAAGGTTATGTTTTATAAACAAATAAATTGATCCATACGAGTCGTCAAACAACTGGACAGTCGAGTCGTTTGACGATAGTTTTAAGTCATACTCCGTAGTATGATATATAATTTTATTGAATATAGCCCTATGGTAAATAAAAACGTTTTCACTCAGATTATTCTGCAGTAATATATATTTTTCGGAATCTGTAAACTTTTTCTGTTTAGGCTTTCCAAGCAAGCAAATGGAATCAAATTTTGAAGAAGTATCAAATTTTTTTTAAACAGTTTTTTGTGAAAGTTTGTTCGTGATTAATAAATACTTACTGTAACAAATGGCTACTGACAGTTCATTGTATTTGTATACTTTCGTAAATCTCACATTTAGTAATTTAAAATCTAGTACAACTTTGTAATAGCGTATTCATACTTTGGTTGAGTTGTATTGTCAAAGAAAAAAACTCGTCCACTTGTTTTATAATCAGCAGCCGCATAACACCAAAACTCAATACTTAAAAATTAAAAAGGTGGAAAAATAATTTTCCACATCAGTTTTTAAGAAGTAAATAAACTAAATAAGTTTAAGTTGAAGTAGCGTGTTTGTTTATTTCTTACCCAAGAACATATGGTCCTTCGAGCCGGATAGGGTAAAATTTAAGAACATTTTCTTACCGATCCACATCTACCTAAAATTCGAGCTGTAAGTCGTAAGTAAATGCTGTCTGATCAATGTTTTTAAGTGCGAACATTCTAATACAAGTGCATAAAGTTTAAATAGTGCAAAGTTTAAGTGAACACATATTGAAGAGGTATTCCGTTCAAATCGTATAAGAAAACCCACGCGGTAACTTAACCTCAAAGCGCATCAATTCGCGTAAAAGAAAAACAACAACAGAGTAATAATTACAAGTACGTGCAATCAACCGCAAAGGATAAATATCTAACTGTTTATCGAAATCAACTGCATAAACGCCGATTATTAGTAAAATGTCGTCAGAAAAAATAAAGGACTGGACAAGCAAACGGGGTCAAGCTAAGGGCAGTATTACACGTATCGCATCATTTGCGGACCACATGGACAAGGATACTAGGGCGAATGAAGTATCATCTCGCTTAGAACTGTTAGAGCGCGCGTTTAATGTTTTTCAAGAAGCCGATGCCAAACTAACTGCTTTAGACCGCGAATCAGAAATTGTTGAAAACGAGGCGAAATATTTGAATTTAAAGGTTAAGTTGAGTGAGTTTCTAGCTACACGTGCTACAGCAAGCGTCTCAATACTCGATCAGTTTAATGAAGTCATGGCGCGTACAACGGCACAGCAGAATGCATTTTTATCTAAGTTTACCGACACCGTGTCTTCGTCATTAAATCAAAGCTTCTTGAATCAGTCATCCGAAGAACCGCATATCACAGCAAGGCTTCCACGGTTACAAGTGCCAACTTTTAATGGAGATTATAAAGAATTCCAAAGTTTTAAGGATTTATTCATGGCATCTGTTCATAACAAATCATACCTTGCAAATGTTGAAAAATTTCAATACTTGAGAAGCTGCCTGAAGGGTGAGCCTGCCGAGCTTATACGACACTTGAATATATCAGATGCAAATTATGATACTGCGTGGTCTAAAATTTGCAATCGCTACGATAAAAGGAATATTACCATAAGCCATTTCATTCAAACATTCCTTGATATACCATCTATGAAAGAGAAATCCGCTAAGAAGCTAAGAAATATACACAATATTGCTGACCAGGTTATTCGTGGGCTGCAAGCCCTGGGGACAGAAGCCGAAACGCGAGATCATTGGTTATTACATATCTTGCTAAAGAAAACTGATGCTGAAACGCAGCAAGCATGGGCATTCTCAACTGATAATGATAAAAATCCGACATTCGAACAATGTTTACAGTTTATTAACAAACGTTGCGATGGTTTAGAGCCATGCGAAGCCAGCAATCCACATCAAGGCAAACTAATGACAGCAAAATCACACAGCGTTTCCATGGAACAGAAATATTCAAGCATACCAAGACCATGTCCATTTTGTCAGCAGTCGCACAAATTATTCGAATGTGAGAAATTTAGAAAGCTTGAGTCAATGAGTAAACAAGACGAAGTACTCAAATTAAATGCATGTTTCAATTGTTTATCCACATCGCACCGAGCTAACCGATGTCAATCTCGACGATCTTGTAACAAATGTGGTCGCAGGCATCACAGTTTGTTGCACGACAGCGTCATATATAATGTAAGCAGTACATCGCACGCAGACAGTGAAATCCAGAGAGAAAAGCCAGTTGCACAACTTCATATTAAGTTAAACCCACCAGTCGTAAGCAGCTCATCTAATCCTGATGATGTCCACCAAGAGGTACAGAGCGCCAAGCCAAATTCGAATAACGCGAAAACTCATTTAGCATGCATGGGATATGCCATACTACCCACAGCCGAGGTGCATATACTTGATCGTTTCGGTCATTCACACGAGTGTAGTGCGTTGCTAGACTCGGGCTCGCAAGTATCCTTTATTTCCGCTCAATGTGTAAAAAGATTACAATTGCTACGGCAGAGAGCTAATGTTATTGTTAGTGGACTGGCCACTTCCAACACAACTACCAAAGGCAAAACTACTGTCGTGATTCGTTCCAGGTTCAATGATTCCAATGAAATTCAGCTAAATGCATTCATCCTAGATCACATAACTACAACATCTCAATATGAACGCCTAGATGATCAGGTTGCCAACCGATTTAATGATCTTCAATTAGCTGATCCGACCTTTTGTAATAAGAAAACCATCGATATCTTGATCGGCGCTGATCACTTTTTTAATATTCTGAAACACGGCCAAGTGATCGTCTCACCAACTTCACCAATAGCTCAAGACACTATTTTTGGTTGGGTAATATCTGGTCCATCACAAAGCGAATCAACTGGTAAAATCGAAGTATTACGGAATGCCAATATATCAATGCAGGATGAGACAAACTTAGATGATATGCTTAAAAGATTCTGGGAACTGGAAGCAGTTGGTACGGAGAATGAATGGACTCAAGAGGAAAATAAATGTGAGCTGTATTTTAAGACCACAACGAAACAAGATTATTCTGGAAGATTTATTGTCCAACTCCCATTTAAAAGTGGCATGCCAAACCTGGGTAATACGTATACAGCTGCCAAACATCGATTACTAGCCATGGAGCGCAAAATGAGATCAAATCCTGGTTTCGGACAGCTATATCGCGAGTTTATTCACGAATACGAGTCACTACGGCACATGACCAAACTATCAGCTGCAGAATTAGCTCAAAAGCATGAAGAAATGTGCTATTTGCCACATCACGGCATTTGGAAAGATAACAGCGAAACAACGAAATTAAGAGTTGTGTTCGATGGGTCATGCCTATCTTCAAACGGAGTATCACTCAACAACAAATTATTGGTCGGTCCTGTCGTTCAACCATCACTATGGACAGTATTGTTAAGATTTCGACAATTTCCAATAGCATTATGCGCTGACATTGAAAAAATGTACAGGCAAGTCTTAATCGATCCCAGTCAGTGCAGATATCAACGAATTCTATGGAGAAATTCTGAGGATACAACAATAGATACATACGAGTTAAAAACCGTGACCTATGGCACATCAGCAGCATCCTTTTTAGCTACTCGAGCATTGTGTGCAGTGGCTGAAGACAACGAGCAAAAGTTTCCCACGGTCGCTAAGGTGATTAAGCAAAATTTCTACGTTGACGACCTCCTCACTGGTGCCAAAGACGAAATAGAAGCTGCAAACCTGAAATCGAAGTTGATATTACTATTGCAAAATTATGGATTCCCATTACGGAAATGGAGATCAAATGTACAGAATCTGGCAGATCACTCACAATCCATTTCATTTACTGACCAACAGAACGTGACACATGTTTTAGGCTTGATTTGGGATCCAATTAAGGACCATTTTTATTTTAATGTGAATATTCCACCGGAAAGGGTTTGTACGAAAAGAACCATCCTATCTATAATAGCACGAATTTACGATCCATTGGGTTGGTTGACTCCCTTTACAACCAAAACCAAAATAATGATGCAATACTTATGGCTCGCTAAGCTGTCTTGGGACGAGGAAATACCAGAAAATCTGCAGAAGAGATGGAACGAGATTAAATCGGAATTTGAATGTATCAAACAAATCCAAATACCAAGATTTGTTGGACCAGTCGTAAGCCATATTGAGGTACATGGATTTAGTGACGCCAGTGAGATGGGCTACGCCGCTTGTATCTATTTCCGAATTTGTTCCAAGGATAAGATCATATCCAATCTGGTAACCAGCAGGAGTAAAGTTGCTCCAATTCAGTCCGTAAGCATCCCTCGCCTTGAATTATGTGGAGCACATTTGTTGGCGAAGCTTGTCACTAATGTATGCCAAGCGTTCGAGATAACAACAGCACCAATTTATCTCTGGACTGACTCAACAGTAGTGTTATCGTGGTTGCAGTCAGGTCCACCAAAGAGATGGAAAGTCTACGTCGCGAACCGAACAGCCGAGATTCACAAATTGGTGCCAAAAGCTATTTGGAAACATGTAAGCAGTGGAGAGAATCCTTCCGATTTAGCAACTCGAGGCATCAAACCAGCTAAGTTAATCGCAAGCAAATTATGGTGGAAAGGACCCAAATGGCTTTATATGCACGATGAACCCTGGCCAAAGGCATTCGAAATAAGGGAAACCAAAGAAGAACAACGGGCTAATATAAGTAATTTACAACTAAGTACAAGTGGAGATGTCGGCATGCTTGACGAAATGATTGAAAGAACTGAAAGCTGGATGAAGTTAGTGAGAACTTTATCTACAATACTAAGGTTCATCTCTAAGTTGCGCAACCCTGAAGTTAAGAAATCCGGATTCTTGACCATAGAAGAGCTGAACGAAGCCGAATTTACGATTATTAAGCATATACAAGAACAAGCGTTTTCCTCCGAGCTAAGCAGTCTAAGATCAGGCAAGCAATTAAAATCGAAATCAGCATTATTGATGTTATCTCCGTTCATCGATCAAAGGGGTTTGTTAAGAGTTGGTGGACGATTAAAAAATGCAACATGTTCCTACGCTACAAAACATCCGCTGATCATCCCAAAGGGTCAGAAGATATCGAGAATGATTCTCAATTATTTACATGCCAAACATTTGCATCCGGGGCCCTCACTACTTGTATCACTATCCCGCATGAAATATTGGATCATAGGAGTACGTTGCCTAGTTCGTACCATATGTCGTAAATGCATCATATGTTTCCGATATTCAACACACACGTCAACACAATTAATGGGTAATTTACCAAGTGAAAGAATTACTCCTTCCCGTCCATTCTCTAGTACCGGTGTCGATTACGCCGGCCCTATTATGTTGGCGTCTAAACGAGGCAGAGGATCCAAACTAATCAAAGGATACATAGTAATTTTTGTGTGTCTTTGTACGAAAGCACTTCACGTGGAGGTAGCCGGTGATATGACGACAGCTACGTTCATGGGTGCTTTAAGAAGGTTCACGTCACGAAGGGGAGTACCCAACCAAATTTTGTCCGACAATGGTTCTAATTTCCGCGGAGCTAATCACTTATTGTTCAATCTTTACAGAATGTTCCAAACAGATGAGTACAAGAATGCTGTACATCAATACGTAACTGACCATCAAATTAAGTGGTCATTCATTCCTCCACTTGCACCGAATTTTGGCGGAATTTGGGAGAGAGCAGTCCGTTCCATCAAGGCACATTTGATAAGAGTTGTGGGTAACTCACATCTAACGTATGAAGAGATGGCCACGGTGTTGGCCCAAATTGAATGCATATTAAATTCACGGCCGCTATGTCGTCTAAGCAATGAAGACCCCACTAATATAGATGCACTTACGCCAGCGCATTTTTTAATACTCAAAGCTCCAGCAATCATACCTGATGAGAATTTTACCGACATTGCCATTTCGAGACTATCACGGTGGCCGCTCGTTCAACAATTGGTCCAATCATACTGGAAACGATATTCCAGAGAGTATTCACACACGCTTCAATAGCGAACTACCGCAAAATTTAAGGCACGCAATCTTCAAGTAAATGACGTCGTATTGGTAAAAGATGAAGCCAATCCACCAGGTTGCTGGCCTTTGGGAAAAATCATCGAGGTACATCCGGGAAATGATGGCATCGTAAGAGTCGCTACGATCAAAACAAAGCAGTCGACGTTCAAACGGCCAATATCCAAATTATTCCTATTGCCACTTGATGATCATGACCACATCGATCAACCGTTAAAATCTTCAGCTTTTAACGAAGGGGAGTTATGTTCGTGATTAATAAATACTTACTGTAACAAATGGCTACTGACAGTTCATTGTATTTGTATACTTTCGTAAATCTCACATTTAGTAATTTAAAATCTAGTACAACTTTGTAATAGCGTATTCATACTTTGGTTGAGTTGTATTGTCAAAGAAAAAAACTCGTCCACTTGTTTTATAATCAGCAGCCGCATAACACCAAAACTCAATACTTAAAAATTAAAAAGGTGGAAAAATAATTTTCCACATCAGTTTTTAAGAAGTAAATAAACTAAATAAGTTTAAGTTGAAGTAGCGTGTTTGTTTATTTCTTACCCAAGAACAAAGTTAGATATTTCTTTGTCGTCATATTTTAAATTTTCTTCAATTAGCTGCTTAAACATGTATTTAGATACGATTTGTTTTAAAACATCAGTTGTACCTTTAACATATTTTAGTAACACGCCATTATTATTTTCGAAACAAAAATTAGAGTAAGCCCATAAGGGACCACAGTTTTCAATACAACTTGGAATATGGGAAAGCAAATTAACATTATAATTCATATTTTTTTCTCCATAAAGCCGTTGAAAATGTATAACAAACTTTGATAATTTTAATCTCGCTTGCTCGAGATCACTGTTTCTTACTTGAGGTTGCAGAAGAAGAAATACAGCATCAGATAGTAAAACGAAATGTTTTAAAAATTTTGGGTCAGGTATCTCATATAAACATGGAATACCATAAAATAGAAGCCAATTTTTAAATTCATTGGCCTTCCAGAAATGTCTTTCATTTACAACCCGTGGTCTCCTCTTAATATGCTTAGGAGGTTTAATTTTTAAAAGCCTTTCATTTATCTCGTTAAGAGAATTTTGCTTTCCGATATAAAAAGCTTTACCGTGGTTATCTGAGGAAAACCATAAATTAATTAATTTTTTTACTACACCTAACAATACACAATGTAAATAATCAATACAAAATCCATCGATAACATTAAAATTAGGAAGTGCTGCCAATGGACACAATCCTTTTAATCCGTTAACAATCGAATTAGTTAGAAATGCTTCCTTCATATGTTTAATAGTGTCAAAATGATTACGGATTTCGATGTTATTAAGGTTTGTATACCTAACTTACTTAGTTTTAGCAGAAATTTCTACCAGTTCTCCAGGGTGCATACAATAACTACATCCAAAATAACCATTAAATTGCTTTTTGCGTTGAATCAAATCTTTGGCAACTGTGTCAACTGAAAAAATTAGTGGCCAAATTTGAATTTGAAATATTTCGTTTTTTATATGAACCGTAAGCCCCTTAGATAAAATATTCATTTCATCTATGAACGGTTTCAAAAATATTTCCATTATTGGTTCCGATCCAAACCAAAAACCTGTCACTATGATGTTTTCTGTTTTAAATCTAACATCCACATCCAGCTCATTCAGAATCATTTGCAAAGGCCATAACGAAGCATGTTTTGTAGATTTAAAAACGTTTGCGCCATCAGTATTTATAGTTAAAGAAATGACCTTATATTTCGAATAATTAATTTGGTTTGCTTTATATAAATTTCCATTATAAATACTATGGAGATTTTTGTCGTTCGACAATTTAAAATGGATTTTGTCCGAGTTTTTTTTAAAATATGGTTGAGCTGCGCCTCAAATGGCAGTGTTATAAAGTACTTGGATTTAGGAGAAATATTTAAATGTATGCAGTTATCACAGTTTATCTGTATTGCTTCATTATTTTTTCGCTTTCCCAAATATGCTTCACATTTTTCACAATAGAAATGGTAAGTGGGCGATTCATTAGAATTGAAACACTTTTGAAATAAGTATTTTGATGAAGGTAAAATATTTGTTCCAACAATTGTATTGATTAACATTAGGAGGTCTTCCAGTGCCGCCCATGACAAATTGTGACGCAAATAAAATTCCATAACCATTAAGAGAAAATTGTAGTTTTTTTCAAGACTTTTCTTCTGCGGGATGATTTTTTCAGCACAATCATTAGGTAATGTAAACAGTTCATTTTGTGCCTGATTTGAAACTGAACATGGTTCAATATTATCAGGACCTAATTTCCCCAATCGTAGATTTTTCTTTTCTCCATGAGGTGAATTATCTCTACGAAACCTCTGTAATTATAAATATACATTCGCATATCATACACATACGCGCTTGAACCACGTGCGCGTACGCATCACACACACATACGGAACTAAAATTTGTATTATAAAAAATCGCACTTAAATGAGATTTTCTGCACATACGAGTATAGCCATTACCGTTATAATTTATATTACATTATTTGATTATACTCACCTTTAATGTATTAAACGGAATTTTTTCCACCGAATTGGGTTCCAAATATATTTTTCTATGCATATAACTTTTAACTAAATTTATACGTAAATAAAAAACACTAGAAATAATTAGAAAAAACACTAGAAAAAATTGATTATTTTCACGTGCGAATACTGAATAGTCCCTTAGAAAAATCCAAATAAAACTAAACGAAACGATTTCCTGTGTGCTTCACAGACACAAAAACAAACAGAAAACAAAAATGCAACGCGATATGCACACGAGGAATGCGACGAAGCTTAGAAACAATAACGAAGATAAGAAAACTAAAAAAAAAACATTTTTAACACTAAATAGGTTGTTTTTCGAAACATACTTACTTTTGTTTAGAACTTGATTTATGTTGTATATTTTATATATAATTTAAACTAATGTTAGGCTATTAAAATACTTAAATTAGTATATTTAGCAAAATCATATTTTATGTCTATTTGTGTATAAATTCGATTGAAATAATATACTTCTAAATACTAAATTTATATTTAATTTTATCTATTTTTAACATGTCTATTATATGTTTCTATTTTATTTATATTTCCCAAAAATTAAAACTTTATTTCGAATGTTTTGTGGTTAAATTAACTATTATATATATACTAAAAATAAATTGTTTTGGTGTACTTAAGTATATTTGTTTGGTATTATTGATCGATTTTTTCCACTCGGGTATGCAAGAACTAACTCCGTATAATACACATGATAAAAAATTTATAAGAATGGACGAAGAAGATTTTAATTTTATTTTGGCGCTAATCAGACCGAATATAGAAAAGCAGGACACTGTCATGAGGAATGCTATACCTGCAAAGGAAAAATTAGCAGTTACACTTAGTTTTCTAGCTACAGGAGAAAGCTTTATGGAATTGGACTATAATAGTAAATTGTCGAAATCTTTTCTATCCACAGCAATTCTAGAGGTATGTGAGGCCATAGTGAAACATCTAAAAGATCAATTTTTAAAGGTAATTTAAACAATAAATTTATATTTATATAAAGTTAAATTTATTAGTCATATTATTTTTAAATTTCAAAGTCGTCGATAACTTCTATCGCCATTTGCAAAATATCTTTCGATGTTGACGGTTTTTGCGGATCATCTTGTTTTATAATTCTGTTATCTATAATTTCAATTTTACATGGTTTAATTTTATGCAAAGTTGGAATTGTAGAAAAATGTGTTTCTGGAATTAATGGTGAATTAATTGATGATGAATAGGATTCTTGAAGAAAGGATAATGATCTTTGAGGTGGTTCTTCGGGAATGGTTTGTTTTGCTTTAATTATTTTGAAGTAGGATGGGAAAGATGTGCATTTTTGGGAGTGGTCCTATGAATTTTCTTCTGTAGATGAATGTTCGAATAGGTTTTTATTTCTATTTATGTTAGAGCGGAATGGCATAGATACAAAAGTTTGGGAGTTGTCGTAAAAATCTTCTTGAGGCGTTGAATATTGGAAAGGTTTGGGTGGTGCAGGGAATGGTAAAGGAGAAATGGAGGAAGGTTCTGTTGAAGTTAAGCTTTGATGGCTTTGGTATTTATATATACCCCTTTCGGCTAAACTTGGCGAAATTTTGTCTAAAATGTCTTGCTCCTCTAATATTTTCGAGCTCACTAGTTCAATAATTTTGGATTTTACTTCTTGAAAACTACACATAACCCGCTCCAAATATATCGAAAAAACTCTTCTTCTTTTGTCAACGGTTGTTTTCGTCGCTGTTCCAAAATATTTTTTGACTGTGCAATCATTTTAAGGGCCTCGGTTCTCAGTTCATCTTAAACTTTGGTCTTTCTTTACTGAAAATATAATCATTTATTATTTTACATTCATTTAAAATTTTATAAAAGTTAAACTAAACCAATTTTGTTGTCAGTTTCCGACAACCAAAGAAGAGTGGCTAAAAATAGCGAATGAGTACGAGGAGAAATGGCAATTTCCGCATTGCTTAGGTACTCTAGATGGCAAGCACATAATTTTCCAACCATCAAAAAAAGAAGCCCCACTCTTCTATAATTACAAAGGGTCTCATAGCATTGTGCTACTTGGCCTTGCGGATGCACACGGCAAATTTATATGTATTGACGTGGGGTGTAATGGCAGGATCAGCGATGGTGGTGTCTTACAAAGGTCGAAATTTATGTATATTTTGTAACAGCCAGAAAAATATTTGCCACCAAAAGCCATTATTGGTGATTCAAGGTTATTGCCTTATGTCTTTGTTGCAGATAATGCCTTCCCACTGTCTCAAAATATGTTGACACCTTATCCTTTTACGACCATAGAAGAAAACAAGAAAACATATAACCGCAGGTTAAGTCGAGCTCGGCACTCAATTGAACGTGCCTTTGGAATGATGAGCAATAGGTTTCAGATTTTTCAGAAACTCATCAAACTTCATCATGATAAAGTCAAACTAATTGTAAAATGTTGTTGCACACTGCACAATTTTTTGATCACTAGAAGTCGATGGTACAGCGAAGAAAATATTAATGAAAATCAAAATAGCATGTCTACGCAGTTGGGAGATGGGCGTTTAAACCCAAAAAAATCCAGAACTGACGGAATTGTAAGAAAAAGGTTTTTCATAATATTTTAATAATGAGGGAGCGATGTAATAATTCATCAGAATGTCTTAAATAAAATAATTGAAATATAAAATTTACTTTTGGTGTTTTATTTTCACTAGCTTCTTCGGCGGTTTCAATTTCACCTTCTCCAATCTGAAAATAAAAATCCTCATTAAAACACAAATTTTCGAAAAACCTATGGTAGGTAAATTTACCAAATCAATATTTGAGGTACTTGGTTCACAGTCATTGCGATGAAGCAAAAACGACGATTCCTTATAACACCATAATTTGGGTATGTATATTTCATCAGCACTTGCTCCACTGGCTTTCGAATTAACTACTTTTGATTTTTCTCTTGAGATTTGACTTTGTAGTGTGCTGATTTTATTTTTTATGCATTCCAATGTTACATTTTTTTTAAATTTTTTAATTCATCAAGGATTAATTGTAATTTTTCACTGCGCTTTGATTTGTTCAGGAAATGAGGGTCCAACGGGTTGTAAAGACAAGGTAAATTTCGAAGTGCATGTATTAGTATCAGAGTATGTTGTCTGCTCCGTGTGTCCGACGACGGATTGTCATTTAAATTTTCTAAACTTGACAAATTTAGATTTTCCGACATTTTTAGTATTTATAAAACAGCTGCAATTCAAATTTAAAAGTTTACCACACAAATAAAATAATCATAAAACTATTCAGTTACAATTTTTGTGTTATTACAATGTATTTTTTTAGTAGTTGCCAATGGATGCACTTATGTTCTTGTATAACCAAAACGTGAGTTGAATTTTTCTTAAAATACATTAAATTTATAATAAATTATCTAAATTCTATATAGGGTGAAATTTCGGTATCGACTCGAGAGCCTTAAATATTTACCGGAGGAAGGATTCCTAAAATTTTACAAAAATTTTGATTTAGGGAATCCAGCCCAATTTCGAACTAAACTATTGGGATCAAAGAAGAAAAAGGTACGAGTAAATATATAATAGTACGAGTAATATTCATAATTTTCAACTCTTTAATTAATATTTGCTATGTTAAATGAAGAACTTTATCCAATAATCAACTTTGAGTGACATCTCGTGGTCAAATATCAATAGTAGTACTGAGTAAAGGACCTCAAACTACTAATCAGCAAGCACTTCATTGCAACACTCTTTTCATTTTTAAGTTTAAATTTTAAATGTTTTAATTCTTTAAATGTTTAAAAATAAAAACAAAGTTTATTCTTATTAGAAACATAATATATGCTTTTTAATGTATTATGTTTAAAAACCATTGCATATTATTCCTTAAACTTCTCAATCAATCCTTTTTATTTCTCAATCAAGTACGGTTGAAATAGAACATAGTAGTGATATAAATTATGCCCTTATAAGTATGTTTTACACAATTAATTCTCTGGGTGTAGTAGTAATGACATCTACCAAGCAACGCTGAAGATGATCTTCATTAGGCATGGTTTCGTTGTCATCATCCTCATTTCCAAATCAAGATCTTCATCCTCACGATCTCTTTCAAAGTAATCCACCGCTTCTTCCTCGTCAGCTCCCGTCTTTACCTTTTTCGTTTTGTCATCGCCAATGATTTCCTTGTATATCTCATTTAAATAATCCGAAATTGTGTCATCTTTAGCACCCAAATTTTTCAGATAATTTTCAAATTCATCATCATCCACATCTTCGATTATTTCATCATTGTCCACGTTTTTTTTATTCTCGGCCAAGACTTTTCGCTTAGTTTCCATAAAATTGACGGTGTTAGTCCTTTTGCATCATTCGTTGATTTGTTAATTTTTTTTGGATTACGAAACGCAAATCGCTCCAAAAAATTAGTTAATGAAAAATCACTCAATGGATTGCCACTGTAATTAATTAGCCAACCTTTTAGTATACTAGATGAAAACATTTGTATTGTATAGGATGAACAAGGCTTTCCAGAACAAGTAATGGTTCTCAAAGTATATTCGTCACCAGCCTATATAGGGTTTCGGCCTTTGTAGTCATACTTTCCTATAACATTTTCCTTTCCAACTATCATTGATTTATTCGATCATTTATTTCAATTTCTGTGGACCCATGAAGAACTGGAAAACGTATTTTCTTAATCTTTAATCACTTTGTTCAACAGTACTGCTTCCAGCGACTTGATAGCCGCCTGACTGTCCACATAAATCTTGATATCCCTCTTGGATATTACGTTATGCTTCAACCAGTTCAAGGCTTCCTCAATCGCTATTATTTCCGCCTGGTACACGCTGCAGTGGTCAGGGAGACGAACGGAAGTACTTATATTTAATGCTCCACAGAACAGCCCAGCTCCGACCTTACCATCTAACTTCAAGCCGTCCGTGTAGAATTGTATAGCTTCGGTTTCCAGTGCTAGCTTATTCCCCCAGAATTCTCTTGAAGGGATCAAGGTTTGAAAACCTTTTTCGAAGCATAATATCGGCGTAATATAGTCAAGGTTCAACATTTCTAGAGTGACATTGGGTTGCCACTCGTCTCTTAACGAGATGAGTGAGCATTTCAATATTCAGATTATCTGGGTCCCCGGCCACTCTGACGTCAAGGGTAACTGCAGGGCAGACGAACTAGCTAGGCAAGGTACAACTCTTCTGCTGAAGCCTGTAAGGGCCAATGTAGGGAGGCCTACAGCGGAGCTTAGACTGGCTCTGAGGAAAAGGGTGGAAGCTTCAGCGCCGGAGAGATGATCTAACACCCTCACATGCGAGAGAGCGAGACAAATGTGGCCAAGGTTGGATCTGAATCTTTCCAGGACCTTAATCTCTCTGGAGAGGAGAGATCTAAGAAGAATAGTAAGAATATTAACGGGACACTGCCTTTTCGGGGAGCATGCGAGAAGGCTGGGTCTAGAAACAAATGACCTCTGTAGAAGCTGTATGGACGAAGAGGAGGAAGAGACGCTTGTTCACTTCCTGTGCTCTTGTCCTGCACTGGTACTAAGAAGACATTCACACTTGGGTAGGTATGTAATGCACAACCTTTCAGATCTTGCAGATAGTAAGGTGCGGGACATTTTTCGCAACATTAGTAGCTCAGGATGGTTCGAATAGAGTATTAGGGGTATTAGGGGACTATGATCCTGTAGTATCACAACGGACCGGCAACGGTCTAAGTGTGCGTTAGCAGCCACTCTAACCTAACCTAACCTAACCTAATCACTTTATTGTCACTATCGCTGTTGTAGTGCTTGTATTTCTCTTCGTCATGATCTTATACATCACTAAGTTGCTTTAATTTTTCTGTGTTGTTAACATCATTTGATTGCGTAATAACTTTTGTGGCAGATTCGTGAAATTCGGATCGCGATTTCATTAATTTATCAATCACAATAAGTGTGGCACAAATTTTCGCTGGTGGATAATAGAGGATTGTCTGTAATAAACGTTTAATCATAGCCTGGCATCTTATTTAGTTTGAGCCTATGTGAATCGATCGATGAACAATATAGAAAAAAGAGAGGCTTGTTTGGTTCCGATATTAGCTAGTCTTGGATCTTAAAGCTTTTGATATAAACGTTATAATATCTATCGTAATTTCCAGACTTAATCGTTATAATCTGAAGTAATAAACTTAAAGTTTGCGAAACTATTTGTATATCAACAACGTGAATAATTCGATAAATAGTGTCCAACGTTTCTTTTACCATGACCATCAGTATCTGTATTAACTTAAGCTTCGACAATCGCACGTCTCAAACACAATAATATAGCTTGCATAATGTGATTATTGACCTCACCCTTCTCGACATAGATTTTAAAGAATGCGAAACATATTTGTACAAGTTTGGTATTAGCGTAACATGCAACTTTTGCCGAAATAGGAGCTTTTCGACTTCAGCTGTAATGACACCACACATATTGGGATGTTTATCGGCGAGCTCCAATAAGTGATACAGGGACTTGCCGGAAACTTTTCAAACTGGATCTAATAATTTATTGACCCTTACATAGATAATATCATCTGTTCCTTTTCAGGACTATAACATATTAAATTTGTTGCCGCTCTGATGCATTTACATTTAACCGATTCTTGGGCTGCCGATAAACAGTTTTGCACATTTTTTAAATAAAACAAAATAAATTTGGCGTTGAGTTAATTGTGTATTTTTACTAAGAGTTTTCCAGCCATTTCCACGTAGCTGAGTTGATATGAATTTCCGATCTGATGGTAACAACGAGTTGATAAAGAGTTCACTCAAAACATCAGTTGTATCCGAAACGCGATGATTGGCTACTTAACATTGTCCAATTAATGTGTCAAGTGCTGACAAATTTGAAATCGCATTTGTTTGAACAAGTAGAGCACCGGCATTAGCCTTGTCCTTAAGGGTACCTCTTGTGCAAAGCGGTTAACAACCATTTTGCATACGAAGGATTTTTTTTATCTGTCTCGCAGATTCCTCATCGAAGGTTTTTTTCATTAAATTAGTCAATTCGGTCAATTCATTTGGTTTTAACTCGATAACATTTTTAACGTTGTTGTATTCATACCATCTTTTGGTTATATTATCAACAATATTTGTTTTATCAATTTTTGTATTTTGTTCAATTTCATCGTCGGATGAGCTAATCATTTTGACCAAAGCAAATAAATTTTGATTTTTAGGTTAAAACAACGAAGACATTCAAGCGTGGTTCTCGTTGTTTTTTTTTACAAAGTACCAAATTAATCAATCAGTTGATATTCATCAGTTATATTTAATTTACTTGTTTGAGTAGCAGAATACTGATTCTAGTGACCGATCGTTAAAAAAAAAAAAAAAAATAACTAACTGACCTATTTTATAAGTATTAATTGAGGGTTTTTGCCACTTATAACGTTTCAGGAGCTCTCTTAAACATTCAATATGCCATCTTCTCCAGAAATCTTGAAACATAATCAGTAGAGTTTGATATCGGAATAATTTAGTGACATTGAGATGAAGTAAAAATGGTTCAGGTAGAGCTATACCAAAGGACTTTCAACTAAGAAATGTCCAGGAGACAATGCTGTAAGATCAGATGGACCACTCGATAGTGCTGTCAATGGACGTGAATTGAAGCAAGCTTCAATTTGACAAATAAATGTGAAATACTCTTTGTTTGTTAATGATCGTAAGCCTATTACTCTTTTCATGTGCCACTTAGCGTTTTTTATTGCAGATCCCCACAATCCACCGAAGTGAGGATACCTTGGGGGAATTGTATGCCATTCAATTTGATGATGTGTACAAAAAATGTTTGTCTCATTCTGAAAACTTTGCGATTAAAATAAAGTTTATAATTCTTTTAATTCAGAACGAGCGCTAATAAAATTTGTGGCGTTGTCCAAATAAATTTTGGAACAAAAGCCACGCCTTGACACAAATCTGCGAAGGCAAGCTAAGTGAATTGCCTTAACCGCGAAGCATATAAATAAAATAAACAAATGTATATATATTTATAAATTTTTGATCTTTAATTTGATTTAGCATAAAACGGACCACAGAAATCTATTCCAACGATGGAAAATGGTCTTGATGTGTGTAACACGATCTGCTGGACTTAGTTCTTAAACAAATAATACACTTATTGACAATTTGTTGACATATATATTTCGACCGTCAAATATCCAGTATTGAGACTTAATATTATACAGAAGCGTTTGTGGCCCACAATGTAGAAACCGAACATGTTCTGAGCGCACTACTAATGTGGTGAATATATGCTTACTCAGTAAAATGATGGGATATTTAGTTGTAGAACTCAATGTAGAATTGGAAAGCCGTCCTCCAACACAAAGAATTCCATTCTTGTCAAGAAATGGATGTAATAATTTTAAATTGCTGGAGTAATGAATAATTTTATGTAGCATATTCCAATGTAGCATATTTAGACGGGTCGGACTTAATTCGAAAAAATGTTATTTCCGAATCCGACCATAGATAAGTGTGTTTAAATTGTATATATAAACTTTTAATTAGTATATTTAAAGTTTATGCAAGCAACAGAGCAGCACAAAGCTCTAACCGAGGAATCGTTTGCCTTTATTTAAGAGGAGCAACTCTTGATTTCTAACAAATTAATCTCTTAAATATATGACACAACCGTAACCCTTTTCTGATGCATCTGAAAATCCATGAACCTGAATTGGTTGAGATGGCTCAATGCAACGAGAAACTGTTATAAGATTTAATTGAATCAATCGTCTCTTAAAATCCATCCATTGATCGCAAACTTTATTACGGATTATATCATCCCAATCTAGTTATGGAAACTCCAAATGGCTTGCATAATGAGTTTAGCTGTCAATATCATTAGTAAACACAATCCTAAAGGGTCAAACAACTGACAAATCTCTGATAAAATATTTCGTTCTATACAAAAAGTGCCTAGTGCGTGAATTTAGAGAAATTCATCTCTAAATAAGACTTCAGATAAACAGCTGAAATGGGAAGAGAAACGGCATAATGATACCAATTATATACGATTAATTTGTTCCAAATCATCAAATCTCGTGAAACGTCGTCAAACGCCTTCAGATAGGAGCTGTGTATTGTTCACCTATAGATAGAACCTGAAGAAACCGAAGAATATCCTACAATATTTTAATGGTAGATTAATGTTTGGGGGGAATTTTAATGAAAAGCAGTTGACAGGTAAAACAGATGCAGGTAAAACTTCTGATCGACTAAATTTCTTTGATAACAAGTTTCATCTAACTTCAATCCAGATATGGGCTTTGATCATTCTGCAGTGATACTTTCCGTAGGCGGCAAGATAATAAGAAAGCAAACGAGGCCAACTCTTGCCAATAAAACAACTGATTGGGACAGCTTTAGATCTAATAAGAAAGCCAGATTTACCTACAAACACCTCTAGACACATTTCAGGAACTAGAAGAAAAGGTTAAAAACTCACTGATATTATTCAGATAAAGGAACAATTTTCAAAACCATTGGTAAAAGTTACACAAGAGAAATTCGGAATCTCGTCTTAAAAAAAGTAAAAGCTAGGAGAACATGACAAAAAATGAGGAACCCATCTGACAAGACGATTCTAAATAATAAATCACAACCGGTTACGTGAGAAATTCAAAGCCTTGGTGAAAAGTCGTTTTGTTTGTATCTTGAAAAATTTACCGTTAATGTACCGTTAAAATACGAACTACTCACTATGGAAGGCAATAAAAAGTTTAAAAACCCCAATTAAGCAGAACCCTTCTATTAAGCGAAGTGTTGTCTTGAGGGCTAGGTTTTCATCTGGCTGATAATTTCAAACCAAATGAGACCGAATCGGATATTATAATCGAAAATGCAAGAAATAATTATGGGGGTGGAATTCCACTAATAATCCAGCAAGAAGTTGATAGGGCAATAATATTCAGTCTGAAGTCAACAAAAGCTGCTGGGTATGACCTTATAACGGGAGATATTCTAAAGCAACTACCAAAGAAAGGTATCGCTTAACTAGCTCGCTTGTTTAATGCTGTTGCTAGATTATGGCATGTGCCTTCTGCCTGGAAAGTTGAGGAAGTTATTTTGTTACCGAAATCAGATAAACAGTCCAATGGAGTGTTGTGTGGATCTTCATACAGAGTGGACGTGTTTTTGTCTGCTCGGTGTTTCTTTAATTAAATTTAATAAAATAAATGCGTTGTGTGTGTATGTGTAGTTGAAAATCTAATTACAGATGAGTATCGTTATTATATTATATTATTATATTACATTTCATTATATATTATTACATAGTATTATATTTTATTTTATTATATTATATAGTCTGTTCTTGTTTCTCCGTTATATATTATAGTATATAACGTTTTGTCTTTGTATTCTATATACATCATTTTCATATCCACATCTCAATATTCCGTTGGAAACGATCGCATGCGATATGCCTTTCGTTCTGTCTCGTTTAATTACCTCATTCCCCATCCCATAATTCGCTCTTCATATTAAACGCTATGTATTCCCTTTCCTTTGAACAATTTTATTATGTATTTTGTTTTATGTATGTATCAAAGCATACAGTAAAAGAGATTTAAATTTAACGCGATCACTGCCATTGTGCGATCGTTGTAATTGCAACTATATATATATATATATATATATATTCATATTAATTGGCGACTTACATTTTATTTTTATATACGTTGGTATTGTGTATTGTGTGTGTTGTATATACATCATTATTTGATGTTGAAAACGCAAATACATACATTACAGTCTACACTTGAACGTCCTATGTATTAATATTATGTATATAACATATTTTTCGTTTCGTCTATCAAAACTCCTATCCTTCTCTTTCCTATGGGTTAGAGAATTTTTGTTTGTTTTATTTTATATTTTGTGCAGGTGTTCACTTGCACGGGAAAAAAAGAACAAAAATTTTTTTTAAA
Source organism: Tipula lateralis (assembly GCA_963932295.1). Classification (NCBI taxonomy): domain Eukaryota; kingdom Metazoa; phylum Arthropoda; class Insecta; order Diptera; family Tipulidae; genus Tipula; species Tipula lateralis. The sequence goes on along the minus strand of OZ010736.1, from coordinate 57,522,557 downwards.
TATATATATATACAAGTATCCCTCGTTTAACGCGGTACTTATACAACGCGTTTTCGATATAACGCGATTTGAAATAAAAATCTGTTTCAGTACAATGTGAAATTTCTTCTTTTATAGCGCGAAGCTATTTAACGCCCAAACCACTTTTCATGAGATATAATGTTTGAAGACAGTGAAACAGATCAGTCCTGATCCTGAACAACAAAATGAAGTTTGTTAATTAACTTTTAATTTTTTCAGTTGGTTTTTAAATATTATAATACACATGTTAGTATGTACATACATTTATATCAGTAAATACAGAAAACCTTCCATATTGATGGATTTGCTATTCAAAAGTTTTTGAAATAATGCTTTCATATTTGTATCTTATATCAAATTTGAACTAAGATTATATCTAAAAGACTATTGAGGTTTTGATGTAGTGCCATGTATATTAATGGTAGAATTGACTGAAGATTGTTTTAACATGATCACTACCAATTTACGATCATTATATTGACGATAATATATATGGTCAGTAAATTACCTGTATTTTGGCAAGATTTGAATTGGCTAAAATGTTGAAGTTCGATTTAGCAGAAGCTCGTTCATATATTAGGATAATCGTGTTTTAAAGGAACGGTTAATATTCCTCTTGATTTTATTTTGTCAATAAAGTCCACAATTTTGCTCTTGGGTATGTACTTGAGACATACCTTGACTTATCTTCATATACCATGGTATGTTGTACTCTTAAATAACTTTTGTCTTTATTTCCATGGAAAATACTAAATTATTTTAATAATTTTGTTTTCTTTATTCATATAAGTGTAAATGGATAAGATTTCTTGAGTGACATTCTTAACATTAGATGGGGATCACTTGACCGGTGATCTTGACCAGAAAGTTTATTTTACTTTAATAAGCAGCTTCTTTTGCTGTATAATAATTCTATTACAAACTATTGAACTTTCTGAATCGGACGGCCGCTTTGGTGATTTCTTTCATTGGACTGTAGTGTGTTATACAAGAATTCTACTTTTGTGTATTGTGTGATTGTTTGTTGTAAAATCTTAAAACGGACATAAAGATAGAATGTGTGGAATGGAATGATCGATCAGGTTAGCTAAATATGACCGCACTAAACTATTTATTTATTTAAATAGTTTCCCTTACAAACGAATTGACAATGTATTAGATCATCATATTGTATATAGAAATGCTGTCGGGTCATTACGAAAATTTATATTCCCCACGCGTTAGATGGTGATGGATTGGGAATTATAGGGACACATCTTTAAATACAGCATATGATGAGATGACCCAAAGATGTTTTTTAAAATACTCCAGTTTAACTGTTGAGGCGATACGAATACATATGATGAATTTAGAATAATCCTTACCTATCCAACTAACAATAATAACAAACTCAAATCCAAATGTGAAAATGATTATACTAACAATATACAATAATTTACTAATATGTAGTTAGCAATGACTCTGCTGTGGATTATCACCTTAGTCGTTTCTGTGATTGTTTCCTTTTCCTAAACCTTATATGTTGAGATGCAAGCAGGGACTGGGCCCGCATAATTTTGGAGTAAAAATTCTCAGATATCTATTTGGAACTCTGCTGAATATACTCCAGGATTATGGTAACAATCTCAGATTCACCGTAACTGGTTGGCTTGTACTTCTCCTATCATATCATATCATATCAAATCAGATAAACAGTCCAATAAATTTATAATTTCAAAGCTAATGGAGAGAGAATTCTTGAAAAGAATGAAGCCAATATTAGAAAGTAGAGACCTATAACCAGATCACCAATTTGGATTGAGATGCAAACATTCTATACAGATTTATAGATATTATAGAAAAGGCGTTAGAAGATAAACAAATTAGCTTTTGCTAAGGTGTGACTCGAGGGTTTAATACATAAACTAAAGGTTTCGCTTTCGGGACCATATATTGTTGTTTTGAGATCATATTTATCTTAAAAGAGTTTTAGAGTAAGACAATATGATGAGTATTTCGGACTGAGAGAGGTAAAGTCAGGAGGCTCTCATGGCAACGTTCTGGGCCCAGTCGTATACCTACTATATATAAAAATGGTCTTTTACATATAGTAGGTATAAAAAAATCTTTTATCTTTCCACATCTATACCGGGTTAGTTAAACTATATACTTTCACCGACCAAATGGTACAGTGGATAAAGCTCTAGTTTTCAAGGGTGAGTTATCGGGTTTGAATCTCGCAACAAGAGAATTGTTATCATCGTTTTATGAACACCGAACTATTCTTCAATTATCGCATATATAGAGTTTGTGGTATTCCAATAGACCGACATAAGTCTTAGTGTGCGTAGGCAGTCATTATAACATCAACATAACCGATTCGGTTGACCTAACACATGGACGTTTTGCACTTACATAATAACAATTTCATTGTGAAGGAAAATGCCACAGTAAAATTAATAAAAATCAAGCCAAAACACGCCTAGCGAAGTAAGAACGTTCCAGCGGTACTCAAACATATCGGCAAGCTATAAATAATAGTCGAACAGAAATCTAATGGACTCAACGTCTTTACCAACAATTCTATCTCAATGTGCAATGAGACCTTGGAAAACTAGACCAGTTTATAGCACAAAAAGATCAACAGCTGTTGACGAACATTGTTTGAAGGAACGAGCTGTGTCCTTGTGATTGAAATGAGCTTTAACCCGAACGTGATCAGTACGGATCGCCAATCAAGAACCTCATTTGATTCTTCACCAACGACTTAATTCTTCTCAGAATTCAAACAAAATAATCAAATAGTTTCTTGACATCGTTATAGGATAAGATCATTGAGATATAGTTGTCGCCAATGAAGTCAGATTGCCACAATTTTATTTGGACCGCCCAGGTGGCTCAGTGGTTGAAGCTGTGACAGTTCCGATAGGGACAGGATGCAAAAGGTATTTTACAACCCATCCTCCATTGTCAGTACTGTAGGCTGGCATGGAGCTATGCAATGCGAAGATGGTTCTACGATAATCGGACCTATAGCCGTACGTCCTCAATTTGGTCATTCAGGCGTAATGTAGAACGTACATAAGCGAACCGCAAAAAAGCTGGCAGAGCCTTGAGCCCCCAAAAAGATTGCATAGTATAAAATATAAAAAAAACCTTATATGGGGATCTCATCAATAAACAAGAACCAAAGCAGAGGTCAACTTCTCCGAACATTTGTTCCTCATTTTTTGAGATACTGATATCAATGCCATCTATAGCTCTATTTCAGCAACGTGGGACTTAGACATAGTATATCAAAGAGATGCAAGCTTTATTATTGACTGAGGTACAATCAAAAGCACCCTCAATACCGAAGGTATCTGGACGATTGGGCGATTTAACGAAAATGTAGCTAAGCCTTTGGTACCAAAAACTGATAATGTCACTACCGGGGAAAATCAACAGTGTGAGCAACTCACCATCTTCTCTATTTGAAGATGAAGGCATTAACTTTTGTTAGCACATGTGTTTCCAGCAAGATAAAAGATGTTAGCTTTTAAAGTTGCGCTTAATGAATGAGACATCCAATTCTATAACATAGCCTGTCAAAGTACACTCTCCATTCTGTGATTCTTTATTTAATGGGAAAAACGTTTATCATTCGAATAAGACAGTTTGAAAAGTTGCGTCCCGCAAATGGTTTGGATAGTTAATTTCTCAAGCTTTGTGCAAAATTGAGTGTTAACTGCACCTATCAACTTATACATATAACAGTTTAGTACAGATTTAGTAAAAACAGTATAGTCATTCTACGTAAAACCGATTTTTCCAAGCCACCATTGCTGATAAGTACGTGGAAGAAATGTATTTGGACATATTTTGAAAAGGTTAAGCCAATCCTTATTGCGACATAACCATAATCATAATATAGGTCCTAAGACAGTTTTCAGAGAGTTCTTCAATAGGTAAGTATTGACTTTTTTCCACACACTTCAGTAAACTTATTATAGGTCAAGCATTTGGATCAATTCGTAGCCAAACAAAATAATAAACACCTTTGCACAATCAAGCAGTAGTTGGAGGCTCCGTGGCATTGAACCAGAAGCACAATTATACCAGCAACATAAGGATCGTATTTCCCCAAAGTTTTTAATGGTTGTCGTTTGTAAGGTGGTCGTTTGCAAAAGTATATCCTTTGTAAAGTATCGAATGCCCACTCTGTTGTCTTTCTTTAAACTGTGAATCCAAATTTGTCACAAATGGAATCAATAGTGAGTTACAGTGCTATAGGCACCAAATCAACCTATACCATGTAGCTCACCAGTATCCAAAATGATTGTGTACGACTATCACCAAATCCATTGTATTAGTCTATGCCATTCATTAATAACCATTCACAATTATAATGACAAGACGGCGTTAATGACAAACATTTGTGCAGTACATTGAATAGCGATATTGGGACAAACTTCACCGGCGCTGCAAAGTCTGAATATAACGTCAGTAGTTTATTTCAGTAGTTCTGCAAAACAAATTATAAACGGATAATAGACCTCGATCCAGTAGCTCTAGTGCATCTTGGTTCGTGGATAAGCTTGCTCAGGCATAGTTTCAAATTCCAGCGCTTGGATTGTAACTACAACAGGTTTATTGCAGCTGTTCCACCACAAGATAGTTTGATATGATTGATTAACGTAGTTCTATACCAACATCAACATTGACCGTTACTTATTCGCGGAACATTAATAGAAGTAACGGTTCTGAAAATTATAATTCCATGCTCGAAAAATATTCCTCAAGGTCATACAGCTCATGAAATTACGGTTATCGATAATTTCAGTTGAAGGTGCAACGTATAGATGAGCACAGAAATATTACAATTTATGTATTGAAAGCTTTGAAGCTTTCAAAACAAAAGTAGCTACAGAATGAAATGCCCAGCACTTTCCAAAAAGAATGCCTCGGATTCAAATATCAAACAGCAACCCCGGCTAGTACAGACATTACGGAAGGCAAGAAAGTGATTATACGAATTTGTAATAGGAAGCTCTGTGATGCCGATACAGTAAGTTAGGTAGTTTTGAGGATGAACGATTGCAGCAGACCTATAAATCACCGAATAGGACACGTATTGGTTTGTGGCCGTAGGAGAGTCGAAACTCTATACTACGCGTTAAATTAATGTTTATGGAACACACTGTATTCATTGCTTATATAATCTATAAATAAACGAAATATAAAACCAAATAAATTAATTAAAATAATTTATTATAATATGATTGTATAATTATTCAATAATTATCGTGAAATATGTATTTATGTACATACATAAATATCATAAATAAAATTTTGTGGTTAAAACTCTTCGATACAGCACAGTACAGAACACATCATTTACGTCATTAATTTTTCTCATTCATAATTTATTTATTAATAATTAAATATTTAATTATGATATAGCTCTGAGAGCTGGTTAAGCTTGTTTCGGGAACTTGATATTCTAATTCATTTCGAGCTTTAATTAAATACATGTGGTTCTGATAATTAGCATCCTCGTATTTTCCATTCGTGTGAAAGTTGCTACAAATTCGTATTTTTCCCGGAAAATTAGGGTGTATTATAATTTTAAAATTTATTAATTTCACTATAATGTGTCGAATCGAAAGTTAGTTGGAACTTTTATGTTTTTTTCCGTTTCCATGCTGAATGGAAACTTTAGCTAACGAATTATATATACTCGTCATAAGAATGTATTGTATGGTTAACGATGGTTAATATTGCAACTGGACAAGACAGCAAGCACATGTCGAAACACCAACACTTGCGGTGATTTTGCAGCACGCTTTCATTTAATCCTTGGCAATCTTGATGTGCTCCATGACTGGATCATGAGTCTCATCATTGTCGTGCTCCACGTGTTTATGGTTTCCGGGTTTTAACTGCATCAAGGCCGTATACTTAAAAATCTGTCACCCAATTATTCATTGGAGAGTGACTCTTATTTGCTGGTTGATAACTGACTTGGAGGTGATTTATAATTTCATCTCCGATTTCCATCTTCCACTTCCAAATTAAATTTCCTAATTCTTGGTTCCTCGGTTGCTTCCAAATTTTCCCACACCTAACACTTCGACAAGCTAGTTCTTTCTATAGGTAACTGTTGTTCGAGCCACTGATTTTAAATGAAATACTATAGTTATAATGCAATTTAACTCATATTTTCTCGTCCCAAAATTGTGAACAAATTGTGAAATTGACATTTTGGGTAGCCTCACAACTTTGTCATCTATACGTCATAATTACCTCAAATCTCAATCCATCGAACGAATAGCAGTTAACATCAGTTCAAAATTACAGTTAGCCGATCCGTATTTCCAAAAGTCAGATCGCATAGATATCTTGATCGGAGCGGATTACTTCTTCCGCTTATTGGAACCTGAACAAGTATTATTCTTCAAAAAACTATCTTCGGTTGGGTCGTCTCCGGAAAAGTTCAAAAAAATGGAGAGAATAATTAAGTATCAATGGTTGGGACGCACGATGACGTCGATATTGACAGATCACTCCGAAAATTCTGGGAGCTAGAATCAATACCCAACTTTGAATCGATTATGTCTCCTGAAGAATTATAATGCGAGAGACATTTCAACGCCAATGTCAAGGAAGGAGATGATGGCCGATTTACAATAAACTTACCGTTCAAGAACCAAACAAACGCCCTGGGTAAATCAATACATACGGCAATTCAAAGGCTTAGAGTAATGGAACGTCGATTTACTCGGGAACCAGAATTTTATGCTCTGTACCATCAGTTTATGGAGGAGTATCAAGTACTAAATCACATGGAGGAAATCCCACCAACTGAAATCGATGACAACAGCTAATACTTATACCTCACCATGGAGTAGTAAAGCAAACTAGTGATACAACCAAATTAAGTGTCGTTTTCGACGGACCAGCTAGGACAACTCAGGACTATCAGTAAGTGATTGCCTAGCCGTTGGTCCAACTGTTCAAAGCACACTATATCTATTATTCTCAGATTCAGAGAGCACAAATTCGTCATGACCGCCGACGTTGAGAAAATATACCCTCAGGTGAGAATAGCATTCCAGTGAAAAAATTCTTCATTACCGGCTCAACACAGTTACGTATCCGATAGCGTCATCGTCATTTCTGGCTACTAGAGTGCTACAAAAAATTGCAGATGATAACAAACACTTCGCCTCTCGCGCTGTTAATGCCATACGGAACGACATATACGTAGACGATTTGATGACGATTTGATTCAAGCAGGTCAGTCTTCCACTATTGGAACTTTGCGCGGCTGTTATGCTCTCCAATTTGCTTAATCTGGTTCATAAGGAAACCACACTAAATATCAAAAGAGTCTACGCATGGACCGACTCTCGCATAGTGCTAGATTGGCTATCGAGTCATCCTAAACGATGGACCACATTTGTGGCCAACAGAACGTCTGAAATCCTATCAACACTAACGCGTAACCATTGGAATCATGTACCTTCAGTTGATAATCCGGCAGATTGCGCTTCTAGAGGCCTATTACCGCAGGAACTTGTCGAGTATCGTATGTGGTGGCACAGACCTGTTTGGCTTCACCAAACTGTCGACCACTGGCTTTCACAACAAACAAACTACGGTTCCAAAGAAGAAGAGAATACAAAAGCATTTACGTTTACATCGACCATAAAAACCGGCAACCAATGGTACGATCAATTAACAACCAAATATTCTTCAATAACAAAGCTCAAGCGTGTATTAGCTTATTTGCTTAGATACATTACAATGTTAAGAGAGAAGAAACCAAAAAGCGGCTATTTAAGGCGCGAAGAGCTGTTTGATGCCCTATTCCATGTCTGCAAGTTCGAGCAGTCGAGATTCTATGTTGATGAGATGAATTGCTTGCGATCCGGTAATGAAATCCATAAAAGCAGCAACATCAAACAAATAAACCCGTTCATCGATAAATTTGCTTTACTCCGCGTTGGTGGTCGGTTAGAGAATGCCGACATATCGTATTTATCTAAGCACCCAATCATCCTTCACCCCAAATCAAGGCTCAGTATATTGATAATATACAAAGGCCCCACATATAGCACAAACATGCTGGCGCATCTTTATCGCTAGCCATAGCGAGGCAGGTTTATCGGATCCCAGGTGGTCGCAGCTTGGTGCGGAGAATTATTAACCAATGTGTCACGTGTGCAAAACATAAGGCACAATAAAAAACTCAGCTTATGGGTAATCTACCAAGCTGCCATGTAGATTTAGTTCGACCGTTTCTTAAAGTTGGAATAGATAAGGACTAAGGCAATTCATATGGAATTGGTTGGCGATCTGACCAGTGAGGCATTTTTGGCAGCCTTAAAAAGATTTGTATGCAGAAGAGGAGTGTGCCAAGAGTTGTTTAGTGACAACGGCTCAAACTTCGTTGGAGCTGAACGCAAATTGAGGGAAGAGTTTTCAAAATTGATAAAAAATTATAAATTTATCTCAGATTATTTTTCTAGAAACTTCATATCATGGCACTTCATTCAACCACCGCAGCACCTCATTTTGGTGGCGTCTGGGAGGCAGGCGTTAAGGCAGCGAAATATCACTTACGCCGTGTTGTTGGTCGTACTGTATTAACGTATGAAGAAATGGTCACGCTTCTCACAGAAATTGAGGCCATTTTGAATTCGAAACCACTATGCGCTATCAATTCTACCGATATCGATGCACTTACACCATCGCACTTTCTGATAGGCCACTCAACGACAAGGATCCCGGAGGTCGATATTACGCATTTAAAGCCAGACTACTTAACAAGGTGGCAAATGATTCAGCAAATGACACAGCATTTTTGGCGACGTTGGGTCGTAGAATATCTCCATACACTGCAACCTAGGCCAAAATGGAGAGAAAGGCAGGCTCCAGTTAAAATCCGCGGTGACATAGTTCTGTATCATACGTTTCGGACGTAATGTCCTTTGATTTCATGCACGATATCAGTGTATCACAAATTTCACGATATGACCTTGTGGTTAAAAAGAACTCGGTATGTGCCGTCAAAGTCTCGGTATTTTTTTCTCGAAAGTTAAAATCTATCTTCTTCGTACTTATCGGTCAAGGTCCGACTCTCACTTCAATACGTGACAAGGGGTCTGATCAACAATTTCAAATTTAGCTCATCTCGTTGATGAGTGGATTGTCGGAATAGCATATTGTTGGGAGGTGTTGCACTGTTACGAAGGATGTATTCCAACGTGAGGCCTGTTCTCTACTTTAACACAGCATTGTGACTACATTTCTGCCATTTTACACGTATATTGTTTATTTTACACGTTACATAGTCTCTCTCGATCGATCGGGTCTTAGGTTTGCTTGATTTCTAGGAATATCGATTTGGCCAGAGGAGTAATTCTCCCCAAGATAATGTTCGGCAGCAACTAGTATGCTATGCAAACGAGTAGTATACCGAGATAATTCTCGCATTTTGAGGGATCCCCTTTCTGGAATATTGGGCATAACGAGGATACTTTCCATTCTTCAGGTATAACATGATATCGCCATACCAATCGAACAATGTCGATCAGACAGTTCCACAAAATTAGCTCTCCTAATAATTTCAAAAGCTCAGAATTAACCTCTGAATGGCGATGGTGAATTCCTCATAGGATGATTCCTCAATAATCATTGAGGGCTTGTGATATATGTGGGACAGTAAGTAGATCTGAAAAATATTCACGCCATACTCAGACCACTGAGGTCTACCTGAATAAAACGTGTTGGCCTATCAAAGAGGCACGGTAACAGTACTTTAATGATGTTACCATTCTGGTCCCGAAGGTTGATCGAAATCATAAGGTATGGTGCAATCCGGTGACTCCTTTACAGAAACCTGGAGAATTGTATACTCATTGCTGATTTGTGCGACAAATTCGTTTAGCTGTTCTCCTGGCAAGAACTGTTTTATTTTTCCTTGCGATTGTAAACCGCGTTTGCGCATCAGTATGAGCATTTCAGTATCCAACAGCAAGACGACACTCTTCATCAACACAAACCGATCATTTTTGGGCTTAGTTATCAATATACCGACTGTGTGCTGGGTGGCATCGACAATTGAGGTTTTCAATACTTCTAGTACAGTTTTCTCTTCGAGCTTGTAAATTTGTCAACGCCATTCGAACTTGCACGGTTCATAAATCGTGCAGTACCGTTTGCAGAACGAGCAGTACCTTATGTTTAACAGTCTTAAGTTAAGCACAGTTGCACCAATCATAAGAAAATAAAGTGACACTGCAGTACTTAGCCTATCGAAGAATAGAATGATTTTTTGTAGTAAAGCATAGGTATTATGATTTGGGTTAGAGGGTTATGGGGCTTTATTTTGAAATTTCCAACTTTTTTTTTGCACTCTATGATATTTTGTGACTGGCTGTAATATCCAACACTTTTCTTATGAACTTCTCACATCACTGATGCCTATCGGAAACTAGAGTGTGCCGTATGGTGTCTAACAGATTTTTCAAACTAAGCCACGTGATCTTCTTCTGTAATGCCAAAGTGACTTAGCTCACAATTAAGTCTATATGTTCCGAAACTAACCAATCAATCGTACAATCTAGCCTGAAGCACCTTCAAATTAAAGAGAAAATAAAAAACAAAATCTCCGAGTATGTCCAACACTTTAGTATGTGTCCAGTTTTGTATTTCGAGCATACATACTTTCAAACTAAGCCGAAATCGACAGTTCAACCGAAATTCAATTTTAACCAGTTCGAATCGCGCAATCATGTATTCGACCGTCAAATGAACGATTTCGATAGAAAGCGAAAGTAAATAGTTTACATTTGTATTTACTCACATCAATTTGTTCTGTACAATGTTGCGGTCAAAATTGTACTTTCTTATGTGAATGGTATGTAAGAATTATGCTTGTATTCATAAATAATGGTTGCATGGTGTAGTGACATGAAATAAACGGATTAATGGCTTGGTGTATTATAATTACAGGAAGTGGTGTGAAATTTATGACCGTCGCAGATAAAGGCGAATGTTAAGGTTGTGTAGAATGTTCACTTTGCCTCTAAACAGTTTTGCACCAAAGTTATGTTGTGCCATTAACCAGCCACAAGGCTTTTAAACGATTACTATGAAAATGGAATGGTCTACATTACTGGTATATTATGGTTGTTGGTCCAATGAAGTAAGGACTTAAGACTAGAGTTCTTCTAAATTCCAGCTTATCCATGAGTGTTGCACAAGAACTAAAAACTGGAATTAGCAGAAAGTAATTAGCAATTGTTTAAATTGAGTTTTCTTTGATGAGGAGGCTCATTCTATTTGCTATGAGTTTTCTTTTCTCTAAGTGACTGGATGTTTGGGAATGAAATAATAAAAGAAGCATCGAATACCAGAACACTTTGGTGGACTAGAGAACGAGGCGAATGGTGGAAAAAGGCAACAAAAATTCTCAACAATACCATGCGAAAACCAATTAAACGGAAGACAGAAAATTGTACAGACTCTCTCCAAGAAAGTTCAACAACAGGAAGTTTCAGGCCAACCGCCCAGGTGGCTCAGTGGTTAAAGCTGTGGCAGTTGGAGCGGGAGGTACCGGGTTCGAATCCCAATCGGGGCAGGATGCAAAAGGGACTTATCACCATCTGATTACGATCGATGGTGTTAATAAACACATCTATGACCCCCTGTTAGAGTGCAGAACTCATGGGCCGACCCATCTTCCATGTCAGTACTATAGGCTGGCATGGAGCTATGCAATGCGCAGATTGTTCTACGAAAATCGGAACCTATAGCCGTACGTCCTCGATTTGGCCGTAAGGCGTAAAGTAGGACGTAAATAAGCGAACCGCGAAAGAGCTGGGAGAGCCTTGAGCCCCAAAAAAGATAGCATAGTATAAAATCTATAAAAAAAAAAAAAAAAAAAAAAAAAAAAGGTTCAGGCCGATTCCCACACATTTCACGATACAACCGATGTTTTGCGCCATACCTTCGAAAATTTACTTTATCAGTCAAAATGACGATGTTTACCGTCCACCTAAGAATTCCAACTTACACGAATCGGGAGGAACTTCAAATCTCTTGAAAAACAGTGCAGCATCTTTAACTTCTTGTAATTACACAAGCTCATTCATGAGCTTAACAAATATCACAAGGTTCAGTAGAACGAGGACTTTACCAAAAGACTGTAAACAGTTTATCAAAGACCGAGGATTCTGTCTCACCATTAAAGACCAGTGTTTGCTATCGTGTTCGGTTTGAATATTTGGTTTCTGACGACATATGAAAACTCGTCATTTAGGCAAATTTATGTTAGTACTTTTTATTGCTTAACAATTAGTACTTTTTTGAGTGTCAAATTAATTGGTACTAATTAGTACACTTATTCATTGTAAAGTTTTTAGTTTAGTTTTTTTTTGGATGCTATCGTTGTGAAATACAATTAATTTAATAAAAAGGGAAAAATAATAAACTAATCGCAAGAGAAAATAATCAAGTTTTTCAATACAACCAGTATTGCAAGACAATAGGCTGGTGCAGTAATGATTGCTGGTACAGTAAGGACAGACACCTTTTACTATTAATTTAAGAACAACAGGCAGGATAAATATTCTGAACCCTTAATCGAAAGTAAGGGTTTTCCTGAGTAGCATTGGTGACAAGTTATGGATACAATGAGTTTGTTGGTACACCAATGCAATTCTTCGTTCAGCTTACCTTATATAAAAAAGATGACTTGGTCGTTATAAGAAGAATGAGTTCATTGATCCATACATAATTATCAAAGAACGAGAGAAGAACATATATGATGTGAAGAAAATAGGAGAAGGTCTGAAAATAATTTCAACATGCGCTAAATATCTAAAACCTTTTTATGTGAGATGGGTACAGACGAATAATAATCAGTTCTAGATTCAGGTCACAGAAAGTAACAACCTTTTATGAGTTACGTCCTATTCAAATTACTGTCATTGGAACTTCATCTTTTGAGGTTATACAAGATCAACTCAAGTTTTGGAATCTTTATATAAAGTGTTTCTTCGAGGTTATTGTATAGTTAATCAAGAGAGTGAGATTGACCGGCACTGTAATATGAGAAGAAGAATTATCATTCAGAATAGTGGTCGGCTCAATCTCAATAATTAAGTTTGGTAAAGAGGGTTCAAGCAATTTCTTCGAGAGGCCCATTTCACAAAGGGTCTGCTTAGTTGTGTTTCTATTTATAGTATAAAATTCGGTTGAAATCAGCGAAGAGCAGGTACAGTAGTGAATTGGATATAGTTCAGTGTAAATACAGCCAGCTTGTTCGTTTCTTAATTATGCAGTGATCGTAGGTAGCATTCTGTCAAGCATCTTTATTGTTGTGTTGAGGGGAGAGAGAGAGAGAGAGAGAGAGAGAGAGAGAGAGAGAGAGAGAGAGAGAGGCATACCTCGTCAATTTTTGGATTCTCTTAAGTTATCATTCTTTCAATACTTTAACGGTTATAAAGTTTGATTCAGCAACCTTATAGTACATGGCACTTTACTGTCTTCTGCGAAATATTCTTTTAATCTCTTTAACTTTGCTTTGTCTATACTTGACCAGAATCACTACTTATAGGTAGTATGTTTCTAATTTTACCAGTGACTTTTGTTACGCAATGGTATCGAATTTAGTTATGGTAGATGTTTTTTGTGTGGGGACAACTATCGCTATCACGTATCTGATATTGTTGCTAGTAATAGAATGATGGCTGTGTTTCCTATTGCTTGACTTTACATATCTCATTGCCTATATATCAACATCCTAGAAGATTGTCACCCTGGAAAAGGAAACAGTTTAGACGCAACTTAAAGGATGGTTACGTGATGAGCATGAGGTGATACGTGAATCTACTTCCGAGTAAGCCAGATCAATTTTTATTGTAAAAAGACTACAGATGATTGTATCATAAAATTGTGTGAGACCGGCATCCAATGCCTTTAATTTAAGACGAGCTGGAAATTGGAGATATTGTATGAAGCCCAGCTGAAGTTGGGACAAATCACAAAAATCACAAAGTGGTCAAAGAGTTCGATTAGCGAATAAATGTTATATAAAGATTATCTAAAGGGCCGATGACGATGACTTGAAAACAGTATGTATAAACATTTATTTACGGTACATTGATTTCAGTTTATTTGGATATATCCAACGAAATTGTGCACAACTGAGGAAGCCATAGAAAAGTTGCAATTTGAATAGAAGGATTTTGGCAACCCAGAAAGGATAATATGTGATAAAGGAGATATTGCTTTAATTCTGGTGATTTTACAACTAATTGTCAAAACGAAAACAACGAACTTCATTTAATAACCACGGGAGCATCTATAAGTAACGGACAGGTTGAAAATATCCACTAGACGAGCATTAATGTTTTAGCCAAATTAAACATTAACGCACCTGCATTTTATCGCAATCAAACGTACCCAATTTGGCTCACTGGCTCAGGTCTTAAACTATCGTCGGATTATCTTGGACCCTTCCGAGTCGTAGAAGTAAGAAGAGACGAATGACACGATGTCAAAAAAGTCGAAAAGACGAGTCTAACCGAACGTCAACATCAGCTGATCCTATGAAAAGCTGGAAGTACCATCTGCGTATGGTTCTGTCAGGAAAGACCGTATATATATATATATATATATATATATATATATATATATATATATATATATATATATATATATATATACAGTAAAACTTTTCTAAAGTGACCATCCAAGGGACCACCCATTATTGGTCACTTTAAGGAGGTGGTCAATTTAAGGAAATTTAATTTAAATCATTCATTTTAAAATAAGGATTAGTGTTTTTGAATCATAGATAACAAACGTATTTTATTAAACATTAACATCAAAAATATGTATGTACATAACGTGATTCACAGTACGTTGTACATTGCAATTCATTTTTTTATTTTACATAAATAATTCAATTTTATCAAAAAATCCTATCTATTATGATGTAAAATATTTATCAATAGTGGTCTGGATAAAATTTTGATTATTATTTACTAAGAATCTTTGAAAAACTAATTCTGACTCCTGAACAGATGGTAGCAATACGGCACATTTCATTAATGCAAATTTTTTTATGTTGCGCAACATATTGGCAATTCTTCTTTCTTCGGGGCAATTTCATTCAAATCTTCTTCACTGTCTGAATCCGATTGTTCACAAAATTCCAATGATTGACCGTTTATCTCGTTTACTACATCCTAATGAATTTCAGATAAATCTGGTTTCTCGCAAACACAGAGAAGGTCATCAATTCCAATGGATTCATCCATGTTTTCGTATTGTGTCAGGTCGGAAACTAAAGTTTCTTCTTCTTCTAAGACAGGAGATGACAGTTCATTGTGTAAAATAAATCCAGCCTTTTTAAAGCAATTGCAAATTGTTTCTGTTTTAACAGCTTTTCAAGCAGAATCCATCCAATTAATTGATTGCAAAGCGTTGATTTTCATGGCCGATAATGGTGTATCGATAAAAATGAATTGGGATATAATCGATGTCATCATCAAATTTCGGTAGTGTTGTTTAAAATTTTTGATTATTCCCTGATCCATGGGCTGAATCACAGAGGTAGTGTTCGGTGGCAGAAATTTCAAAAAAACGTTAGTTAGCTTACGGTAGTATTATGGGCAGGGCAATTATCAACAATTAAAAGAATATTTTGTTGAGATTTTTTCATCTGCTTGTCTACAGTTTGCAACCACTCTTCAAACAATGAACGTGTCATCCACGCCTTTTTATTCACCAAATTACGGATAATTGTTCCAATTTTTTTTTCAATGTACGTGGTTTCCGTGATTTGCCGATCACTAGAGGTGGAAGCTTTTCGCCCTCACAACTTGCGCATAGTAGAACCGTAAATCGTTCTTTTGACAATTTTCCACTCTTGCATGTATCACCTTTAAATACAAAGCTTTGATCTGGCAGGGCTTTAAAAAACAAGCCACACTCGTCGGCATTAAAAATATCGCTTGTTTTATAACCTGCAGTATAATAAATTTTTATTAAGATAAAATTAAATTTCGTCTTTCTTTTATTAAATTTGTGAAAAAATCGTTAAGTTGCATCGCAATATGTCAATGTACCTGCAGTAAACTCCGCAATTCGTTCCTTAAAATTCTCGATAACTTCTTGCGGAACACTGTTTGATTCACCTGATAGCATTTTGTAACTAATGCTTCTTTTCGCAGTAAACTTGTTCAACCATCCATTAGAAGCTTTGAAATCAGGGCAGTTAAAATCACGCGCAAATTTTAGCGCAGCTCGTTGTATCATAGGTCCCGAAATTCGTGCGTTGCTGCTTCTAACCTTCTTAAACCATAGGTATTTGGCATTTTTCACTTTGATGATTTCGCTTCTATTTCCATTCTGGACGCAAATTCATGTTTTCGTTTTTTTAAATTATGCGCAGTGTTCTTACTTATGCCAAAATGTTTAGCTGCTTTCCGTTCGCTGTGAGTTTCTGAAAACTTAGCTACCTCTAATTTTTCCTTTATGTTTAACTCTTTTTATTTTGTAGACATTTTTCCAAATTTCGGTTAGCTTTTCGGTTAGTGGCCACGTTGCAGAGGGTGGTCACTTTATAGTGGTCAATTTACAGAGAACATTTTTATTTAATTTATGTAGACAATTGAATGTACTGCCAAAAATTAGGCAGTATAACGGGGTGGTCAAAATAGAGAGGTGGTCACTTTTGGAAGTTTCACTGTATATATATATATATATATATATATATATATATATATATATATATATATATATATATATTTAAATGAATACATTAAGTTGATTCATAGACATTTCTAAAATACTAAATACCGTCTCCATCATTTCCTTCCTGGAGCATGATTTTAATTATTTCTAATTGCAGCAATTTTCGAATATTGATCAATGCTGTACTTGATGATAAAAACATCAATGCTATACTTGATGATAAAAACAATAAGGTTGTGCTGTATGGTGCTGCAAAAGTTTCAAGCAAAATTTAAAATGTATATCCATAAATTAAACTCCAAACAAAGAAGCGAGGTACGCAACAATTCACTGAACAGCAAGAAAGGAGCTTTGGCCATACAACCAAACGCGGACCAAGGTTTTATAATTCTGAAGACAGAGTATTGTGAAAACAAATCTTAAGAACCAAAATACTAAAAATATAACGAGTATGGTCACGTTTCTCCGGTTTGCAAGAATAATGGAATTCCAAAAAGAAAATCAATAAACATTATGAAATCGGTGGCTGTGGAAGAAGCAGATACTGGTTTGACGATAACAAAAAAAGAGGTAGCATAATTGTTGTCAAAAGCCATGAAAAAAGATTATCCGACTAAAACAACGAGTGGTGGAGTACACTACCCAAAGTGTATAGTGTAACCCAAAGTACACTATCGCAGATAGAGGTGGTTTATTCAAATCTGCAGAATTTCAGGAATATTGTGCACAGGAAAAGAGTAATATTTCATATATAACAACAGTTGTTTAACTCCGCTGTCCAGAATATGCCAAAATCTCAAAAATTTTAAAGAAAAATCCATTAGAATTACTGTGGAGGAATGGAATAAATTACAAGAGAAGGCCTAAGAACTAAGTGACTGAAGCTGGTGACTAAGTTTTAATAAGACATACTGAATCCACCAGATTGTAAAATTAGGATCAACATATATCAGGCTCTACGAAATAGCCTAGGTAAATCAGAACGACAGTTGCGGGGTCTAAAAGGTATCTCAGAATGAAGGTCCGAACAATACATTAACATGGGTGGAAAATATTAAATTATACTACGCTGTCTTGTCATCAGAAGAATTTATATATATATATTTATATATATATATATATATATATATATATATATATATATATATATATATATATATATATATATATATATATATATATATATATATATATATATATATATATATATATATATATATATATATATATATATATATATATATATATATATATATATATATGACTATTATATCTAATCTCAAAAATAAGGTTTCTTTAGGCAGTGATGGTATAAGCTCGCTTGTGATAAAGAAATTTGGTTACATTTTATGTTTTCCACTGGTCCACATTTTTAATAATAGTTTTATTCAGGGACAATTTCCAGCAACACTTAAAAAAGCTACAATAATACCATTGTTTAAAAGTGGTGATGCCAATTTAGTTTGTAACTATCGACCTATATCACTATTATCAGTTTTTTCCAAAATTTTAGAAAAATGAGCACCTGAAACTACTCTAAACTTAAAACTAAGCTAATTAAAGAAATCAAAAATGAATTTATTAATAAATACCTAAGTAGCCTGTCTGGAGAAAAAGATCCCTTTGGAAAGCAGCTAAAATGTTAAAGCGACCTAAACTTCCAACTCCTCCAGTTGGAAACGACGATGGACCTTATGCTATAAGCACAAAACAGAAATTAACATTATTTGCAACTCACCTTGAAAATACGTTCCAGGATCTACCTAGACAAACCGTAGATGAAAACATTCCACCAGTACATTAAGTGGACAACTATAAAGTTGCTCCTGTCATGGTGCAAGATATAAAAGAGGAAATCTAAATAAACCTTAAACCTTAAAGTCTCTTTGAAAAGAGACTCAAATCAATAATTGAAGAATAAGACATCTTATTCCATCTCATCAATTTGGCTTTAAAGAAAACCGTTCAACAATTGAGCAAGTGCATCGGATTACAAACATAATTTGAAATGTACTCCAAAAATATTTTGTTCTAGTATTTTTTTTGGATGTAGCACAGGCCTTCGATAAAGTTAAGCATAATGACTTCGAATACAAATTAAAACATTACATATAGCTAACCGGCACTTCCGTGTTAAACTAGATGGTGAATATTCGGAAATAAAGAAAATATCAGCAGGAGTACCAAAAGGTAGTGATCTGGGACCAACTTTATATGAACTATACACCTCTGATCTGCTAACGATAGAAGAGACAACTATAGCAACGTTTGCAGATGAAACGGCCATCTTAGCTGTTGCTGATAATATAAAAGAATCCATAAGCAAATCGCAAAGAGTGACTTATATGGTCAACACTTGGATGAAAAGGTGAGGAATGAAACTGAATGAAGCAAAATCTGTTCATGTAAATTTAACCAATAAAAAAGTTGATTGGATACCAGTAGAACTGAACCCACAGCAAATTCCATATTCAAACACAGCAAAATACCTAATCTGCACGTATGTGAAGTTAGCCCGAAAACCATCCCGAAAATTAAAAAAAAAAAAATGTGTCTTGGCTAAATCAAATATATACCTCAGCACGAAAAATAACACATAACAAACTAAAAATACAATCCATCCCGAAAAAAATTTGTTCGGGATGGATTGCATTTTTGTTTATTTTGTGTGTTTTTAAGTGTTTAAATACAAAACTCAACAGTGCTAAGAAATAAACCAAAGGCACAAAAAACAATCTTAAATAATAAAATATATGTATATTACATATTATGGTATATAAACTAATTTAGTTGATATTTATCCATATAAATAAAACTCATACTTCCAGCTCTGTATTTCTATTCACAGAGGTTGCCAGAAATATTGGCATATGCCAATTGCCTAACAAGACCATCAGTAATCATGACCCGAAACGCCATTACCATACGATGGGGATAGGGATCATTTCTGAACGGTTTTCCGTTTCGGGATTGAGAAATTCGAAGTATATTCATACTTCCAGCTCTGTATTTCTATTAACAGAGGTTGCCAGAACCTCTGTGAACAGAAATACAGAGCTGGAAGTATGAATATACTTCGAATTAATCCCGAAACGGAAAATCGTTCAGAAATGATCCCTATCCCCATCGTATGGTAATGGCGTTTCGGATCATGATTGCCGATGGTCTTGTTAAGCAATTGGCATATGCCAATATTTCTGGCAACCTCTGTGAACAGAAATACAGAGCTGGAAGTATGAATATACTTCGAATTTCTCAATCCCGAAACGGAAAACCGTTCAGAAATGATCCCTATCCCCATCGTATGGTAATGGCGTTTCGGGTCATTATTGCCGATGGTCTTGTTAAGCAATTGGCATATGCCAATATTTCTGGCAACCTCTGTGAATAGAAATACAGAGCTGGAAGTATGAGTTTTATTTATATGGATAAATATCAACTAAATTAGTTTATATACCATAATATGTAATATACATATATTTTATTATTTAAGATTGTTTTTTGTGCCTTTGGTTTATTTCTTAGCACTGTTGAGTTTTGTATTTAAACACTTAAAAACACACAAAATAAACAAAAATGCAATCCATCCCGAACAAATTTTTTTCGGGATGGATTGTATTTTTAGTTTGTTATGTGTTATTTTTCGTGCTGAGGTATATATTTGATTTAGCCAAGACACATTTTTTTTTTTTAATTTTCGGGATGGTTTTCGGGCTAACTTCACATACGTTAATCTGCCCTTGTCTAAGAACTTTGCTTTCTGAGAAATGGGCACTTACTCCATTTGATGTCTAGTTTATTGATCTCGGCTATATATATATATATATATTTATATATATATATATATATATATATATATATATATATATATATATATATATATATATATATATATATAAATATATATATGTTTATATATATATATCTATATATATATATATATATATATATATATATATATATATATATATATATATATATATATATATATATATATATATATATATATATATATATATAAAAATATATAAAAATATATATATATATATATATATATATATATATATATATAGGTTAGGTTAGGTTAGGTTGAGTGACTGCTACAGCTCACTTAGACCGGCAACGGTTCGTTGTGATACCACAGGATCTTATTCCCCTTTTACCCCCATGAGAACTAGTTTGAGCTGCTTACGTAGCGTAATAAGTCTCGCACATTACAGTTTTCGAGATCGGAAAGACAGTCCATTAAAAACTTACCCAAATATTCACGTCTTTTGTGTGCCAAAGCGGGCATGAGCATAGGAGGTGGACTAACGTCTCTTCCTCCTCCTCGTCCCTACAGCTCTGCCAAAGTCATTTACTTCCAGACCCAGCCTCCTCGCATGTTCTCCAAGAAGGCAGTGTCCTGTGATTATCCCCACGATCGTTTTAAGTTCACGTCTTCGTAGGGAGATAAGTGTCTTTGAGCGTTTCAAGTTCAGCTTTGGCTAGACTTGTCTTGCCACTCTACATGAGAGGGTGATCGTCCACCTATTGTTCGTTGAGGCTTCCGCCTCTTTTTTAAGCACAGTCCTGAGTGCGTTAATGGGTCTCCCCAACTTCGCCCTTTCCAGTAGCAGTTGGAGAGTTGTACCGTGCCTCGCTAGTTCGTCCGCCCTGCAGTTTCCCATGACGTCTGAGTGACTATCCAGACTACCTGGATGTTGAAATGCTCACTCATCTCATTTAGAGACGAGCGGCAACCCAACGCCACTCTAGATGTTAGAGAAACAGAAACCAGCGACTTGATTGTCGTCTGACTGTCCACATAAATTGCGATATCAGTCGAGGATATCACATTATGTTTCAACCAGTTTAGGACCTCTTCAATCGCTATCACCTCTGCCTGGTTCACACTGCAGTGATCAGGTGATCAGGGAGACGAATTGCTTTATCTACCTCTAGTTTATCACAGAAGACTCCAGCTTCTCCTAACCGTGTAGTTTGGAGCCATCCGTAAAGAACTGCAATGCTTCCGTTTCAGCTGCCAACCCGCTCCTCCAGGATTCCCTTGAGGGGCAGGTGGTTCCGAACCTTTTCTCGAAGCACAGAGTCGGTGTAACATAGTCTTTATTCGCCAGTTCTTTTCTCAGCGATCTGACTATCGTCGAGTGTCCTATTTGAAGACATTTCCACTGAGATATGGCTGATAGTCGAGTGGCCGTAATCGCCGCCATCTGCTTACCATAAATGTCCATGGGGAGAAGGTGAAACAAGAGCGCTAGGGCACTTGTAGGTGTTGTCCTCAGTGCCCCGCTTATAAGCATTCAGGCCGTTCTTGCACCTTCTCAATTCTTTTCCTGTATGTTACTTTATCAAGAGCTGGCCACCACACGCTCACTCCATACATAAGTACAGGTCTTACTACGGAAGTGTATAGCCAGTGTACCAGCTCCGGCGTCAGGCCCCATATCTTTCCGATGGCGTTCCTACACGAGTACAAAGCTATATTGGCCTTGTTTACTCTTTCCAGAATGTTGGGCTTCCAGCTTAGCTTACTGTCCACGATTACGCCTAGAAATCTTGCCTTGTCCGTAAAAGCTAGTCTGTAGCCATTAAGGAGAGGTGGATCTACTACAGGGATTTTATATTTCCTCGTAAATAGTACCAATTCAGTTTTAGACGCGCTAATTGCCAGTCCACATTTGTTGGCCCACCTCGATATAATTAGGAGGGCATTTTGGATTATATCCGCCACTGTGCTTATGTATTTCAAAGAGACAGCTATCGCTTCATCATCTGCATAAGCAATCACTCCGATCCCTTCTCTCTCCAGCTTTAAAAGCAACTCATTGATTGCTATGTTCCAGAGGAGGGGAGACAGAACACCTCCCTGTGGAGTTCCGCTAGTCACCCGTCTCCTGATGGTGGATTCCTCCAACTCTGAGTCAATCATCCTGCACCCAAGCATTTGATTGATTAACCCACTTATAGGGTAATCCACCCCTAGTAGCGACAATCCCTCCAGAATTGCCTCCTTCTTTACATTGTTAAAGGCGCCCTCAATGTCAAGAAACGCCACTATACAAAACTCTCACGAAAATAATGATTTCTCAATTGTACTTACCAGGGCATGCAGAGCTGTGTCCACAGATTTCACTTTACAGTAAGCGTGTTGAGTCTGAGCCTAGTCACTAGGCCTTATTTTTGAGCGTATGGAGATCTCCATCAGTCTTTCCAAGGTTTCCAATAGAAAGGATTATAGAGTTTTGGGTCTTAAGTCTTTTGGGTAGCCCTGCGAGCATTTACCCGCTTTCGGAATAAAAATCACTCTGACCTCCATCCACTCCCGTGGAGTACAGACTAGATTTAAACACCCTTTGAAGATTACCTCCAACCAGAGGAGCATAATCCTCGAGTTGTTCTGAAGCTCTGCGGGAATAATTCGGCCAGGATCCGCCGATTTATAGGGTTTGAACCCTTCAATTGCCCATAGGATCCGTTCTTTGGTTACGACATCTTCTATGCGCAGTGAGTGTGCTTCTTGATGAGTACCAGTCCCTGTCGAGTCATCGAAGCTTCCTGGAAAGTGGGTTTCGATGAGAGGTTCCAAGGATTCCTTACTAGAAGCAGTCCAGAATCCATCCGGTTTAATTAAATAACTGGGACTGGTAGGATTGGTAGACAAAATCTTCCTAAGACGAGAGGTCTCGGAGACTTCTTCTATTTTGTCACAGAAGAGTCTCCATGATTTCCTCTGTGCCTTCCTTAATTCTTTTTTGTATATCTTGAGGTCCTCCTTGTAAGAGTCCCAGTCCTGAGCCTCTCTCGTACTTTTGGTTCTATTAAATGCTGTCCTACACAGTCATATATATATATATATATATATATATATATATATATATATATATATATATATATATATATATATATATATACATATATATATACACACATATATATATATATATATATATATATATATATATATATATATATATATATATATATATATATATATATATATATATATATATATATATTACATATTTTGGGTATTGTTTGTATTTCTCCCATTTCAGGATTAATCTATTTTACTACAGTTAAAAATATATTAAAGGAATGAGAAAATCTTAATTCATTTGGTTGCTGCTGCTGTTGGTTGAACATCCATTGGCGAACAAAATGGATATATATATATATATATATATATATATATATATATATATATATATATATATATATATATATATATATATATATATATATAAATTAATAAATAAATTTTCTAACCCCTAAATAATTACTCGTTACCATATAATCCTCTTAAAGCAATAAAATTGTTTTTCTTTTTCAGGATCAAGGATTTAAAATACAAACAATACGTAAAATGTGGAAAAAAGTGTTTGTGGTTTAGGCAAATAAAAATATTAATTAAAATCATAAAACAGAAGTTTTGTTTTTCTCCTCTCAGTTGGTATTTGGAAAATGATGTTTTCTTTCGTATGTGTGTAAGCACGAACTTTAAAAAAATTAAAGCTTTAACATAATGTATTTGAAAAATTTGTTACGATAAATTTTGCCACTAAATCCACTTGGAAGAGAATCCTGATAACCGAATTACAATAAATTTTAAATCATTTTCATTCGTACGAATCTGTGATAAAATAACATAAATCAATTTCCCCCTAATTTTCATTATTTTATCCTACAGTAAACTACATTTTTCATTCCAGCTTCCTGTTCGATGTACATACAACATTATTTTCGTTCAATCAATTTGCACAATGACTGGAGACGAATGAAAAAAAAAATCCTTTCTCTCGACTTAATTCTAAAGAAAATAGAAAACCGATTTTCTTATGCCCTCAAGATATAATCGTATTATTACTGTTCAGTACAGTATATATAATATATAGATTGCATCCATCAAAAGCAGATTTCACTCGACCACAATTCATCGCACCAACAATAGGAGCAGAATATTAGAATATTATATATTATTCATTTGTGGATTATCAATGTTAGGGGTGGGGAAATAAGGACAAAAAAAATATAATTTAATTAGATTCTTAATTATGTGCCATCAGTGGTCCACCCCCCGACAATTTTCTCGGTGTATATTAGGTTAATAAACTTAATATTATATATTGTGTAACCCCTCCTCGCTCCTATATATAAAGTGTGAGCTTCATTTATTTCTCCCCCACATACCTATACAGGCAGGACAGCATCGTATAATCCTCTATATCGACTTTTCTTATACTTCCACGATTCGCATATTTGTTTCTTAATTTCTCCGTGAATTGAATTTTGATTATTTCATTAAAATAATGAATTATTATACATTCATTCAAAGAAGTAAGATCCTAAAATTAAGGACAATAAAGTCCGTATATTAATGAGCGACTTATTATCGTTCCGCTATACGTAATTTGGGGTGCGACATAAATTCAACTAAGACTATTTATAATTATTATTATTATTTTATGTGGATGAAAACTACCCCTATTCGAGTACACCTCTACTCTTATATTATTATAAGACATAAATTATAGAATTTAAAGTAATTCGAATTAAATGTTACGTTCGGTTGAGGGAAAATTGAAATTTTATAATTCCCGAATATACTCTGGTCACGAAATAATTTTTTACGCTTTCTTCTACATTTTAAGATAATTTATCCGATTTGAAGATTAAAGGTAGATATTTTTTTATATAAATAAATATTATATGGTTTGAAGTATGAATTTCTTAAAGGTTTCGAGATGTGATGTGGTTTTATAATTTCATCGTTGAATCTCTAAGTACAAAAATAACTTATTTATAACTTGTATCAATTTTGGGTATTTATATCGAAACGAGATGAGAATGTTATTGAAATAAAGGTGAAATCGTGTCTCAATTATTTGTATCAAGTCAGATACCTATATAGAGCTTTTGGTAATTGTAAATCAATTGGAAATTTTTATTCTTTTTCTTTTGGGAGCTTTTGCAATCGTTAACAATTTTGATACATATTCTGTATTCATTCGTGTCATAAAGACTTTTAAATTATATCAGAATTGAGAAGCAATGATAACTGAAACCCGCAAAGGGATATTTTATGTCAGCTAAATTGTAAAATGGGTAGGGCTTTTGTGAACTGAGCCGCTATTTTGCTATTATTTTGCTAACAATTTTCGTCTCTTAAACTCCTAAGTACTCAGCAACAACTGATGTTAGTACAATCCGCTTAAGTATCCAGAAACAACTGATGTAAGTACAAGTCGCTTAAGTACTCAGAAACAACTGATGTAAGCCAAATCCAAGATAAAGACTCATATTACAATAATTTAGATAATCTGATATGCTCTATAACCTGAGCATGATGTCAGATTCGTGATTGGTGACTTTGATGCAAGAGCTGGCAGAAATCAAACCGAGCTATGTAATATAGGTCCGTACTCCCGACACGCAACTGCGACCGAAAATGGAGAGAGAACGATGTATTTTGCGACCGCTCACAATCTCAAAGTGTCAAGTACATTCTTTCCTCATAAAAACATCCATTTCGAAACGTGGACACATCCACGTCAAAAATCTTATCGATCGTCAACAAAATTCGTAGGCACTGATCATCGTCTAGTCACTGAAAATCTACGATGGAAATTTTCATACAATTCAGGGCGGACAGGGGAATATACAACGCAATTCTTCTGTGAAGGTATTGAAGAAACGCAACGAAAATATCAAGATCTTGTCAGCAATATCATTTTGCGATCTAGTTACCAATCTATAGAGCAAAAATAATTACATCCTCGTTTGAGTAGGTAAATTTTTTAATTGCCCTTTTAATTTTGTACAATGATGTTTGTCTTTTCTTAGAGTGTTTTCCGTAAAAGTGGTTCGTATTATTAGCCACACAAAAGTCATAAAAATTTTGTAGTTTTGTGGTGTCAAGAAGATCGCCAAACGTAATTTTTGTGTCATTTTTAAAATATATTTTTATATTTTGGATGTTGGCGTCTGCCAATTTCTCCCCTAGGAGAACGCGCCACGCATGATACAAAGATACATTTTTTAAAGGCGTCGCGACGTTCTCCTCAGGGGGGATTTGGTCTGACTCCATCGAATCTGAAACTTCTGGAATTTCAACTACTCCTCACCCTCGAGATCCTGTTTGCGTCTGTTTGTAAATATTGAAAAAAAATATTAATTTTATTATATATGTAGCTAAAGTTATAACTATAACTATAACTATAACTATAACTATAACTATAACTATAACTATAACTATAACTATAACTATAACTATAACTATAACTATAACTATAACTATAACTATAACTATAACTATAACTATAACTATAACTATAACTATAACTATAACTATAACTATAACTATAACTATAACTATAACTATAACTATAACTATAACTATAACTATAACTATAACTATAACTATAACTATAACTATAACTATAACTATAACTATAACTATAACTATAACTATAACTATAACTATAACTATAACTATAACTATAACTATAACTATAACTATAACTATAACTATAACTATAACTATAACTATAACTATAACTATAACTATAACTATAACTATAACTATAACTATAACTATAACTATAACTATAACTATAACTATAACTATAACTATAACTATAACTATAACTATAACTATAACTATAACTATAACTATAACTATAACTATAACTATAACTATAACTATAACTATAACTATAACTATAACTATAACTATAACTATAACTATAACTATAACTATAACTATAACTATAACTATAACTATAACTATAACTATAACTATAACTATAACTATAACTATAACTATAACTATAACTATAACTATAACTATAACTATAACTATAACTATAACTATAACTATAACTATAACTATAACTATAACTATAACTATAACTATAACTATAACTATAACTATAACTATAACTATAACTATAACTATAACTATAACTATAACTATAACTATAACTATAACTATAACTATAACTATAACTATAACTATAACTATAACTATAACTATAACTATAACTATAACTATAACTATAACTATAACTATAACTATAACTATAACTATAACTATAACTATAACTATAACTATAACTATAACTATAACTATAACTATAACTATAACTATAACTATAACTATAACTATAACTATAACTATAACTATAACTATAACTATAACTATAACTATAACTATAACTATAACTATAACTATAACTATAACTATAACTATAACTATAACTATAACTATAACTATAACTATAACTATAACTATAACTATAACTATAACTATAACTATAACTATAACTATAACTTATAACTTATAACTTATAACTTATAACTTATAACTTATAACTTATAACTTATAACTTATAACTTATAACTTATAACTTATAACTTATAACTTATAACTTATAACTTATAACTTATAACTTATAACTTATAACTTATAACTTATAACTTATAACTTATAACTTATAACTTATAACTTATAACTTATAACTTATAACTTATAACTTATAACTTATAACTTATAACTTATAACTTATAACTTATAACTTATAACTTATAACTTATAACTTATAACTTATAACTTATAACTTATAACTTATAACTTATAACTTATAACTTATAACTTATAACTTATAACTTATAACTTATAACTTATAACTTATAACTTATAACTTATAACTTATAACTTATAACTTATAACTTATAACTTATAACTTATAACTTATAACTTATAACTTATAACTTATAACTTATAACTTATAACTTATAACTTATAACTTATAACTTATAACTTATAACTTATAACTTATAACTTATAACTTATAACTTATAACTTATAACTTATAACTTATAACTTATAACTTATAACTTATAACTTATAACTTATAACTTATAACTTATAACTTATAACTTATAACTTATAACTTATAACTTATAACTTATAACTTATAACTTATAACTTATAACTTATAACTTATAACTTATAACTTATAACTTATAACTTATAACTTATAACTTATAACTTATAACTTATAACTTATAACTTATAACTTCTTACGTTTTCGTCATCAATGCAGGAAACCACCCATTAGCTTAACGTTTTTTTTCTGTTTTTTCAAACTGTGACATCAAATAACTAAGTGAAATTTCTGCTTCCGTTCATCATTAAGTGGTGGTTTTTTCATTAACTTCAGTCGCTTCAGATGTTTTGCACTTTAAATAGAACGACAGTCGATTTACTAGCATTAACACCAGCTCGAAAGGAAATTTTTGTTGTAAGAAGTGCCGAATCTAACAATTTTTCGTTTATCCTGAGGTGTAAGTGCCGTTCAAACTCTTCCTTTATAATTACTTCCATAAGATTTTGTATCCTTCAAATAATTAAGGATGGTTTCATGACCTCGTTCGATCCTACGACCTATAGTACGGCCTGAAAGCCCTTTCTGATGATAGACATCTATTTTGGCCCTTTCTTATTAAGATAAACAAATTTTCTTACCCATTGATTAAAAATTGAATTTTAATAATAATATTTAACTTCAAACTTTCAAGTTTTTCAAAAGTGAACTATTAAGATTCATGAACAACGACAATATGTTTGGTGGGGGTAATCAAATGAACCGAAATAAAGTCATGAATTTCTGACTCATTTTTCAAAACAAAACAAAAAACACAGTGGCGGTAATCTATTGAACCGCACTTTATAAATATATACATAAATATATATATAAATATACATATATATATATATATATATATATATATATATATATATATATATATATATATATATATATATATATATATATATATATATATCCAATATACATACATATATATATATATATATATATATATATATATATATATATATATATATATATATATATATAAGGTGTCCGCCGGGCAGTTATACTATTTTGTTTGATTATAATTTTTGATTAAATGAAAGAGAATGGATCTTATATTGATAAATGTTTTATTTAATGTCGGCAATTATGTATGGAATACAATATCCGATGAATGACCGCCTCTGTTAACCTCACAAATGCGTGCCATTTTGAGCACATTTTTCATTAAATTCTCGCACATTTCACGCGTTATTTCATTAATTTCATCACGAATATTATGTTTGAGTTGCTCAAGCGTTTCTGGTTTGTTTGCATAAGCCTTGTTTTTCAGATATCCCCACAAAAAGAAGTCCAGAGCCGTCAAATTAGGCGACCGTGGAGGCCAATCGATATCATCATATTTTGAAATAACTTGTTGTGGAAAGAGGTCTCACAGTAATTCCATTGTAATCCTGGCTGTATGCGATGTGGCACCGTCTTGTTCATACCACATTTTATTCAAGCCCAAAGCATGCAGTTATGGCGTTGAAAAGTGTTCAATAATATCACGATATCGCTCCCCATTCACAGTTACCGTAACGCCGTTTTCATTTTCAAAGAAGTAAGGTCCAATGATTCCTCCTGACCAAATTGCACACCAGACTGTCACTTTTATTGGATGTAAAGGTGACTGACGAATAATTTGAGGGTTTTCCATTGCCCAGAACCCACTATTCTGTTTATTCTCATATCCATTCAAATTAAAATGTTCCGGGGTTGTCATGGGCGAGCTATAACATGGTCTTGTGGAAGAAGCTCTCGTGTCAATTGAATCTTAAATGGAACAAATGCATTTGCTAAATGATTTGCTTTGTGCAAAATTGTGGCCAAACTTGTTCTTTGAAGATCAAGCTACTGAGCACGGCGTCGAATTGATGGATTGTGGATGGATTGTTTTGAACACTTACTTGAGCAGTAGTAATATTTTCAGCTGATCCTGCAGTACGTTGTGGCTCATGTTTGGGTCTATCACCTATAGACCCTGTTTCGAAATCATTCACTAAACGATAAATAGTGGGTTTTATTGGCACGTTTGTCCCAAAAATTTCACGCAACTTTCTCATCATCACAGTAATCGATTATTGATTTTGATAAAATGTTTTAACAATTAAAACACGTTGGTTTATCGAGTATAATAAATTTGCCACGTGTCAACTTCACGACTGCCAAATATGAACTGTCAAGACTAACGTTTACTAAAATGGCGGCAAAACAAAGTAGTATACCTTTCCGGTGGACACCCTGTATATATAAAATATATTATAACCTAAAAAACCACGTGGTGGTGGTAAATCATAGTTTATTTTATAATTGATAAATTATACCAGTACTTAGGTTTTCGTTTATTTCAAATATTTAAAAAATATTTTTGTTTTTGAATATTTAAAAATTATTATTAAAATTTATTATATATATTATATTATAAGTATATGTATATTATACCCATTTTTCTTTCCGACCCATATTAAGCTATTGACGTTTTAACGTTAGCTATTAACTTACAATACTTACTACCGTAATAAACGACCCTATAAACTACCCTAGGTATTTGATATAGAAAAATAGTTTTCTGCGTCACATGAGAAAAGGTTCAATTTAATGAAATGCTGGAAACTTGGGAGCTTTCGAAATCAACAATAAATGTCATCCAATAATACGTCATCACTAAATTGATTCATTTAGAGACATAAGAACTCGAAAACATTCGAACAATATTTGAAGACAGTCAACAAAACTTTTTGGTGATCACTTACTTTCTACAAAAAAACTTAAAGAATGACTCAATGAACTAAAAAGTGTGATTTTCGATTTTGATTGATTAACACGTAGTGCGACGTGCTGAATTCATCTCAATTCTATCACTCATAAAATAAAGTGGGTTATTTTTTAAGGTATTTTTTATTTATAGGTCCTTCAAAATTATTTATTATAGGTAACGTTTGTATGTATATATATAATATAAGAATTGTATTGTGTGCTAAATTCGAATTCATAATTCCTTTTATTTTACTTAATTACTTTAACTGTGGGTGAGGGCATTCGTGTTTCGTAAATTTAACAAACGAAACATGAAACCCATAGAATACCACCACAGTATCCAGAGTTTGTCGTAGGACGCGACTAAATCTGTTTGGATCGCTGGGCTGACGAACCACATCCGTAAAAAACTACAAATGTTAAAAATGTCAACAAAATCAACCAGTGAATCACGGTAGTAAGCTTATCACGTTCGTTCCATTTAGAGATGAAAGGGGTTTAATGAGGGTTGAAGGACGAATTGAACAATCTTTACTTCCGTTCGAAACCAAGCTACCCAACAATAATAATAATAATAATTACCTATGGCTTAGAGGCCGTAAACGGCCCTTACCTCGTCTCAAATGAGACCTTACGAACCAGTTTTAACGATTGGTGCACACATTGGTGGTCAGCCCAACGAATGTTTTGACACACAAACGCGTTTTTATATCATCCGGTTGCATGTTCGCGGCGTGATGAGAAACTCTTTTAACCATTAAGCTACAATCGGCGACCCAACAATAAAACATTCGTAAAATTGAGAGTCCCAAAACATCACGAAGAGAAAGGCCATGCAGGTTTATCATTGTTGAGCATCACCATAAAACAAAAAATCTGCATTTTAAGGGCGAAAACCATGATACATGAAATAATAAGAAAATACATCATCTGCACCATATATTAGCAGCGTGCTGAAAACCAAATTTGGTCCCGTTCTGATTTACTAAAAACGAGGACGAGGACAAAGACCTCAAAAGGCATAAACTGCTTTGTTTATTTGTACTAGTATAAAGGCGGTGCACATAAAGTTAGTTCACGACCTAACCACTGAGTCGTTTTCGCAGCATTACGAAGGTTTATCTCCCGTCGCGGTACACCAACCAATATATACAATGTGACAATGGCTCAAATTTCATTGAAGGTAACCGCGAGCTTAAAGAAGTCTTCGAAATAGTGAACCATAATTCAAGCATTATAGCCAACTCGCTCTCTAAACAGACAATCAATTGGCATTTTAATCCACCTGTGGCCCCATATTTCGGTGGATTATAGGAGGCGGCCGTTAAATCGATGAAATTATGTATCGAGGCCATAATAAACTCCAGACCGTTGTGAAGAGCCAGCAACGATGAAATAGATGTTCTAACACCAACACATTTTCTCTTCGGTTATCCTTATAACTACATACCTGAATCCGATTTGACAGGTAGTGGTCCATCAATCAAATCACGATGAAAGTAGTCACAACAAATGTGCCAACATTTCGAGAATCGATGGCAGAACGAGTTCAAAGCAGAACCAAATAGTACACATCATGTAGCGATATAAAAATAGACGATATTGTTTTATGAAATGACGAAACCACTGCACCATCCAAATGACCACTGGGTCGGGTACATAAAACATTTCCAATGACAGTTGGCAAGGTTCACATCGTCGAGATATTCATTGAAAACAAGTTATTCAAACGTCACATACACAAGTTTGTCAAATTACCTATTGAAGATTGAACCTGCCCGTTCAAGGGAGGCGAATTGTTAGCACTTGCCAACTAAATCCAAAGCCAACCTTTTATTTCACTAGTTTATATAATTATTATAAAACCAAATTACTATCCAGTTGTAAATCTGAGATGTACCAATAAGAATCTCATTAGAAAATAAGTAATCCTTACCTGTAAGTCGGATTCATGTACATAATCTGAATTTGAATTGTCAAGGAAGGATTCCTATATTTATTTGTTTTTGTTTTGTTTTTTTCTCTAGAATTTGTGTCGGGGTTCGAGGACTTCCAACTCTTTCGCGGTTCGCTTATTTACGTCCTTACCTTACGCCATTACACCAAATCGAGAACGTACGGCTATTGGTCCGGTTTACGTAGAACCATCTGCACATTGCATAGCTTCATGCCAGCCTATAGTACTGACAGGGAACGAGCAAATGATTTCTATAGATAGGTGATAGATTACCGATTTCTATAGATTATCGATCGTAATCGTATGGTGAAAAATCCCTTTTACATCCTGTCCCTATCGGGATTCGAACCCGGTACCTCCCGCTACAACTGCCACAGCTTTAACCACTGCGCCACCTGGGCGGTATTCCTAAATTTGTCATAAAATAGTAAATTCGAAAAAACCCAACAAACCAAACTAAATATTAAAAATTTGCTCCGCGGTGGGCAAGACTGGTTTTTCGAATAACAACGTAAATAATTAGCAAAATTGCAAATAATTTTTTGGTCACTTATTGTTACATTTTCCAGAGATCAACACAAAACCAAAAGCAAATAATTATTCCTTAACCAATTGTGAGATCTATTCACTCAAAGGAGTATTGTATGGTAGCTTTTCTTGATATTGAGGGCGCCTTTAATAACGTTCAGACGGATGCAATCCTGAAAGAATTATCGTTCATGGAAGTAGAAACCTCCATAATCAAGTTGATCAGTCATATGCTGGGAAGCAGGACTGTAAACTCAGAGTTGGGAGAGGCAACCATAAGAAGATGAGTGGTTAGGGGAACCCCACAGGGGGCAGTCCTGTCCCCTCTTTTCTGGAACATGGTGATCAATGGATTACTTCTGGAGTTGGAGATGGAGGGTATAGGAGTGGTTGCCTACGCTGATGGCGTGGCGATCATGGTATCAGGTAAATTTTTACCGACCATTAAGGAGGTAAGGCATTTCTTCTTATTATTACACGATGGGCCAGTAAATGTGGATTGGAAGTCAATCCATCTAAGATTGAGCTGGTACTCTTCACTAAGAAATATAAAATTCCGGCAGTTGACCCACCTACTGTAAATGGCACTAAACTGGCCTTTACTGATAAAGCGAGATTTCTGGGTGTAATCTTGGACAGTAATCTAAGCTGGAAGCCGAACATCTTGGAGAGAATCAGCAAAGCTACGACGGCGATGTATTCGTGTAGGCGTGTAATAGGCAGACGTTGGGGTCTCAGACTGGAGCTGGTACACTGGCTCTACACTGCCGTAGTAAGACCCGTTCTTATGTATGGAGTGAGTGTTTGGTGGCCAGCACTGGATAGAGTAACTTGTAGAAAGAAGTAAGAGAAGGTACAAATGATGGGCTGTATGATCATAAGCGGGGCACTGAGAACAACACCCACTCAGACCTAAGAAGTCTTGTTACATCTTCTTCCAGTAGATCTATGGCAAACAGATGGCGGCTAACAAAGCCACAAGACGGCCGTGTCTCAATGGACGGCCGTGTCTCAATGGAAACACCTTCAGGCAGGTCACTCGAAAATAATTGGTTCGCTAAAGAAGGAAATGGCGAACCTTGATTATATTACACCGATATTATGCTTCAAAAAAGGTTTTCAAATCTTAATCCCTTTAAGAAAATTCTGGGGCAATAAACTACCACTGTAAACCGAACTGGCTTTGAGGAAAAGGGCAGAAGCTTTAGCACTGAAGAGATGGTGTAACACCCTCACATGTAAGAGAGCGAGACAAATGTGGCCAAGGCTGGATTTGAATCGCTCCAGGACCTTAATCTCTCTGGAGAGGAGAGATCTAACAAGGATAGTAGGAATATTAACGGGACACTGCCTTTTCGGTGAACATGCGGGAAGGCTGGGTCTAGAAACAAATGACTTCTGAAGAAGCTGCATGGACGAGGAAGAGGAAGAGAGGGTTATTCACTTCCTGGGCTCTTGTCCTGCACTGGCAATAAAAAGGCATTTACACTTGGGTCGGTATGTAATGCACAACCTTTAAGATCTTGCAGATATTAAGATGCGGGAAATTTTACGCTACATTAGTAGCTCAGGATGGTTCCTATAGAGTGTAAGGGGTATTAGGGGACTAAGATCCTGTGGTATCACAACGGACCGGCTACGGTCTAAGGGTGCTTTAGCAGCCACTCTAACCTTACCTTCCTCAACCAGTTTTAAATGACGGACTTTTATTCTGTCAATCAACCAGTGGATTTTGCCAAACAGAACACAAACACCGAAACTCCAGAATAAGGTACTTCGGAGTATACTCAACGCAGCGTAGTGTATTCAAAAAAGTGGTTTTCATCGTGAGTTGTTGTTTCCGGACTTAAACACGATATAAAACGATTTGTAACGAAGAATCAAGGCTAATGGAACATGTCAATGCAGAAACCTCTCGGCTAATCGATAATGAACATTTGGTTAGGAGACTAAAATGAACCAAACCCTTCGAGCTCGTTAGTATTTGAGCAGCTACCCATCAACGAACATCCATTGATGCATCACTGGATCAACAGTTACCACATTAAATGGCAAATTTAACGAGTTCCGAGCTTTAGACGATCATCATTCATCCTCCGAATCCAAGAGATTCAATCGATAAATCATTTTTGTTACCCTCATCAAGTTCAAAGCCATACATTATACACTCAACATTTAATATATTGATTAAGTCATCGAACTGATTGCTTAATTTTCCCAAGTGTATGAATAATGGCTTTCAAAATATAAACACCATAAATTTAATACAAAATTTTTTTGTTGTCTCCCAGTTCAAAAAACCATTTAATATTTTTTTTTACAGTCTATATATACATTGGTGGTACGAATACATACATTACAAAACGAACGATGGTTACACAAAAAAAAAATTTTTTTTTCACCCATCACCCAGTACATATATGGTATGTATGTACGAGCAAACGAGAATAAGGACATTAAATCGACTTGGTATATAATAAAAGTTGGTTTGTTTGCTGCTATACCGCACCAAATATCATAAAATATCGTGACTTATATATTTGTACAGTGAATAATGTACTATAAACACAGTGACTGGTATAGATGTAAAATTGTGCATTTACAAACATCGACCATCGCATACATTATATAAACATTTCGATCGGGACACTAAAATAACTCGATACAGGAACTAAAAAAACGAAATCGTCGTACTAAGCATAAAATCCAAGTTAAGCACAGTTCATATAGAGCATAAAATATGGAAATTGGATATTTATGTACACACATGATCATAAAACGCCGAGTTGAGTACCAAAACAGGCTATATCATATATGAAATGGGCGCCAACAAAATATACGCCTAGAGCGCGGGTGATCGCCCCACCTCCAAATATAAAATCTTAATCTACGATTGTGAAGTTTTCGACAAAATACCAAAATTAACAAAACATATATGTATACAAAATTTGTTAAAATAACAAAATCAATGTGTGTATTAGTGAAACAGCTGGTAAAAGCAATGGTAGACAAAAAATTAATTGGGTATTTATAAATAACAACACATAATCAAAAGACTACTGAATAAATAACAAAATACATTAAAAATTAATTTTGAATTCTAATTTATATTAACTATTTCAAAATATATTCAATATTCAAACATATCGAAATAAAGGGTCTACTCGAAGATTGTCCAACTCACAGAGGTTTTCAACGAACATGGCATATATGGTTAGTTAGGCTAAGATACACTCTATGATAAATTATCAACCCCATTTCGATACGATGGGGTTGAACCTTTTGTTATTGACTTGGTATTTGTGCCATTTTCACAATATTTAATCACATCGAAATAAAGGGTCTACTGTATCGAAGATTGGCCAACTCACAGAGGTTTTCAACGAACATGGCATATATGGTTAGTTAGGCTAAGATACACTCTATGATAAATTATCAACCCCATTTCGATACGATGGGGTTGAACCTTTTGTTATTGACTTGGTATTTGTGCCATTTTCACAATATTTAATCACATCGAAATAAAGGGTCTACTGTATCGAAGATTGGCCAACTCACAGAGGTTTTCAACGAACATGGCATATATGGTTAGTTAGGCTAAGATACACTCTATGATAAATTATCAACCCCATTTCGATACGATGGGGTTGAACCTTTTGTTATTGACTTGGTATTTGTGCCATTTTCACAATATTTAATCACATCGAAATAAAGGGTCTACTGTATCGAAGATTGGCCAACTCACAGAGGTTTTCAACGAACATGGCATATATGGTTAGTTAGGCTAAGATACACTCTATGATAAATTATCAACCCCATTTCGATACGATGGGGTTGAACCTTTTGTTATTGACTTGGTATTTGTGCCATTTTCACAATATTTAATCACATCGAAATAAAGGGTCTACTGTATCGAAGATTGGCCAACTCACAGAGGTTTTCAACGAACATGGCATATATGGTTAGTTAGGCTAAGATACACTCTATGATAAATTATCAACCCCATTTCGATACGATGGGGTTGAACCTTTTGTTATTGACTTGGTATTTGTGCCATTTTCACAATATTTAATCACATCGAAATAAAGGGTCTACTGTATCGAAGATTGGCCAACTCACAGAGGTTTTCAACGAACATGGCATATATGGTTAGTTAGGCTAAGATACACTCTATGATAAATTATCAACCCCATTTCGATACGATGGGGTTGAACCTTTTGTTATTGACTTGGTATTTGTGCCATTTTCACAATATTTAATCACATCGAAATAAAGGGTCTACTGTATCGAAGATTGGCCAACTCACAGAGGTTTTCAACGAACATGGCATATATGGTTAGTTAGGCTAAGATACACTCTATGATAAATTATCAACCCCATTTCGATACGATGGGGTTGAACCTTTTGTTATTGACTTGGTATTTGTGCCATTTTCACAATATTTAATCACATCGAAATAAAGGGTCTACTGTATCGAAGATTGGCCAACTCACAGAGGTTTTCAACGAACATGGCATATATGGTTAGTTAGGCTAAGATACACTCTATGATAAATTATCAACCCCATTTCGATACGATGGGGTTGAACCTTTTGTTATTGACTTGGTATTTGTGCCATTTTCACAATATTTAATCACATCGAAATAAAGGGTCTACTGTATCGAAGATTGGCCAACTCACAGAGGTTTTCAACGAACATGGCATATATGGTTAGTTAGGCTAAGATACACTCTATGATAAATTATCAACCCCATTTCGATACGATGGGGTTGAACCTTTTGTTATTGACTTGGTATTTGTGCCATTTTCACAATATTTAATCACATCGAAATAAAGGGTCTACTGTATCGAAGATTGGC
This sequence comes from Tipula lateralis, assembly GCA_963932295.1. NCBI lineage: Eukaryota > Metazoa > Arthropoda > Insecta > Diptera > Tipulidae > Tipula > Tipula lateralis. The sequence goes on along the minus strand of OZ010736.1, from coordinate 57,483,777 downwards.
CAACTCACAGAGGTTTTCAACGAACATGGCATATATGGTTAGTTAGGCTAAGATACACTCTATGATAAATTATCAACCCCATTTCGATACGATGGGGTTGAACCTTTTGTTATTGACTTGGTATTTGTGCCATTTTCACAATATTTAATCACATCGAAATAAAGGGTCTACTGTATCGAAGATTGGCCAACTCACAGAGGTTTTCAACGAACATGGCATATATGGTTAGTTAGGCTAAGATACACTCTATGATAAATTATCAACCCCATTTCGATACGATGGGGTTGAACCTTTTGTTATTGACTTGGTATTTGTGCCATTTTCACAATATTTAATCACATCGAAATAAAGGGTCTACTGTATCGAAGATTGGCCAACTCACAGAGGTTTTCAACGAACATGGCATATATGGTTAGTTAGGCTAAGGTACACTCTATGATAAATTATCAACCCCATTTCGATACGATGGGGTTGAACCTTTTGTTATTGACTTGGTATTTGTGCCATTTTCACAATATTTAATCACATCGAAATAAAGGGTCTACTGTATCGAAGATTGGCCAACTCACAGAGGTTTTCAACGAACATGGCATATATGGTTAGTTAGGCTAAGATACACTCTATGATAAATTATCAACCCCATTTCGATACGATGGGGTTGAACCTTTTGTTATTGACTTGGTATTTGTGCCATTTTCACAATATTTAATCACATCGAAATAAAGGGTCTACTGTATCGAAGATTGGCCAACTCACAGAGGTTTTCAACGAACATGGCATATATGGTTAGTTAGGCTAAGATACACTCTATGATAAATTATCAACACCATTTCGATACGATGGGGTTGAACCTTTTGTTATTGACTTGGTATTTGTGCCATTTTCACAATATTTAATCACATCGAAATAAAGGGTCTACTGTATCGAAGATTGGCCAACTCACAGAGGTTTTCAACGAACATGGCATATATGGTTAGTTAGGCTAAGATACACTCTATGATAAATTATCAACCCCATTTCGATACGATGGGGTTGAACCTTTTGTTATTGACTTGGTATTTGTGCCATTTTCACAATATTTAATCACATCGAAATAAAGGGTCTACTGTATCGAAGATTGGCCAACTCACAGAGGTTTTCAACGAACATGGCATATATGGTTAGTTAGGCTAAGATACACTCTATGATAAATTATCAACCCCATTTCGATACGATGGGATTGAACCTTTTGTTATTGACTTGGTATTTGTGCCATTTTCACAATATTTAATCACATCGAAATAAAGGGTCTACTGTATCGAAGATTGGCCAACTCACAGAGGTTTTCAACAAACATGGCATATATGGTTAGTTAGGCTAAGATACACTCTATGATAAATTATCAACCCCATTTCGATACGATGGGATTGAACCTTTTGTTATTGACTTGGTATTTGTGCCATTTTCACAATATTTAATCACATCGAAATAAAGGGTCTACTGTATCGAAGATTGGCCAACTCACAGAGGTTTTCAACGAACATGGCATATATGGTTAGTTAGGCTAAGATACACTCTATGATAAATTATCAACCCCATTTCGATACGATGGGGTTGAACCTTTTGTTATTGACTTGGTATTTGTGCCATTTTCACAATATTTAATCACATCGAAATAAAGGGTCTACTGTATCGAAGATTGGCCAACTCACAGAGGTTTTCAACGAACATGGCATATATGGTTAGTTAGGCTAAGATACACTCTATGATAAATTATCAACCCCATTTCGATACGATGGGGTTGAACCTTTTGTTATTGACTTGGTATTTGTGCCATTTTCACAATATTTAATCACATCGAAATAAAGGGTCTACTGTATCGAAGATTGGCCAACTCACAGAGGTTTTCAACGAACATGGCATATATGGTTAGTTAGGCTAAGATACACTCTATGATAAATTATCAACCCCATTTCGATACGATGGGGTTGAACCTTTTGTTATTGACTTGGTATTTGTGCCATTTTCACAATATTTAATCACATCGAAATAAAGGGTCTACTGTATCGAAGATTGGCCAACTCACAGAGGTTTTCAACGAACATGGCATATATGGTTAGTTAGGCTAAGATACACTCTATGATAAATTATCAACCCCATTTCGATACGATGGGGTTGAACCTTTTGTTATTGACTTGGTATTTGTGCCATTTTCACAATATTTAATCACATCGAAATAAAGGGTCTACTGTATCGAAGATTGGCCAACTCACAGAGGTTTTCAACGAACATGGCATATATGGTTAGTTAGGCTAAGATACACTCTATGATAAATTATCAACCCCATTTCGATACGATGGGGTTGAACCTTTTGTTATTGACTTGGTATTTGTGCCATTTTCACAATATTTAATCACATCTAAATAAAGGGTCTACTGTATCGAAGATTGGCCAACTCACAGAGGTTTTCAACGAACATGGCATATATGGTTAGTTAGGCTAAGATACACTCTATGATAAATTATCAACCCCATTTCGATACGATGGGGTTGAACCTTTTGTTATTGACTTGGTATTTGTGCCATTTTCACAATATTTAATCACATCTAAATAAAGGGTCTACTGTATCGAAGATTGGCCAACTCACAGAGGTTTTCAACGAACATGGCATATATGGTTAGTTAGGCTAAGATACACTCTATGATAAATTATCAACCCCATTTCGATACGATGGGGTTGAACCTTTTGTTATTGACTTGGTATTTGTGCCATTTTCACAATATTTAATCACATCGAAATAAAGGGTCTACTGTATCGAAGATTGGCCAACTCACAGAGGTTTTCAACGAACATGGCATATATGGTTAGTTAGGCTAAGATACACTCTATGATAAATTATCAACCCCATTTCGATACGATGGGGTTGAACCTTTTGTTATTGACTTGGTATTTGTGCCATTTTCACAATATTTAATCACATCGAAATAAAGGGTCTACTGTATCGAAGATTGGCCAACTCACAGAGGTTTTCAACGAACATGGCATATATGGTTAGTTAGGCTAAGGTACACTCTATGATAAATTATCAACCCCATTTCGATACGATGGGGTTGAACCTTTTGTTATTGACTTGGTATTTGTGCCATTTTCACAATATTTAATCACATCGAAATAAAGGGTCTACTGTATCGAAGATTGGCCAACTCACAGAGGTTTTCAACGAACATGGCATATATGGTTAGTTAGGCTAAGATACACTCTATGATAAATTATCAACACCATTTCGATACGATGGGATTGAACCTTTTGTTATTGACTTGGTATTTGTGCCATTTTCACAATATTTAATCACATCGAAATAAAGGGTCTACTGTATCGAAGATTGGCCAACTCACAGAGGTTTTCAACAAACATGGCATATATGGTTAGTTAGGCTAAGATACACTCTATGATAAATTATCAACCCCATTTCGATACGATGGGATTGAACCTTTTGTTATTGACTTGGTATTTGTGCCATTTTCACAATATTTAATCACATCGAAATAAAGGGTCTACTGTATCGAAGATTGGCCAACTCACAGAGGTTTTCAACGAACATGGCATATATGGTTAGTTAGGCTAAGATACACTCTATGATAAATTATCAACCCCATTTCGATACGATGGGGTTGAACCTTTTGTTATTGACTTGGTATTTGTGCCATTTTCACAATATTTAATCACATCGAAATAAAGGGTCTACTGTATCGAAGATTGGCCAACTCACAGAGGTTTTCAACGAACATGGCATATATGGTTAGTTAGGCTAAGATACACTCTATGATAAATTATCAACCCCATTTCGATACGATGGGATTGAACCTTTTGTTATTGACTTGGTATTTGTGCCATTTTCACAATATTTAATCACATCGAAATAAAGGGTCTACTGTATCGAAGATTGGCCAACTCACAGAGGTTTTCAACGAACATGGCATATATGGTTAGTTAGGCTAAGATACACTCTATGATAAATTATCAACCCCATTTCGATACGATGGGGTTGAACTTTTTGTTATTGACTTGGTATTTGTGCCATTTTCACAATATTTAATCACATCGAAATAAAGGGTCTACTGTATCGAAGATTGGCCAACTCACAGAGGTTTTCAACGAACATGGCATATATGGTTAGTTAGGCTAAGATACACTCTATGATAAATTATCAACCCCATTTCGATACGATGGGGTTGAACCTTTTGTTATTGACTTGGTATTTGTGCCATTTTCACAATATTTAATCACATCGAAATAAAGGGTCTACTGTATCGAAGATTGGCCAACTCACAGAGGTTTTCAACGAACATGGCATATATGGTTAGTTAGGCTAAGATACACTCTATGATAAATTATCAACCCCATTTCGATACGATGGGGTTGAACCTTTTGTTATTGACTTGGTATTTGTGCCATTTTCACAATATTTAATCACATCGAAATAAAGGGTCTACTGTATCGAAGATTGGCCAACTCACAGAGGTTTTCAACGAACATGGCATATATGGTTAGTTAGGCTAAGGTACACTCTATGATAAATTATCAACCCCATTTCGATACGATGGGGTTGAACCTTTTGTTATTGACTTGGTATTTGTGCCATTTTCACAATATTTAATCACATCGAAATAAAGGGTCTACTGTATCGAAGATTGGCCAACTCACAGAGGTTTTCAACGAACATGGCATATATGGTTAGTTAGGCTAAGATACACTCTATGATAAATTATCAACCCCATTTCGATACGATGGGGTTGAACCTTTTGTTATTGACTTGGTATTTGTGCTATTTTCACAATATTTAATCACATCGAAATAAAGGGTCTACTGTATCGAAGATTGGCCAACTCACAGAGGTTTTCAACGAACATGGCATATATGGTTAGTTAGGCTAAGATACACTCTATGATAAATTATCAACCCCATTTCGATACGATGGGGTTGAACCTTTTGTTATTGACTTGGTATTTGTGCTATTTTCACAATATTTAATCACATCGAAATAAAGGGTCTACTGTATCGAAAATTGGCCAACTCACAGAGGTTTTCAACGAACATGGCATATATGGTTAGTTAGGCTAAGATACACTCTATGATAAATTATCAACCCCATTTCGATACGATGGGGTTGAACCTTTTGTTATTGACTTGGTATTTGTGCCATTTTCACAATATTTAATCACATCGAAATAAAGGGTCTACTGTATCGAAGATTGGCCAACTCACAGAGGTTTTCAACGAACATGGCATATATGGTTAGTTAGGCTAAGGTACACTCTATGATAAATTATCAACCCCATTTCGATACGATGGGGTTGAACTTTTTGTTATTGACTTGGTATTTGTGCCATTTTCACAATATTTAATCACATCGAAATAAAGGGTCTACTGTATCGAAGATTGGCCAACTCACAGAGGTTTTCAACGAACATGGCATATATGGTTAGTTAGGCTAAGGTACACTCTATGATAAATTATCAACCCCATTTCGATACGATGGGGTTGAACCTTTTGTTATTGACTTGGTATTATTTATCATCAATTGAGTTTAAATAAATAAACTCAATGAGATTTCTGGCTGGTTATCGATCGGTTCCATCTGGGATTATGTGTATCATCAATTGAGTTTAAATAAATAAACTCAATGAGATTTCTGGCTGGTTATCGATCGGTTCCATCTGGGATTATGTATCATCAATTGAGTTTAAATAAATAAACTCAATGAGATTTCTGGCTGGTTATCGATCGGTTCCATCTGGGATTATGTATCATCAATTGAGTTTAAATAAAGAAACTCAATGAGATTTCTGGCTGGTTATTGATTAGTTGTATTGAAGGTATATGTTCTATATTATTTAATGGATCTAAAATTTGCGTAATTTATATTTTAAGGAGATTCATCTTATTGTTTAGTGTAAAACAAAATTGCTGGATTTACACGTAGTTCATCTGTAGTTTTAGACGAAAACTTTTTTAGATCATCAAATATTTCCCAACTGTTGTTTGGTCGTTTTATTATGGCAGTGTAATGTTTTAAAACATGATTGTAATTTATAATTGCTTTAATATGAAAATGTTCATTATTTAATTTAATTAATTCCTTAATGTCTTTTAATTTGATATCATAATTTATGTTATTGAATGATTGAACATCTGCTATTGCTATTCCATAATTACTAATAACCTTTTCAACAGTCAAGATATTCCCACATCCAGAGCATGTTAGTGTGCCGAAAGATATGGCATTTTCAACATCACGAATTGTTGTTTCGTCAACTTTAAAAATGTCAAATGGCAGATAACAACTACGAGAATTTCTAATTCGAACTATGCCTTCTTCGTTACATTTTTGGTATACCGATGTAGGTTGCGGAACTAACCGATCAATTAAGAATGTTATCTGGCATTCGGCATTTAGTAAAGTAGTGTTCTCAAATTTTTCCACGCAATTAATTTCACTTAAGTAATCAAATAACAGATTTGTACGTGTATCGTACATTTCAGAACCTAAATTATTTGATTCTATAATTTGAGAAACAAATTTTAAGAAATCTGTATTTATTTCTTTGAATTTTAATCTTAAGGCTTCGATATCGGCACCCATGCAAACAAAAATTTGGGTTAGTGAATCAAATCCACAGGTGTTTATGACTGTTATTGTTTCTTCACCGTATACCTTTGACATTCCATTTTTAAGGACGGGTAAATTGATCAATTCAAACCCATTAATTTTATCGAAGTTGGTTTTAGGAATAGGTTGAAAAAGTTTTCGATTTTTATATCTATTTAAGACGTTCCGACCGAAATGCTTTGGAAATTTATTTCCAACTCTAGTTTTTTTATTCCATTGTTCTTCGTTTAACATGTTGTCAGGGTTTATTTTGGATGTTTTTGGGGTTGTCATAAGCGGTTCCGGCATTTTTATAGATTTTAGTTTTTGTTCGCATCTATATTTTAATATATTAACCACTCGACCAATTTTCATACGTTTATTATTTAAATAATGGTTCTTAACGGCACTGAACCAATTTTCAACCACTGCATTTGAAATATTTCCACTGACTCCAAATATAGTCGAAAAAAAATTGGCCCATAAAATTATGTAAGAAAAGTATTTCTTGATTACAAATTGAACGAATTCGTCACAGTAAAAAATGTTCGCTTTTGTACCACGTTCTGTCAGTATTTGCTTTTGTACCTCTTGATAGATATTTTGATATTTGCAATAAAATGGATTTGCAGTATCTTCTGGCCAATTATTAATACTACCGGTAACGATTTCCTCTGACTTAGAACTCTCAAACTCAGCGTAATGACCATTATAAAGAATGCCTATATGATTTGTAAAAGTTTCATATGCTTTTTTGCTGGTTTTGGTAATTTTAGGTGAGCACATGATATAGCAAAACTGTCGAAATAATTCATCGGTGCAATTTAAAGACCTAGCGCTTAACATAGCACAGAAAAAATCTAAAATTAAGTTGCGATGATCAGCCTTGATGTTAGGTAATTTTTTTCGAATTTGTATTGTTATAATGTTTACAAAGTGTGAACAACAAATAAAAACTGGAGTAATTATCTTTTTTAATGGCGTAGGATTTTCTGTTAAATCAAAACTTGCCTGAATATATTCAGACATGCTCATCCCATTAAAAGTCATGTTAATGGCATTTATTAGAGCCCAAGACCAGTCAACGACAAAGTAATGACCTTTTAACTGTTTCACAGCTTCAATTTCTTTTTTAACGTCTATTAAAAATTTACTTATTGTCCATGCATCGTGTTGACATGATATAAATTCGGCAATTGGAATAATGTTTAAATTGACTTTTACTACACAAGCATAATACAAAATTCTTTTATAAGAATGTTCGATGTGACACGTTGGTATTTTAACAATACCACCAGTAGCATCCAAATGAATTGCTCTACTAGTTTCATACTTTAGAAGAGTAAGTTGCTCATGTCGTAAAAGGACTATTTGTAACGGTTCGGTTACAGAATAAATGTATCGATTTGTTTTCGATTCCATGCAGCATTGATAATAAATATCTACCAAGTCACAATCCTGAACCAGATCATCTTTTTTTAAGTATTCAGATTTTATTTTTCTCAAAACTGCAGGAGTTGTCATGTCCTGAGTATTACCAATTTTGAACAGGTCCAGATCAGTTGAGCTGATCAAGTCCAAATAAGTATTATGGGCGCTTTTGTTTTGTGAAGCTAATTTCATTTTCTCTCGTCTTATTCCACGATATTGTCTATAAACTTTCTTATCGGAATGACTAAATTCACCTTTATTCCCTTTGGTGTAAACGCGTATTTCTCGGCATTTATATAGTTCGATTTTATATTTTTGATTGTGTAATCTGTCCTTACACGATCCATATGCTACCACTTTTTGATGTCGTTTGGATAGCATATGCATTGTTTGTAAAGATACAACGCAAGGATTTCGATTTTCTGTAAGCACTCGATGAATTAATTCCCTTATTTCGGATTTTGTTAAAAATTCCAAAGCTTCGTCGAATTGATATGTAAGTTGAAGAATCCATTTTGAATTGATAGTTTTTGAATCAATTTTATTTGAATTAGATAAAATTGATGGCAAGCAGATATTTATATTTTGATCTGTATTAACTGAAGAGTTAAACTCAAATTTATTTGCTTGTTGCTGATCTATAAATTCAAAAATAATGTTATCAGAATTAGAAAGCTGATTAGCTGTTATTAGTTCATCAAAACTAATTTCTGTGGAAGGATTATAAATTGGACTGATAACTTTCTCGTGACCGAATTCAGGTAATTTAGGATGATTTATATTTTCCGGTTTAAATTCACAATTTTTAGAATCGATATTTTTTTCTAAATGAACCGGGTTTCTTCTAAATTTATTGTAACTTTGCCAAGCATTAAATATTTTAGACACGTTTGAACGCGTACATTTTACATGCATTTTGTCGCATAACCGCTTCATTTCAGCTGAACTGTTTCTAGAGAATTTAAAACGTTCAGCTATTTCATCTAAACTACTTAATGCCATACAAATGGCTTCACCGTTTATAACACTTCTCTTTTTCTTATAATTATTTTTTTTGTGAAGATACTCCATCATTGAATCTCTCCAAAATAATTAAATAAAGAAAACTTAATAATTTCAATAAAAAAAAAACCAATAAATCAATAAATTCAATTTAAAATTAACTAACTTAAATCTAGATTATAGTCTAAGAATTAAAACTAAGTACTATTTTAAAAAAAAAATCCAACACCACAAAGTAATACTACCAACGTTGTTTTACTGTTACAAACAGAAATTGTTTTCTAAAACAACAAACCAAATCAAAATCCGTGTCAAACACAACAAATAACAAATTTAAAAAAATTCTCAGTAAACTATTACCAAAATACAGAAAATCACAAAGAATCAAGATATAAATCAAAATAATGAAAATAGAAAATAAATTTTGATTCTAACCAGACCTTACATCAAATTTTGGAAAAAATAAAATTAAATCAATAAATTAAAATTATTAATATACATACGAAAATATCAAAAATGTTTAAAATACCAAGTCAATAACAAAAGGTTCAACCCCATCGTATCGAAATGGGGTTGATAATTTATCATAGAGTGTATCTTAGCCTAACTAACCATATATGCCATGTTCGTTGAAAACCTCTGTGAGTTGGCCAATCTTCGATACAGTAGACCCTTTATTTCGATGTGATTAAATATTGTGAAAATGGCACAAATACCAAGTCAATAACAAAAGGTTCAACCCCATCGTATCGAAATGGGGTTGATAATTTATCATAGAGTGTATCTTAGCCTAACTAACCATATATGCCATGTTCGTTGAAAACCTCTGTGAGTTGGCCAATCTTCGATACAGTAGACCCTTTATTTCGATGTGATTAAATATTGTGAAAATGGCACAAATACCAAGTCAATAACAAAAGGTTCAACCCCATCGTATCGAAATGGGGTTGATAATTTATCATAGAGTGTATCTTAGCCTAACTAACCATATATGCCATGTTCGTTGAAAACCTCTGTGAGTTGGCCAATCTTCGATACAGTAGACCCTTTATTTCGATGTGATTAAATATTGTGAAAATGGCACAAATACCAAGTCAATAACAAAAGGTTCAACCCCATCGTATCGAAATGGGGTTGATAATTTATCATAGAGTGTATCTTAGCCTAACTAACCATATATGCCATGTTCGTTGAAAACCTCTGTGAGTTGGCCAATCTTCGATACAGTAGACCCTTTATTTCGATGTGATTAAATATTGTGAAAATGGCACAAATACCAAGTCAATAACAAAAGGTTCAACCCCATCGTATCGAAATGGGGTTGATAATTTATCATAGAGTGTATCTTAGCCTAACTAACCATATATGCCATGTTCGTTGAAAACCTCTGTGAGTTGGCCAATCTTCGATACAGTAGACCCTTTATTTCGATGTGATTAAATATTGTGAAAATGGCACAAATACCAAGTCAATAACAAAAGGTTCAACCCCATCGTATCGAAATGGGGTTGATAATTTATCATAGAGTGTACCTTAGCCTAACTAACCATATATGCCATGTTCGTTGAAAACCTCTGTGAGTTGGCCAATCTTCGATACAGTAGACCCTTTATTTCGATGTGATTAAATATTGTGAAAATGGCACAAATACCAAGTCAATAACAAAAGGTTCAACCCCATCGTATCGAAATGGGGTTGATAATTTATCATAGAGTGTATCTTAGCCTAACTAACCATATATGCCATGTTCGTTGAAAACCTCTGTGAGTTGGCCAATCTTCGATACAGTAGACCCTTTATTTCGATGTGATTAAATATTGTGAAAATGGCACAAATACCAAGTCAATAACAAAAGGTTCAACCCCATCGTATCGAAATGGGGTTGATAATTTATCATAGAGTGTATCTTAGCCTAACTAACCATATATGCCATGTTCGTTGAAAACCTCTGTGAGTTGGCCAATCTTCGATACAGTAGACCCTTTATTTCGATGTGATTAAATATTGTGAAAATGGCACAAATACCAAGTCAATAACAAAAGGTTCAACCCCATCGTATCGAAATGGGGTTGATAATTTATCATAGAGTGTATCTTAGCCTAACTAACCATATATGCCATGTTCGTTGAAAACCTCTGTGAGTTGGCCAATCTTCGATACAGTAGACCCTTTATTTCGATGTGATTAAATATTGTGAAAATGGCACAAATACCAAGTCAATAACAAAAGGTTCAACCCCATCGTATCGAAATGGTGTTGATAATTTATCATAGAGTGTATCTTAGCCTAACTAACCATATATGCCATGTTCGTTGAAAACCTCTGTGAGTTGGCCAATCTTCGATACAGTAGACCCTTTATTTCGATGTGATTAAATATTGTGAAAATAGCACAAATACCAAGTCAATAACAAAAGGTTCAACCCCATCGTATCGAAATGGGGTTGATAATTTATCATAGAGTGTATCTTAGCCTAACTAACCATATATGCCATGTTTGTTGAAAACCTCTGTGAGTTGGCCAATCTTCGATACAGTAGACCCTTTATTTCGATGTGATTAAATATTGTGAAAATGGCACAAATACCAAGTCAATAACAAAAGGTTCAATCCCATCGTATCGAAATGGGGTTGATAATTTATCATAGAGTGTATCTTAGCCTAACTAACCATATATGCCATGTTCGTTGAAAACCTCTGTGAGTTGGCCAATCTTCGATACAGTAGACCCTTTATTTCGATGTGATTAAATATTGTGAAAATGGCACAAATACCAAGTCAATAACAAAAGGTTCAACCCCATCGTATCGAAATGGGGTTGATAATTTATCATAGAGTGTATCTTAGCCTAACTAACCATATATGCCATGTTCGTTGAAAACCTCTGTGAGTTGGCCAATCTTCGATACAGTAGACCCTTTATTTCGATGTGATTAAATATTGTGAAAATGGCACAAATACCAAGTCAATAACAAAAGGTTCAACCCCATCGTATCGAAATGGGGTTGATAATTTATCATAGAGTGTATCTTAGCCTAACTAACCATATATGCCATGTTCGTTGAAAACCTCTGTGAGTTGGCCAATCTTCGATACAGTAGACCCTTTATTTCGATGTGATTAAATATTGTGAAAATGGCACAAATACCAAGTCAATAACAAAAAGTTCAACCCCATCGTATCGAAATGGGGTTGATAATTTATCATAGAGTGTATCTTAGCCTAACTAACCATATATGCCATGTTCGTTGAAAACCTCTGTGAGTTGGCCAATCTTCGATACAGTAGACCCTTTATTTCGATGTGATTAAATATTGTGAAAATGGCACAAATACCAAGTCAATAACAAAAGGTTCAATCCCATCGTATCGAAATGGGGTTGATAATTTATCATAGAGTGTATCTTAGCCTAACTAACCATATATGCCATGTTTGTTGAAAACCTCTGTGAGTTGGCCAATCTTCGATACAGTAGACCCTTTATTTCGATGTGATTAAATATTGTGAAAATGGCACAAATACCAAGTCAATAACAAAAGGTTCAATCCCATCGTATCGAAATGGGGTTGATAATTTATCATAGAGTGTATCTTAGCCTAACTAACCATATATGCCATGTTCGTTGAAAACCTCTGTGAGTTGGCCAATCTTCGATACAGTAGACCCTTTATTTCGATGTGATTAAATATTGTGAAAATGGCACAAATACCAAGTCAATAACAAAAGGTTCAACCCCATCGTATCGAAATGGTGTTGATAATTTATCATAGAGTGTATCTTAGCCTAACTAACCATATATGCCATGTTCGTTGAAAACCTCTGTGAGTTGGCCAATCTTCGATACAGTAGACCCTTTATTTCGATGTGATTAAATATTGTGAAAATGGCACAAATACCAAGTCAATAACAAAAGGTTCAACCCCATCGTATCGAAATGGGGTTGATAATTTATCATAGAGTGTACCTTAGCCTAACTAACCATATATGCCATGTTCGTTGAAAACCTCTGTGAGTTGGCCAATCTTCGATACAGTAGACCCTTTATTTCGATGTGATTAAATATTGTGAAAATGGCACAAATACCAAGTCAATAACAAAAGGTTCAACCCCATCGTATCGAAATGGGGTTGATAATTTATCATAGAGTGTATCTTAGCCTAACTAACCATATATGCCATGTTTGTTGAAAACCTCTGTGAGTTGGCCAATCTTCGATACAGTAGACCCTTTATTTCGATGTGATTAAATATTGTGAAAATGGCACAAATACCAAGTCAATAACAAAAGGTTCAACCCCATCGTATCGAAATGGGGTTGATAATTTATCATAGAGTGTATCTTAGCCTAACTAACCATATATGCCATGTTCGTTGAAAACCTCTGTGAGTTGGCCAATCTTCGATACAGTAGATCCTTTATTTCGATGTGATTAAATATTGTGAAAATGGCACAAATACCAAGTCAATAACAAAAGGTTCAACCCCATCGTATCGAAATGGGGTTGATAATTTATCATAGAGTGTATCTTAGCCTAACTAACCATATATGCCATGTTCGTTGAAAACCTCTGTGAGTTGGCCAATCTTCGATACAGTAGACCCTTTATTTCGATGTGATTAAATATTGTGAAAATGGCACAAATACCAAGTCAATAACAAAAGGTTCAACCCCATCGTATCGAAATGGGGTTGATAATTTATCATAGAGTGTACCTTAGCCTAACTAACCATATATGCCATGTTCGTTGAAAACCTCTGTGAGTTGGCCAATCTTCGATACAGTAGACCCTTTATTTCGATGTGATTAAATATTGTGAAAATGGCACAAATACCAAGTCAATAACAAAAGGTTCAACCCCATCGTATCGAAATGGGGTTGATAATTTATCATAGAGTGTATCTTAGCCTAACTAACCATATATGCCATGTTCGTTGAAAACCTCTGTGAGTTGGCCAATCTTCGATACAGTAGACCCTTTATTTCGATGTGATTAAATATTGTGAAAATGGCACAAATACCAAGTCAATAACAAAAGGTTCAACCCCATCGTATCGAAATGGGGTTGATAATTTATCATAGAGTGTATCTTAGCCTAACTAACCATATATGCCATGTTCGTTGAAAACCTCTGTGAGTTGGCCAATCTTCGATACAGTAGACCCTTTATTTCGATGTGATTAAATATTGTGAAAATGGCACAAATACCAAGTCAATAACAAAAGGTTCAACCCCATCGTATCGAAATGGGGTTGATAATTTATCATAGAGTGTATCTTAGCCTAACTAACCATATATGCCATGTTCGTTGAAAACCTCTGTGAGTTGGCCAATCTTCGATACAGTAGACCCTTTATTTCGATGTGATTAAATATTGTGAAAATGGCACAAATACCAAGTCAATAACAAAAGGTTCAACCCCATCGTATCGAAATGGGGTTGATAATTTATCATAGAGTGTATCTTAGCCTAACTAACCATATATGCCATGTTCGTTGAAAACCTCTGTGAGTTGGCCAATCTTCGATACAGTAGACCCTTTATTTCGATGTGATTAAATATTGTGAAAATGGCACAAATACCAAGTCAATAACAAAAGGTTCAACCCCATCGTATCGAAATGGGGTTGATAATTTATCATAGAGTGTATCTTAGCCTAACTAACCATATATGCCATGTTCGTTGAAAACCTCTGTGAGTTGGCCAATCTTCGATACAGTAGACCCTTTATTTCGATGTGATTAAATATTGTGAAAATGGCACAAATACCAAGTCAATAACAAAAGGTTCAACCCCATCGTATCGAAATGGTGTTGATAATTTATCATAGAGTGTATCTTAGCCTAACTAACCATATATGCCATGTTCGTTGAAAACCTCTGTGAGTTGGCCAATCTTCGATACAGTAGACCCTTTATTTCGATGTGATTAAATATTGTGAAAATGGCACAAATACCAAGTCAATAACAAAAGGTTCAACCCCATCGTATCGAAATGGGGTTGATAATTTATCATAGAGTGTATCTTAGCCTAACTAACCATATATGCCATGTTTGTTGAAAACCTCTGTGAGTTGGCCAATCTTCGATACAGTAGACCCTTTATTTCGATGTGATTAAATATTGTGAAAATGGCACAAATACCAAGTCAATAACAAAAGGTTCAATCCCATCGTATCGAAATGGGGTTGATAATTTATCATAGAGTGTATCTTAGCCTAACTAACCATATATGCCATGTTCGTTGAAAACCTCTGTGAGTTGGCCAATCTTCGATACAGTAGACCCTTTATTTCGATGTGATTAAATATTGTGAAAATGGCACAAATACCAAGTCAATAACAAAAGGTTCAACCCCATCGTATCGAAATGGGGTTGATAATTTATCATAGAGTGTATCTTAGCCTAACTAACCATATATGCCATGTTCGTTGAAAACCTCTGTGAGTTGGCCAATCTTCGATACAGTAGACCCTTTATTTCGATGTGATTAAATATTGTGAAAATGGCACAAATACCAAGTCAATAACAAAAGGTTCAACCCCATCGTATCGAAATGGGGTTGATAATTTATCATAGAGTGTATCTTAGCCTAACTAACCATATATGCCATGTTCGTTGAAAACCTCTGTGAGTTGGCCAATCTTCGATACAGTAGACCCTTTATTTCGATGTGATTAAATATTGTGAAAATGGCACAAATACCAAGTCAATAACAAAAAGTTCAACCCCATCGTATCGAAATGGGGTTGATAATTTATCATAGAGTGTATCTTAGCCTAACTAACCATATATGCCATGTTCGTTGAAAACCTCTGTGAGTTGGCCAATCTTCGATACAGTAGACCCTTTATTTCGATGTGATTAAATATTGTGAAAATGGCACAAATACCAAGTCAATAACAAAAGGTTCAATCCCATCGTATCGAAATGGGGTTGATAATTTATCATAGAGTGTATCTTAGCCTAACTAACCATATATGCCATGTTTGTTGAAAACCTCTGTGAGTTGGCCAATCTTCGATACAGTAGACCCTTTATTTCGATGTGATTAAATATTGTGAAAATGGCACAAATACCAAGTCAATAACAAAAGGTTCAATCCCATCGTATCGAAATGGGGTTGATAATTTATCATAGAGTGTATCTTAGCCTAACTAACCATATATGCCATGTTCGTTGAAAACCTCTGTGAGTTGGCCAATCTTCGATACAGTAGACCCTTTATTTCGATGTGATTAAATATTGTGAAAATGGCACAAATACCAAGTCAATAACAAAAGGTTCAACCCCATCGTATCGAAATGGTGTTGATAATTTATCATAGAGTGTATCTTAGCCTAACTAACCATATATGCCATGTTCGTTGAAAACCTCTGTGAGTTGGCCAATCTTCGATACAGTAGACCCTTTATTTCGATGTGATTAAATATTGTGAAAATGGCACAAATACCAAGTCAATAACAAAAGGTTCAACCCCATCGTATCGAAATGGGGTTGATAATTTATCATAGAGTGTACCTTAGCCTAACTAACCATATATGCCATGTTCGTTGAAAACCTCTGTGAGTTGGCCAATCTTCGATACAGTAGACCCTTTATTTCGATGTGATTAAATATTGTGAAAATGGCACAAATACCAAGTCAATAACAAAAGGTTCAACCCCATCGTATCGAAATGGGGTTGATAATTTATCATAGAGTGTATCTTAGCCTAACTAACCATATATGCCATGTTTGTTGAAAACCTCTGTGAGTTGGCCAATCTTCGATACAGTAGACCCTTTATTTCGATGTGATTAAATATTGTGAAAATGGCACAAATACCAAGTCAATAACAAAAGGTTCAACCCCATCGTATCGAAATGGGGTTGATAATTTATCATAGAGTGTATCTTAGCCTAACTAACCATATATGCCATGTTCGTTGAAAACCTCTGTGAGTTGGCCAATCTTCGATACAGTAGATCCTTTATTTCGATATTCAATCTGTTTCAATTGAGATTCAATATTGTGAATATAATTCAAATAGTGAATAGTCAACACAAGATATAGATTATTTTTTTTGTATTTCTACTTTTCTGAATAAAATGTATGTGAGGTATATTTAATTTTAATAGAACAATAGTATATACGAGTATATATACATATATGTGCATAGAATAACATTTGTTTGTCGACTATATAATTTTTTACCAATACATATATAGATTTTTGTTTTTGTTGATAACTTCACAACCGTCTTAATCTACTTTCGAATTTTATGTGCCGTCCCAATTTTATGTCCATCAATAATATTATTGTTTTAGCAGCATATTATAAAGGACGATAATGGACAAAGGAACCAATTATCAACATCAAAATGTACATACATGTGTCTGTATAACGAGATTATCAATCACCCACTTAAATCGGATTTTATTTTACACCCGATACATAAAAGGTTCAAATTATTTTGATGTGATCTTTGATCTAATGGTGATAAACATAAAAATTGAGTTGTATTGATGGAGTGTCTCGTAAATGGTGACATTCTTTCAATTAACCATCTGGTGTGTTTTGGTTTTGTGACGGCTTTTAATAGTGTTTTGATTTATCTGTTTGGTCTTTTAAGTATCGTAATTGTAATTCGTATATTGTTGACCCCTCTTGTGTATACGAAACGAGATTTTTAGTTTTAATTGACAATCGTACAACCATTTGGTAGGTTTATTTATCCTCTGGTGATTGCTAGCCTATACAGTTCTAATAGTTTATTACCAGTGGAAGTAGAGCGACTATCCAGTTTTTATTGTAAGTAATCTCTCAACTATCTGCTTAAGTCGCGATAGACTGGTTAAAACTAGGTGAGATTAAGGTACGACAGGATTAAGAGAAGGTTAGGTTAGGTTAGGTTGAGTGGCTGCTACAGCACACTTAGACCGGCAACGGTCCGTTGTGATACCACAGGATCTTACTCCCCTTTTACCCCTATGAGAACCAGTTAGAGCTGCTTACGTAGCGTAATAAGTCTCGCACATTACAGTTTTCGAGATCGGAAAGGCAGTCCATTAAAAACTTACTCAAATATTCATGTCTTTTGTGTGCCAAGGCCGGGCACGAGCATAGGAGGTGGACGACCGTCTCTTCCTCCTCCTCGTCCCTACATCTTCTGCAAAAGTCATTTACTTCCAGACCCAGCCTTGTCGCATGTTCTCCAAGAAGGCAATGTCCGGTGAGTATTCCCACGATCGTTTTAAGTTCACGTCTTCGTAGGGAGATAAGTGCCTTTGAGCGTTTCAAGTTCAGCTTTGGCCAGACTTGTTTTGCAACTCTACATGAGAGGGTGTTCGTCCACCTATTGTTCGTTGAGACTTCCGCCTCATTTTTAAGCACAGTCTTGGGTGTGTTAATGGGTCTCCCAAACTTTGCCCTTTACGGTAGCAGTTGGAGAGTTGTACCGTGCCTCGCTAGTTCGTCCGCCCTGCAGTTTCCCAGGATGTCTGAGTGGCCAGGGACCCAGACTACCTGAATGTTGAAATGCTCACTCATCTCATTTGGAGACGAACGGCAACCCAACGCCACTCTAGACGTTATAGAAACAGAAACCAGCGACTTGATTGCCGCCTGACAGTCCACATAAATTGCGATATCAGTCGAGGATATTACATTATGTCTCAACCACTTCATTACCTCTTCAATCGCTATCTTCTCTGCCTAGTACACACTGCAATGATCAGGGAGGCGAACTGCTATATCTACCTCTATTAGTCTCTTATCACAGGAGACTCCAGCTCTTACTTTACCGTGTACCATCCGTAAAGAACTGCAATGCTTCCGTTTCAGCTGCCCACTCGCTCGCCCACGATTCCCTTGAAGCGCAGGTAGTTCTGAATCTTTTCTCGAAGCACAGAGTCGGTGTAACATAGTCTAGAGTCGCCAGTTCTTTCCTCAGCGATCTGACTATCGTCGAGTGTCCTGTCTGAAGACATTTTCACTGAGATATGGCTGATAGTCGAGTGGCCGTAATCGCCGCCATCTGTTTACCATAAATGTCCACGGGGAGAAGGTGAAACAAGACCTCTAAGGCACTTGTAGGTATTGTCCTCAGTGCCCCGCTTATAAGCATGCAGTCCGTTCCTTGCACCTTTTCAATCCTTTTCCTGTATATGTTACTTTATCAAGAGCTGGACACCACACACTCACTCCATACATAAGTAAAGGTCTTACTACGGAAGTAAATACCCAGTGTACCAGCTCTGGCGTCAGGCCCCATCTCTTTCCGATGGCGTTCCTACTCGAGTACAATGCTATATTGGCCTTGTTTACTCTTTCCAGAATGTTGGGCTTCCACCTCAGCTTACGGTTCAAGATTACGCCTAGAAATCTTGCCTTGTCCGTAAAACCTAGTCTGTTGCCATTTACTAGAGGTGGATCTGCTATAGGGATTTTATATTTTCAGGATTAAGAGTAACAGGCGTCCATTTTAGAAATCCATAGATCAGAGGGGCCTTCGAGATCAGAGGGGCAGTCTATTAATAATTTACCCAAATATTTATAACTTTTGTGTGCCAAAGCTGGGCTTGAACATAGGAGATGGACTACCGATAATTCCTCCTCCTCCTCGTCCATACAGCATCTGCAAAAGTCATTTGCTTCTAGACCTAGCCTCCTCGCATGTCCTTTAAGTAGACAGTGTCTTGTGAGTAACCCCACGAACGTTTTAAGTTCACTTTTTCATAGGGAGATCAGTGTATTTAAGCTGTGCAAGTCCAGCTTTGGCCAGACTTGCTTGCTACTCTACATAAGAGGGTGTTCGTCTACCTATCGCTCGATGAGGCTACTGCCTTCTTATTCAGCATAGTCTTCAGTGCCTTAATGGGCCTCCCCAACTTTCCAGTAGCACTTGGAGAGTTGCACCATACATCGCTACTTCGTTCGCCCTGCAGTTCCCCATGACCTCCGAGTGGCCGGGGACCCAGGCTATCTGAATGTTGAAATGCTCACTCATCTCATTCAGAGAAGAGCGGCAACCCAACACCACTCTATAGACGTCAGCGAAAAAGAATCCAGCAACTTGATTGCCGCCTAACTGTCCACATAAATTGCGATGTCAGTCGAGGATACCACATTATATCTCAACCAGTTCAGGGCCTCCTCAATCGTTATCCACTCTGCCTGGTACACGCTGCAGTGATCAGGAAGACGAACTGATATATTTACTTAAATTTTATCACATAAGACTCCAGCTCGTACTTTATCGTCATCCGTAAGGAACTGCAATGCTTCTGTTTCCGCAACAAACTCCCTCCTCCAAGAATTCCTTGATGGAAAGCAAGTTCGGAATCCTTATCGAAGCATAAGGTCGATGTAGCATGGTCTATATTCGCCAGTTTCTTCCTTTACGATGTAGTTATAGTCGAGTGTCCTATCTGAATACATTTTCACTGAGGTGTGGCTGATAATCACCACCATTTGCTTAACATAAATGTCGACGGGGAGAAGGTGAAAAATGACCTCCAAAGCACGTGTAGGTGTTGTCCTCAGCGCCCCGATTATACGCATGTAGACCGTTCTTTGCACCTTCTCGATCCCCGTTTTATACGTTACCTTATGAAGGGTTGGTCACAACACGCTGACCCCATACATAAGTACAGGTCTTACTACGCAAGTGAATAGAAATTGTACCAGTTTCGGCTTCAGACCCAATCTATTTCCGATGGCGTTTCTGCACGAGTACCTGGCTATTTTCTTTTCAAAATATTGAGCTTCCAACTGAGCTTACTGTCCAAGATTACACCGTCAATTCTTTCCTTGTTAGTAAAAGCTAGTCTCTTGCCATTTAAGAGAGGTGGATCTTCGACCGGGATTTTATATTTCCGAGTAAATAGTACCAGTTTAGTATTGGACGAGCTAATTGACAACCCACATCTGATCTCCACCACATAATGATTAGGAGGGCATTTTGGATAACCTCCTTCACCGTGCTTAAATATTTACCAGAGGCAGCTATCGCTACGTCGTCTGCATAAGCAATCGCCCCGATCACCTCCCTCTCCCTTGCTATGTTCCAGTACATATGAATGCTTAAACACTAAAATAAAAGGTTAGTGTCCCTAGTACAACCCAAAGCTAAATGCCAGATTGGCTTTAGAACCTGATAATCAGTATTTTGTTGTATATGTTTAATTTTGACCTTCGTCCAATAAGCCAGTACAACTGTCTATATTTAAAACCAAGCTCTATTCTTTTCTACCTCGCATAATTTTTCCATTTAAGCTTAACATCCAGTGTTAAACGTAACATGTATCTATGATAGTTATATGACTGGGACCAGAACGTTTCCTTGTAAGATTTCTGCACAGAATACTCATCTTCTTGTCTTACTCTTAAAAGACATTCAGATAAATATGATCTCAAAAGATCAACCTATAGCCCCGAAAACCTTACCTTTAGTTTGTGTAGTTAAACCTCGTGCCATCTGTAGTTCTATGAATCTGATCAATTGTTGCATCTCAATCCAAATTGGTGATCTGGTAATAGGTCTCTACTTTCTTTTACTGACTTAATTTTCCTCAAGAGTAGTCTTTACATTAACTCTGAAATATAGGGAGCAAGGCAGAAGGAACATAACAGCATTAAGCAAGTGAGTTAGTTTAGCGATACCTTTCCCGTTAAAAGCTCATACCCAGGAGCCTTTGCTGACTTCAGTTTGGATTCTATTTCCCTAGTAATTTCTTTCCGGTTTATTAGAGGATTGTACTCCCATAATTATTGCTCACTCGGTCTCATTCGGTTTGAAGATATCAGCAAATTCTTCAGCTTTTGATTTGTTAACCCTAGTCCACCTAGGTTTTGCGTAATTGGAGTTTTTATACTTTTGTTGTGAGTAGTTCGTATCTTCATCAGCGGTCAATTTCCCAAGTTTATTAAAAAAACGAAAACAATTACAAAATATCAACATTTAAATTCTTTATGTAAACATGACCTTGAACTTCAACTATGAGGAAATAATACACCAACAACAAACATAAACAATTTTGTTGTGTCTGATCGATTCATTCATAAAACAGCAAAAATTGAAAAAAAATTACGTTTTTGTTGTGTCTCGTAATTTTAAAACAAAAGGATCGACGGTTATCATCTGTTTCATTTTCCAATACAATATTTATGTGTGTATCAGAGAGAGACAGGTTGATTATGTTAAGAACGTTATGATCGAAAGAGATATACGCTTTATGATATATAACCATCTTAGTTTTTTTGTGCAATGAATGACGATAGACAAAATATAAAGTATGCGTATCGAGTGAGACAAGTCGTTTGTAAAAGTGTTGGTCTCTTTTGACATATTTTATAATCGCTATCTAGTTTCTCTCTTATTTTATTTCAAAAATAGATAAGAATAGGCGTTTATAATTTCCTATTAATTTTTTGGTTTCACTAGGCTCTTTATAGAAAGAGTTTTCCAATAGGAGGTATCATTATGACAAACAAACGAGTATTTCTTAAGAAACACTAATGAATGTTTAAGAGGTTGGTATGTCATTAACATTTCAAATTTTTTGAAAATAATTTGTTGCTTGCGAAATGGTTCCATGACCAATTTGCACATCTGCGAATATATCGCTTCGATAACGAACAAATTTATCTTTAAGGTCTTGAATCGATTGTGGAGCATTGAAATGGGCCTTATCTAGTAAAAAGTCTAAAGGTGTTTAATCGCACAGGATCTCGCTGTTTGTTGTTCCTGTGTCACGTAGTGTCGACTTGATGAAAAAAGTGGCGTCCACATCAATATTTTTCAATGTCGGACACGAAAAATTATTAATCATAACTCGGTAGCGCAATCCATTCCTCGTATCAGTTGCACCAGCCTCATTGGAAATGTAAGATCCAACTTCACTGCCAGCCCAAAAACCGTACAAAAAAATGACACGTTGAGGATCGAGAGGCTTTTCAACAATTATTCTTGGATTTTAAGCTCCAAATATGACAATTCAGCTTATTAACGAAGGCTCCGAGCTGAAAATGGACCTCATCAATGAACATGATTTTCGATGAAAATTCAGATCATTTTGATGCATTTGAAAGACCCCATCATCGAATATACAACGTTTATGGAGATCAACCGGCTTGAGTTCTTGTGTTAAACGAACTTTAAAATACTTAAGACCGAATTCTTTATACAAAATACGCTGTAGTGTCGTTTGTGAAATGTCTAATCCCATAAATGATCGAGGAATCGACCAACCTGGGCTTTCTTCAAAACTTCCGGCTACAGCAGCAGTATTCTCGGTTGTTCTTTCGACGACCGACAATTTTCACCATTTTTGTAGTGAATTTTAACAACTTCAATGCGTTGTTGAAGAATGTATCTTACCATTTTGAGAGATAGCCTAGTTTTTACTTGACAAATTTCAAAAGTCTTATACCCAAAATTTTAATAATTGTTCCACACTGTCCTTGAACTCAAGAGGATATCGAAGTTTACTCTTTTACGATCATATTTGGATCACTTTTAAAGCAAATGTTCAATGTCCTCTGTACAACCATACAAGTATAACCGACATTTTCCTGCCTCAACGACGTTTGTGAAGACATTCTATCCAATTTCCATGTTTTAAGGTTGCAAGTACCTCTTGCTTTTTATTTGAATTTTTGAATTTCCTCATTTTCCCCACAGACTCATACGAAGTACATCACAAGCAACCATAAAATCATAATCATTAAGCTCTTGATTTAAGCAACTTATTTTTGCAATCATATCGACTCTTTCACTACCTTTAGTATGCAGGTGTGAAGGTATCCATTGAAACAACTTAACTCTTATAAGCTCGAAGTTATTCAAACAACTTATTTACGTAAACATTGCTCTGATGTAATCCTTTCCTTGCTAATTAATTTTTAACCAGCCAAAAAGTCGGATAGTAAAAGTTCCCTTCTTTCTCCCGTCGTTCATTGCCAACTTGACTCCTACCATTATCCTACAGATGTTTTATCATTTACTCATAACATTTCCTCATTTTTAGAATTGGAATTTAAATTTCAACGCCCACACGAGAATCTGTATGTACAGTTAAATGAGCAAAGTATTTCATTTGCAAAATTCTTTCTTAACTGATAACACATTTATCAAAGCTTTTAAAGTATCTCCAAAAATTCAAACCTACAACTAGATTTGCAAGAAGAACAGTTGATGCCTCTTTTTGGATATTGCCGAATGTGTTCATATTGATCAATAGCCGGTTCTTTGAATTTTCCAAAAGTGAGTTGCTGCCTGCAATCTGGTTATCATTTCATTCACTAACGCGTTATCTGGCATAGTCATTCACACCGTGTCACGTATGGCGATCCACCTCTCTTATAATTGAGAGGTAAATTACATCCCTATTCTCAATCCCAAGATCTTGGAAGCATCCGTAACATGCCAGTCACACCAGAACTCTTAATTTCGGTTTACTCACCCTCTTGATAACATTCCGCCTACTTTTACAATTATCAGTTAGTTACACATTCACATCACCTATACTTGCTTCGATCATTAATGATCACCACCCAAATTCTCATCTGTTACATTCCATGGGGTTGGCTGGCCAGTTCGCTAGAAATTAGAGTAATATCTCTAGCTCTTACATTTGTTATACTTGTGGACCTTCCATTGTTCAAAATTACGAGATCGGAATCCAGAACGAGGTCAGTCAAAAAGTTTCCACATATACATCAGTACTACTATCCTTGAATGTGAAGTTGTATCACCTCCTACAGTCACGTCACTTTTATCACTAACCCAATCAAACTGTTGTTCAAAGGCTCTTAGAGTTTTTCATAAGGCTTATAGTAATTTTTTGTCGGTTTCCCAGTTTCCAGTGCCACTTTCAAAGGCCATGTCCCTAATGCAGGTTATATATGATATCACCATTCTGAATGTTCCTGGTCTTCTCGTATATCAATGTTTTTAGTTGGAATACCTTAGGGATTTGGTCATTTTCTTAATGATGACACTCCATATCTGCCGTTGCTAGTTAAAACTGCAACATGTATACCCGTGAAAACTCTTTATCTTACTGAAACTTTTTTGGATATATCAGTTAGGAATAAGCTGCTTCGTTCTCATACTTGCACCAATTTGGTTCTAAGCAATTGCCTTTCCTCGAGTTGTCTCTTAATATAACTTTTAGTATCTTCGTTCCAGTTCTTGTAGAAATGTTAGTTTGCTCGTGACTAACTCAGTTATTAGATTGTATATTTTATTATTTTCCTAATCATCGGATAATGTTAAAGTAGCTAGAGAATCGTGATTACATTGGGATATTATTGTCATCGTCACTTGGAGAATATCTGAGGCTACTGGTGGTCCCGGTTGACAAACCAATGTTATTGGCGCTGGCGTGTGCAATATCTAGGAGTAGTGTTTACTCACTACATTGCCTAATCAGTTGATTTGAAGAATAAAGAAGCGATCTTTTCACCAGAGATAGACCCATTGTCCAATTGTTTTAAATAGTACTTCACTGAGATATCTATTTTACTAAACATACTGTGACCGTTTAATCTTCTGCCTACCTCTACGAGACAAGTCCTTTCATCGAGAAATCAACTGGTATGGTTCTTTTACGCTGCATTGCTTTGTTTCACTCAAAAGCATAGACGTGAAAGTATAGGGTTGGCCCATGAGACCCAAACTCCGACATCTGGTGATGTGATTTTCTATCAAAAGTGTTTATTATGCCTCCGCTTTTACTAACACGTCAGTTGAACGACATTTTAGCCTCTTAAGACCTTAAAGTCCGGACAACATAATCCATGCAGATATTTCCAGCAAATCTTCGACTTCATTATCATGATTGCATAAGGCTCAAATGAATCTGCTTAACCGTACCATAAATTGACCTACCGTTTCTTCCAGTCGACGTCCTCATAGCTCATACAACAGTCATTACATTCTAGCAACAGCTTTCTCACATGTGGTAAAGATGTCATGGTTCAAGCGCCCTCAGTTAGTTTTGGCCGTATTTGTTAATGCTCCAATTGGCCACCCAACTCCTGCTCTTTCTGGTTGCAATTAAACAGTTGAATAAATTCTGGCTGCAGTTCAGCTGTTCTGTTCTTTATTTCACTTTAAACATTCAATGCTACCCATTTTGCCAAAATAAAGCTGTCAAATAAACATGCTCAGCTCGCAGAAACCGAGCTGAGAGCCGAATTTGCTTATAGAAGTCATTTAAGCCCACTGGTTCCTCGTTTCATAGCACAAAAAACACATTTGCACTTTATTTTGTATTTTCCAGTATATTACTTTATCAAAAGCTAATTAGACGAGAACCCTATACCTTATACATGTCCCTTTCCGAAACATTCGTCATAAACTTAAAGTTACTGTTCAAGATAATACTCAGAAATTTTGCTTTGTCAGTAAAAGTTTATATAGGAGCTTTCCGAGACGTTCTGAGTTTGAATCAAGATCGCCTAAACAGTACCTGGCTCATTATATTTGGAAGCTTCTACTACCTCACAAAATTTGCGACCAATCATCAATATTTTTTTAAATGGCTGTTAAACTGCTTGCTAATTTCATTTTACTCATTTAAATGCTTCGAGGAATACGTTGACTCCCAGCAGAACATAAATGTGATCACACCACATTAACGTGTCAGATTAATATTTAAATCTTATCTATTGCACCTCTTCAACTGCGCGTACTCTAAACACCTTATAATGTCTAAGGACTTCTGAGATTTGCAAGATTTATTTTGGGCACAAACTTGTCCGGAACAATATTCAACAAACCTATACTACAGTTAATAGTGATGTTTAAAAGTTTCAGTTTAAGTCCTTACAGCTCATAAGACACTTAAGTGACGCATGTTCAGTGATAATGGTGAAAGCACTTCTTTAAGTTATCACCAAACTCCCTTAGGTGAATAGGAAGTCAACGAAGTAAACCAATGGTCAATTTTGTAGCTCATTAGTTGGATACCATTGCGTCTTTCAGTTTAATGATGAAGTTGTATCTGGTTTTAGTCTATCAACTAATAAGCCTATTGATATAGGGGTTTTCAAACCAATGTAACGGGTTGAATTCAAGAGTTGTCACCAAATATAACAACGTCACCAAATATAACAACGTCACTTTGTCAAAAAATATGTTTTGGTTCGTGATATTTGGTTGCGCTAGGAACAGTTTCCAGAATCTTCGATGTAATTCCAATCACAGATTGGAATGTGTGGATTCACAAGAAATTATATATTTCGGAATAGTGCGCTTACCTTTGGTGAGGGCTTAGACCACTATTTCTTAATAGATAAGATATTATGAATTAATCATCGCCTCTGGCATAGCCTTTAGTGAATCCCCAATCAAAAAATGTCCTGGTGCTATAGCACTATTGTATCAGATGCATCGTTGGTTAGTGTTGTTAGTGGTCGAGAATTTAGGACGGCTTCGATTTGCGTGATGAGAGTATTTCTACTATCACTCTCTTAAGATGATGTTTTACAAATTTTATTCCTATCTCCCAAATTCCATTAAAGTATGGAGTGTGTGGAGGAATAAAACGCCAGTTGGTCCCATCATTGGCTAACAGGGCTGCTATGTCGTGAGATAGAGTTCATTACAGAATTTGCGCCAGTAAAATAGGTTCCATTATCCAAGAATATATCTGTACAAGGACCACGTGTGGAGTTAAACCTTTTGTATGCTGCTATTAATGCCTCTGTTGTGGGACTGCTCACTATCTCAATGTGGATGGCTTTTGTCACCATGCATACAAAAAGGGCGATGTATCCCTTGTTGGATTTGTTGCTTCTACCTTTGGTAGTTATAAGCTGAATAGGCCTGCATAGTGAATTCCCGTTTTGAAGAACGGTCTTCCGGGCCTTGATGATGGTAAACTGCCCATTAGTTGTTCCATGTTCTTTTTGTTGTACCGAAAGCATATTTACTACGTATCTTCGTATCAGTGATGTTACGGCTCGCTTATGCCATCAATGATCCAATATTTTTGCCTCAGAATTGTCATTGTAAGTCCCACTATGTAAACTGGTTTGATGAGTATCCTCAATTATCCGCTGCGTAATTATGTTATTTTTATTAAGGATTATAGGTTGTTTGCTGGCCATTGGTAGATTAGAGTTTGGAGTACCTCCCATCACACGTAGCTGGCCATTATCATCCTGAAATGGGTTAAGTGAGGCTAGCTTGCTGTTTTTGTCTAGCATTCTACCTTTAGATATGCTGGCAATTTCCCTTCCGATATCTTGCTCTTGGGTTAATTTTATAATTGTTATATCTGCAATCTTAAGTTCATAACAAGTAAGTTCTCCATTGCTTATTTTTTTCTGTTTACATTGGTTGATAAACCGCAAACAATGAATAGATTGAAAAATATATGTGGTTCCTTTGCTATTGTCATAACCACCACCTTTTCTTCCATCAGCTCTGCCTGTAATTTTAATGGTAAGTTCAGAAAAATCTCCACGGCATTCAATTGGAAAGATATAATTAGCAGGGTCTGTGCCACCATAAATTGTTGTTGATAAGTTTTCTTGGAGTTATGCCACGTGAGGCAGCGTCTGCTGGATTTTCTTGACATTTAACGTGATGCCATTTTATTGCTGGTACTATTTTATTAATTGTTGAAATTCTATTTGACCTTACAGGTGGCGCAGTGGTTAAATTGCTGCGGAAGTTGGAGCGGGAGGTAAAGGGTTCGAATCCCGATAGGGGCAGGATGCAAAAGGGATTTTTTATCATGAAATTACGATCTGTGGTGTGAATGAACACAACTATGACCCCCTGTTAAAGTGCAGAATTCATGGGGCGACCCATCTTCCATGCCGGCACTATATAGGCTGGCATGGAGCTATGCAATGCGCAGATGGTTAGGAAAATCGACCCTATACCCGTACGTCCTCGAATTGGCTGTAATGGCGTAAAAGTAAGGACGTAAATAAGCGAACCGCGTAAGAGTGGTGAGTACTTTGAGCCCCAAAACAGATTGCAAAGAAATAAAAATAAAAATTCGATTTGCCACAAATGTTTTGAAACGGCTTGGGCCTCCTAAAATCCAACATATTGTTATGGTAGAATCTGACCAAGTGTATGTTCTGACATTTTGGAGTTTCATGGTATCTTGTAGGTGTGTCATTAGTTTTGCTGGGTTGTATAATGTACCTAACGTTTTGATGCATTCATTTAGTTTTATTTGAATGTATCCATTAGCTTATTGGTCGCCAGAAATGTTTTCTAAAATTTTGGGTGAATTGGATGCCCATTTTTTTAGATTAAATCCACCCTGTGCTGTGAGGTCTCATGTATTATCTCATGTGTTACTCATGTATTGTCACGAGTGTCTCCTCAATGGTGTCTGCCCCAGTATAGGTAAGTCATCTACATACAAGTCAGCCATTATTATTTTAGCCGCTAGGGGACGCGTTTTCGTTCCTTCCATGTCTAACTGAATCAGTGACCTTACAACTAGGTATAGTTGGCAGCACAGGTTCCGTATGTTACAGTTTTTAATTTGTACGCCTTAATATGCTCAGAAGGAGCCTTTCTCGACAATATGCGGGGATAGTTTTGATATTCTGTATTGAGCCAAACTTGACGAAACATTTTTTCGATATCGGCTGTTATCACAAACTTGTGCTTTCTCCATGTCGGCCAAATCCTCTTGAAGCTTGAAACTATTCATCATAATGTCGTTTCATGAGACACCACTAGTTTTTTTAAGATGCATCAAAAACCACTCGAAGTTTAGTTGTTGTGCTATCTGGTTTGATAACACCATGTTGAGGTATATGTAGTATATATTCTCTTCAAGTTCATCTTCTGGCTTTTCTTGTGTTAGCTCCATGTGGTTTAGATCGATATATTCTTGCATGAATTGTCGATGTCTGTTGCTTTTTAAGAATCTTTGTATTCCATCAGTATTATTTAGCTACAACTCCTGTCCAAAATAGACATATTGCCATAGTTTAAGATATACTAAGCATGATGCTTGCCAGGTACGGGGATGGGCCAGCAACTAAAACACTTCTAAATGCAACCACTGCAACATGCGATTGAATAAAATGATTTAGAGTGTCATTCACTTCGTTTGTCTTTAGGTTTGGAGATGACCGGGTATCTGATAATTTTTGAACCAGACAGTCGATTTCGAATTCGTCAGGTCTTTAAAAATTAGCACACATTTATTTTTCTCGTTTTAGTTAAATTATATTCACATTAACACTAGTCTAATGTACAAATGGTGTGCACTATGCATCGATGCATTTCTTAACGTTTTAGGCGTCACGATTCAATTTTCACAACTGTATGAATAAAATATTTAATTTAATTCGGTTTTAATTAGAATTTAATACGAATTTTTTGATTGCATGTCTCAATGTCCGATATGGGATGGGGGGAGCTGTATAAAAAAAGAATTTTTTAAAAGAATTTCTAATTGTTTCGTTTCATTAAGATTATGAATATTGCTGTATGCGAAAGAAATACAATAAAATATTATTTGCACGACAATTTAACATAACTATTTTATAATGAATGAAATGGCACAGGTGAACAAAAAATTGTACGACATATTTTGCATGTTATATGCTATTTATGAACTATGCTGTTGTATACAGACTGTAGGGCTTTGTATGTACTCGTACATAAGGAAGAAGTAAAAAATAATATTTTAACGTTGTGATAAGCGCTACTCACTCTGAGGTTTAGGAGTTAATTCCAGCCGGTTCTTGACTGACAATGCCCATATCCGTAATTCGTTCCTAAATCATGTACCAAGGTATACAGGATTGCTCATGACTATAGTAGTTCACCTCTACTGATCTCTAATGATCTGGATCGGAATTGAACTACATTTGAGTCTTCAAGATTAAAGTGTACCAGCACAAATATTGGCGATTATATTCGACATTATAATTACACGAGAAGTATACACTGATTAAATTATTATAGTTCAGTATTGGCCCGTACCATGCCACCAGGACAGTCGGGTAAAAGATGAGAGATCGCTCTCCACATGGTATAACCATTGACATCGTAGCGATTGGATTCAAACACTTATGCAGTACGAGGCCGCTGTACTCGCTTTCTTTGATTCCATGAACCATATAAGATATTTCTCAATTACCCTTGTGAATTCCTCAGAAAATTAATCCTGAATAGACATACATACGGTCTGTATGTAAGAATATTAAATCTTAAACAGTGACTAATATGGAACATTAGGTCGACCAGAGAACAATTCATGTCTACTCTCGATTACCACATGAATATTGAAACCAAAATTTTCCATCTAGATGGCGTGAAACCCAAAACTGCTTTACTGTCAGCACGGATTGTGTTCATTGCTGAGTTGTATTAAGGTTAGTTCACTTCAGTTCACTTTACTAAAATGGAACTTCCTCAAATCGTTACATTTCTTCTTCCATCAGTCTTACACAGATTAATTTTTTGTATATTATCCGTAACTTGAATGAACCTTTTACATCGCTGTTTCGCAATAACTTTACAGAAAACAGTCCGTTCATACAGGGCTGTGGTGTGTTACATAGATATGTCAATGTTCCTAATAGACATTTTTATGGAGTAAGGATGTACTTGCTACTTTACGATCAGAACTATCACTCACATCATTAATTAACGGAAACAGCAACACTTAGAAAAAGTGGATAAGGAACTTGGACTCCTAAATGATTGCGGAAGTCATTCCAAATTTTTCCACAGTTTTCAGTCTTTCTGTTATTTGACAGGAAAAGTAGAAATTTACACGCTTCTATATTAATGGTACACTCTGTATTTCAAAATGAATAAAATTCGATCGGTTCACCGAAAGCTGCTGAAAAGCCTAATTGAACTTACTTTTTTCCCCAAGGTCACTATTTAGTTAGAAATATTATTTTATGAGGGGCCTTAACATAATGTTGATTTATCACGTTCCCATTAGTTTCTTGGTTTCATTTTAATATTCGAGCTTATGCTAACATCAGCCAAGTTGATGAATATTAGAACGTAAGGCTCGAACAACATGAGTTCTTCCATTCAACAGGAGGTTTTCGAAATGACCTACTATACTGACTAGCTATTATAACAATACAACCATAATCGATAGCACTAGGTCAGAAGCAATGTTTTCACAGCATCTGAATTGGTTTAGAAAATACTCGGGAAGTACGGTAAGCAAAGCTCAAGAAGCTAGCTCTTTCTAAAACTATTGCAAAGTCGTGGCTCGGAGAGATATCAACCCTCGGTTGATATCTCTCCGAGCTCGGTACCTATTTGACTACTAATGGTTATACATCATTGATGGGTAAAATCTCGCCCAAAAGTATATCTGTATCTTTGGTTTTAACATCCTCAAGCTGCTTACGATATGCCCATTTATTCCGGAACACATAGTTAATATCAACACATTGCTCCATTCCAAGCGAATTGGTTGGATGATGGTTACTGTTTATTAGTTCTCGATCCAAGCAAGAAGTCAAAGTTGTGTTCATAGTTCACCACTGATGCTGAAAATCCCTATTTTTTACATTCTGGTCCTATTGCGATTCTAACCCAATACTTAAGATTTTAGCACTATATCATTAAGTTATAAAAAACATGGAGGATAAGACACTAGATACCAATAGTTTCGCTAACCTACACTATAAACTATATGTAATGCTTTAGTTGCTATCTAAAACAATTTAGTTAATCGCATGTGATCGTTCCCTTACCCGATTTATTCACAACCAACCCCGTACCAACAATCTGCATCCATCTGTTTCGATTACGAGGCAGCTCTTCATACTGTTGCAAGCATTTAGAAGATAATCGATCTCTCTTTCTCTCTCTCTCTCTCTCTCTACACTGTGGAGCAATAGTCGGCGGCAGCGACCTCTTCGCCTACCGAAAGGTGGTTCAAAGATCACTGTATCATTCGGTTCAAATCAGCATGCAGAATGTGACCGAGCCAGTGTACTCTCAGTCCTTTGATTTCATGTACGATATCATCTTGAATATTGGGCAGAACACGGCCACTTTCCATTCTTCAGGCATAAATCCCGGTGAATTAGTTTTCTTTAGTGTCTATACATGGCCATTTTGAATTTCTACATCAATGATAATGAATGAATATCTCTGCGGTTTGCATTTGAGGGTATTCAAATTCAGCTTGTGATACATATGGAATATTAAGAAGGGCAGAACTCAGAGGTAAACTCAGAGGTTTCCATCCTGGTCCCGAATGGCACCGAGATCTTAAGGTATGTTCCAATTCGACGATTCCTTTAAAGAAACTACGAGAATTGCGCTCATTTCTGAGTGTTCTGGCTTTATTTCTTTTTGCTATTGGAAAACGAGTTTCCACGTCATAATGGGTTTCCATGTCACATTGCTCAACAGCAAGGCGATACCCCTCATCAAACCAATTTTTTGGGGCGTAGTTTGCACTATATTCCGAGAATGTGCTGGTTGGCATCGACAATCGAGGTTTTCAATACTTCCTAGACACCCTTCTTCAGATTGGTAATAAGAACGCAAAATGATCACGAATTTTGTTGAAGACTGAAAGTTGCCGGACGTTGGACGTGGATGAATCCATGTTTCCAAATGGATGATTGTATGAGGAAAGAGTGTACTTGCCACATTGAGATCCAGCCGATACTCTGCCATACATGTGATAAGGTTGTCAACTGCGCCAGGTTTCCGAAGTGACTACACGTTCCACGTACTGGTCCTCAATCTCGCATCCCGCTATTTAAGTGGGACGGTGATTGTTGTTTTGGCAGTATCTGATGTATTTTTGTTTGTTGACATTTTTAACATAGGTTTTTTTTTACGGATGCGATCCAACCAGATTTAGTCGCCTTCTACGACAAGCTCTACGGATGCTGTTTTGTTATTCTATGAGTCTTATGTTTTGTTCGAAATATTTACGAAACAGCGATGCCTCCACCCACCGGGCTCAAAATCATTTATTACCATATTTTTTTCGTCCGCAACTTTACACCAGTTTACCACCACTGCCATAATCCAAAATGTCATAACAATAATATATATGCATATGTTAAATTGCATGCAGTTTTGTAATTGATAAGCAAAACAAAACCCGAACGAAGGAAATGGATAATAAAGCATTTTTATACGTTAATTACACGAGACATTCCATAATTTTGTGGATTGTGGAAATATATCCACGACGCTTCAAAATGGGTGGGTGGGAGGTATATGTTTAGCTAGGGAAAATTTATTGCCCTCATTTAATCAATTGCATAAACCACAAAAGCTTAATTTTGAATAAATAATTGATCAATTATTTTAAAACCATTTAGATAAATGATTTTCTCTATTTTGAGAACTTATACATTTTGGAAAGATGAATTTTCCTTATCATATTCAACAAATCGATAACCCTACAGTAATTTTTCATATACGTATTACAAAATCAAAATACTATTTATATATGTACGAGTATATAGAGATCTCTAGTATTTATTCTTATGTATATACACGAGTATATGGTATATAACGAAACAAGAAATAAAATAAAAATATTTAAGATTTTATCTAGATAATAGAAAAATATGTCAATATTTTCATTGTTACAAGTTTTTTATTTTTAAATAACATTTTCACTTTAGGCTAAATTGAAATGAAAGCATATAACCCTCATCCTCATTTATATACATATATGCGACATTAATAATACACAGCATATATACCGTGTATATTCCTATATAATGCATCTAGAAAATTGATGCCCCCATTTCATCTCTGATTACTATATTAATGTATGACTATATATCTGCTCTAAACACTATACTTGTACAAACAATAGCAAACATAATATAGTTTTTAAATTATTTAAAACATTTTAAATATAATTATATAACAACAATATGTTACGATTGGTATGATTGATATGGAAACACGATAATGGATTATCGTTTTGTGTATAGATTTGGACGAGAATGGATTGTAGTTTTATTATAGTGTAATGGGTGTACTATATACAATGTAAACATATGTTTAACTACTGCTAGTGTATACGCCTAAGGTGCAATATACTATTGTGTTTTAGTCACTTACATAGTGTCTACAAAATAGTTAGGCAATATGTATATATATATATATATATATATATATATATATATATATATATATATATATATATGTATATATATATATATATATATATATATATATATATATATATAAATATATACATATATATATATATATATATATATATATATATATATATATATATATATATATATATATATGTATATATATATATATATATATATATATATATATATATATATATATATATATATATATATATATATAGTCCTCATTATGGAGAGGTGAAATACTAGACCACAGAGGACACATGCTCGCCGACTGAGCCGCTTTCTGCAATCGTAATAGTTTAAATGTAGGGCAGATACCAACCTATGAAAGAAGCAATTACGGCTCTTTCCTCGATGTTACTTTTGGTTCCGAAAGAATTGTTAACTTGCTTCGGAACTGGGAAGTTTTAGACAACGAAAGCCTTAGTGGTCATCGCTATATTATGCTCGAAGTGATTATAAATCAGTCAAATAGAAGAGAAGGACAGAAAACAATTGCAAATATAGGAGCTAGCGCATAGGTGAATCCAAACAAGAAACTTTTCGCCGTGGAAATTGCAGAACTGCGCAGATGTTGCAACTGCGCTAGAAGAAAATTATTGCGAGAGAACCGGCGTACCCGTGGTCAAGTGGATACATCTATCCCACAGGAATTGAAATGTGCAAGGAAGAACATGGGAATGGCTATACTGAAATCAAAAAAGAATTGCTGACAAAAGCTCTGCAACAGGATAGAAGAAGATCCATGGAGAGATGCGTATAAAATTGTAACCAAGAAGTTTGGCCGAATGGTGCCCACCATAACTGCAGAAACTGTCACCACCATAGTCCATACAACCACAAGCATTTCTACCATTCACTAGGGCAAAACTAGAGACTGCATCGAGAAAGCTAAAGATGAAGAAAAGTGCTGGACCGGATAGGATCCCACCAGAAGCGGTCAGAATTGCATCTGACGTCCACCCAAAAATAATCTTGGATGTTATAAACCAAGGTTTTAAGAATAGAGAATTTCCACATATCTGGAATATAGCTAAACTTGTGTTACTTAAAAAGGAGGGGAAACCGGATGGGATACCTACGTCATATAGACCACTCTGCCTGTTGGACATCTTCGGGAAACTATATAAGCACCGACAGCGTCACAGATTAATATACAAAGTCAACAGAACTGGCGGACTTGCAGAGAACCAGTTCGGTTTTCGATCGAGTTGTTCTACAGTAAATGCTGTAACGGAAGTCATGAGGTTTGTCGATAAAGCAGCTGACGGATCCAAACACACACGGCGTATCCCAGTAGTAATTACTCTAGACGTACGAAATGAATTCAACAGCGCAGATTGAGAGTTAGTCCAGAAAAGGCTTGAGGAATGTCAAGTTAGCCTGAGTCTTAGAAGGGTTCTTCAGTGCTATCTGAGTGAACGAAAAATCATTGTCGAATCAGTGGGCGTAGCTGCTTTGATGGAGGTTACGAGTGGTGTACCTCAAGGTTCCGTTTTAGGACCACTGCTCTGGAATATTCAATATGACGGTATTCTCAGAATTCCGTTGCCCGAGGACTCTTATTGTATCAGCGAGATATGAACAACAACTTGTGGAGCGAGAAGAAGCTGCAGTCGAATCCATCTCCAAGTGGTTCTGCACTCACCGGTTGCAGTTGGCACCGGAAAAGACCGAGGAAATTGTAATGACAGATAGGCGGATGCTTTCGCCTATGAAATTCAACATAGAAGGAATAAAAATAGTACCAACAGCAAAAATTAAGTACCTGGGGGTATGGCTGGACCATCGAAGAAGCTTCCAAGAGCACATTAGACAAACGGTGTATTGTATGGAGTTTTATTGTATGGAGTACCTGTATGGATCCGAGCATTGGATACTGCAAAGGCCCGTGATCAACTGGAACGAGTTCAACTACTCCAGGTATGTAATGCTTATAAGACAATCTCGTCTTATAAGCATTACATACCCGGAGGCAGCCTTCGTTATGGCCAAACATAGAGTCACAGTACTCAGTGGGACTTCTAAGGAAGACGCCAAACAATAAATGCTGGAACAATGGCAGAAACGAAGGGAAAGTGCAGACTCTGCGTCGAGGACCAGACAGCTGATCCCTAAAGTTAAAGAGTGGGTAGAGCGTAAGCATGGTGAAATCAACTTTCACTTAACGCAATTCCTATCTGCTGTCTGATTTAACAGCTATTTCTTTAAAATGCATATTTTAAAGAAATAGCTGTTAAATCAGAGAGGCCACACCAGAACACACTATTTTTCACAGTGAACGGTGGGAGCGGGAGCGTCGTGAGTGTACTGACAAAGTAGGTCAGCTGACAATGGAAAAAATTATCCCTAAGATGCTGTCGGAGGAGCGAAATTGGAACACTATAAATACCATGATAATGATGATATTACGTCATTAAATGACACAACATGAAGCTAACAACATACATTGATAAGAACATGGACATCCAACGCCTGAAGTTATGCAAATTTTGCAATACCGGTCATGTGGAGAAGCGAAGGGTGGGGTTGTAGTCGGTAAGAGTCCGGCACAACGCCCATGAGGGTTTCCTCCCCTGGACAAAATATATATATATATATATATATATATATATATATATATATATATATATATATATATATATATATATATATATATATATATAAATATATATATATATATATATATATATATATATATATATATATATATATATATATATATATATATATATATATATATATATATATAGTTATCACTTATAACGACATCGGTTATAACGACATATCGAAAATTCAACGTTATGATGGATTTGTTCATCAGTTTTACTATTTAACAAATAATTTCGGTTATTACGACAATTTGGATATAACAACCTATATTGCACTACAAAATTGTCAAATTTTTTTGCTGTACTAAGACTGAAAAAGTCTTCTATAAAAAAAATCTTCTTGAATAACTTTGTTAATAGGAGCTAACATGGATGATTGCTTGTTATAGCAAAAAGTAAATCACCCAGGGCCAGGTGCTTTAAAAACATTAAAGTTTTACCTATTGAATATACAGGTAATAAAAAAGGCTTGGATGACGTCCGAAATTTTCGAGTTCTATTTACAGAAATGGAACGCCGATCTGATTAAAAAGAAAAACCAGATTTTATTATTCATTTGTCACTCATTTTTGCCATCAAACACATCAACTGTTTTACAGCCATAAAGCTCATATTACAGACGTAATCTCTTATTAAAATTGATCAGAAATTTAGATAGCGGTCAAAAAACGATCGTAACATGGATAGATGCGGTTGAAATGGCTGCTACAGCTTGGAATCGGGTTAGTAGCCAAACAGTAGCCAACTGCCGGATTATGTTTAGAGAGTAATCCTGACACCGTCTCATTTATACGACGAAGATGATGAAATTCAAGTGAACTAACCCAATTGTCTCTTTTCATAGCAGCATATATCCAATATAAAAAAAATTGCGATAATTTTGTGACCGTTGATAGTTTAGTATTACCCGATGAGGAACGTCCATCAGTGACACTGACAAGAAAAATGATGATGACGATGATGATAGTACAGAGTTTATTCCTCGCTCAGTTACTGAAACATGCGATCCACTATAAAACGTTATGTGCAATTCAACAATTTGTCTAAAGAATTTACAGAGAATGTGCTTATTGCGACGTTCGGTTATAATGACGGATCCTACTGACATTTTCACTGTCGTTATAAGCGAATTGCACTATATATCTATAATTTATAAATAAATATATATATATATATATATATATATATATATATATATATATATATATATATATATATATATATATATATATATATATATATACAGTGAAAATTCTGAGAGCCTTAGATCTAGAGCTTGCATTATCGGTAAACGGTAAATCGATTTACCGGTTTTACCGTACAAATTTCTCTATCGAATTATCGGTAAAAAATCAAATATCTACCGATAAATTAACCACCGACTTTAATTTCTAGAATAGTAGCCAAAGGTAGTCTACCATTCGTAAAATGTTGTACCTCTTATGATTTAAGAATGTTACTAATCGCCAAAAGATACCTATTCCGTTCCAAAATCGTTCAAATTCAATAAGAAAAAATTCGTGATGAAATTGGTTAACCAATTGCAAGCCAGATACAAAATGGTGACAATTTTAGCCTCACACTCGACGAATGGAGGTCAATCGAAAACCGCTGATACATGCCTGCAAACAAGTCCAACGAAATTGTAGAAAACAATTTTAGTAACGTAGTTACAATTAAACAGAAGGTACAGCAGTCACTTTGAAATACTCATCATCAGCTATGTCTTACGCTTGGTATCCGCTATTTATTTTGAATCTGAAGTCTATGAAAAAGACGAGAGGGATCATGATTTTTCTGAGGGATTAAATGTAATAACAACAAATGATTCGCAAGTTCCATCCAATGGGAATTATAAAGGCACTGGAACCTGTAAAATTGGCAGATTTTACATTGTTAAGTGCAGATGTCACACTTGAATTCATGATAGATGAATTGTTTGCACAGAATTCAAATGTATTCCAGTTTCTACAAAACCCGATGGATCATGCCAGAACAACTAATTATAAAAATTATGGTTTATTTAATTTACTAAGTAAAACTGCAATAGACCAAAATATTGTTGGCATTATTGAGCTTTTAAGTATGATAATTGCAGATTGTAATATTTCTGACAATAAAACTAATTCATCTGATGATTAACCATAAATTATCGGTAAACCGAGCGGATTTTTATCATTTACCGGTAAATGAAAAAATCGGTAAATTTGCTACCCCTACTTAGATCCTTTTAAGCACTATGGAAAACCAAGTGGGCTGACATTTGTTGAAACAGCATCATTTTTTCGTGCTTAATCGAACAAAACTTTAACCCCTAAAGGCGAAAAATGTTCCGGAGGCAAGCTGGCCAAAGACAGGATAACTGTGATGCTAACTCTTTGGATATGGAACTTTATTGAAGCCAGTCGTCATCAGAAATTCTTTTAAGACGCGCTGCTTCAAAAACCTGGATGGATTAAAGCTAGAGGTATCATAAAATCGAAAAATTATTTTATTTCACGATAATGCACCAACATCAGATTGGATTTTTTTTCCACCCAATTGCACCTCGAAATTACAACCACTGGACAATGGGGTTACTGCAACGCTCAAAACATTTGCTTTTGGAAATATATAGAAGCCTGTGACTCACTCACAGATTTGGCAAAAAGCATTACGATTTTGGATGGAATCAATTTTCTTAAAGTCGCTCAAAATGAAATTTGTAATTACCTCGTGTCTTAAAACTGAGGGCAAACCCGAATTAATTGACAACCAAAAAAAACACTCAAAAGTTATAAAGTTTTAAAAAGTTTAATTTTTTTAAAAGAAAATTCGATACGCCGTAGTTTTTTAAGTACATCCTTCTAAATTTAAATAGAGTTGATAGTCGCTCCTGACTAGTTGTACTCCTAAAATATGTTTTGATGCGAAAAATTAACGTTCATTACTCGCTACCTTCTAGGGTAACGTCATAACTAAAGAACAAAGTTAAAACAGTTATCCAAATCTAAAATTTAACCCATTACTTAGAAAGTGTTTTAAAATACCCTCTAATGAAAGTTTTTGAAATGATTCAGAATTATAAGCTTAAGTCAGTTCATTCTTGAACTTGGCAAAATCAAAAAATTCACCATACGCAATTTTTAATGAGATTTACGACTCTAGAGTTAGATGACCAGAAAGTTGGCACAGAAATTGAAATCTATGCTGAACATAGTAGAAGAAACTAATCTACAGCTTGCTGCTGATTGTGAAAGAGTTCAGTCTAAGAGTTTCGACTGAAGATGTGCATAAATATTTCTAACCCTTGTTTGTGTTCCATTTATTTCTCGCGCAATTAACGCATCACCATCGTAAGCCTGAGTTATATATTTCGGTCCAAATTCATAAGATGTAGCCAGGTCTAGCTCATGTTTCGAAATTCCTTCTGCTGATTTGTTTTCACTCCACTATAAAGTGTAAAAACGCTTCTGATTAGCCCTGGTAGCCTTCTTCAAAAGCTGTATTTCACTAACCCGGGACACAGCAATTGTTACTTTTGCGCCGACACAGGTCTTATTTAGAAAGAGATTTAAATCATTCTAAGATAAAGTGAAGCCTGTTAGTACGTACACATACTAGAAGCCTATAAACAACCCTAGAAATAGTTGCCAGTAGGACTAGCAAAACTATGCTTAATCTGCAAACCATGAACCAATAAACACAGATTAAAATTACTTCACTATCCCAATATCCATATGTGCCAGATATACCACGGCAACAACCAAACAAAATTACTAATTTTATAATCACCCTGTGCAAGGACAATCTCATATTAACATTCGCCGATTTTTTGTTTGGCTCAATGATGAGCACTTTAAAATAATGTAGGGACCTTTTTTTAGACTTCATTGGCCCATTGTGAAATCCTTTTATAGACGTACACTCTCAGTCCCGAAATCTGATTGTTTTTCAAATGGAGCTTAGAATATTTGGTGGCTTCAAGATCGTCAGTGGCTCTTGAAATACCGATTGTAATCCAAAGCAGTGTGGTCTATTGGAAGAGTATGAAGAACTGGAACAATGTTCAAAGTTTGCGATGTTCGGAACATATGACTACTCAGGGAACTATGCCCCGTGAGAATGACCAGCAAGATTTTTAAAGGCTTCTATCATAGTTTAAGATCTCTTTTAGAGCAGTCCCGCAAAAGTGGAAGTCGCACCCAAACAGGCAAATTTATGAGCTATGTATATATTTCCATTGATACCCATGTGACGGGGCATCTAGTGAAGGCTAGCTTCATTCAGTCTGCCTAGTCAATTTAAGGAAATTATCGTCTCCAAAACA
The DNA here is from genome assembly GCA_963932295.1 of Tipula lateralis. NCBI lineage: Eukaryota > Metazoa > Arthropoda > Insecta > Diptera > Tipulidae > Tipula > Tipula lateralis. Next base: position 57,441,694 of record OZ010736.1, on the reverse strand, counting down.
AGTTTCGATGAAACAGTACTGCAACCAATTTTCTTTGGAGCAGCTTGGCTGTCAGAAAGATGATCTCTACAGTTCACCTATAAAGTCCACCTCCCTCATATTTGACAGTTCCCAAAAAGACAAGAATGATTGTCTGGGCCTTGTCGACGAGCGATTGTTTGCGATTGACAAACCTTTTGATGAAAAAGTAGAGCAGTAGCAGACCCACAGCAATTTTATGTTCTGCAGTAGGAGTGATGTGCATAGCTCCTACAATACCCAGTCAAACAAGTCTTTGAAGGCGATTTAGAGTTCTTTATCTAAGCCCGTTCATTGTTATAGGCCACCAATGAAGTGCGGCAAACGAGATTATAGGTCTGATCACCGAAACGTATAGCCAGTACACGCGTCTGGATTTTATTCTCCACGATTTATCAAATGACTGTTTGCATTTCCGGTAAATGTTACATGCTTTGTTGCCTTTTCCTTCTATATGTTTTTGCCAAGTAATTTTCCGATTTAACCAGATCCCCTGATACTTGACTTACGAAGAGAGCGTGATCGTATTTCCTAGGGTTGACTGAAAGACTGAACCCAAAGACAGAACCCCACCCTGAGGATAACCTTTTCGGGCGGTCACCGTTGTCAAGTGTTGTCTCCATGCCATCCATTTAAGCTGGCGAGATCATTGCACTGAAGCAAGCGTGGAGACTTCATGAAGTGGGTTTTCAGGAGATCTGCCTTTCTGGATGCGTGTTGGATCAATTTAAGCTAATCGGATAAACGAGGACAGAGAAATGTCAAATGCATTTAAAAAGTTGCAGATCGTATAAATAATTTATGTAAAAATCAATCAAAATTTTTACGAGCCAAATTCTAATCTTAACAGAAATAAATTAAATTATTTGCTCTACTTGTTCGGTTGATTTCATTTTTATGTATTTCGATTCTAATTTACTCGTTCTTGATGAAAACGTAAGAAAAATGTTCAACAATTTTCCTAATATTGTGTATGTACTCGTATGTAAGATAATTTGTACACATGACGTCGGATGATGTGTGTATAACATCTTTTGTGTTATCTGTACGAGTAGATAAAGACGATGTCTTCTCTAAGAGTGTTTATCCTATTTTAATTCTTTCGAAAAAGGTTGAAATTAAATTATTTGTTTGCATTTCCCAATCAAATGTTGTTTTTTTGATCAATTCACCCTTATTTTGATTTGTGTTGTTATGTTTTTGCAAGAAGGGTGCTTTATGGATTTGTTTAGTTATTTCAGTTTTAAATACAAACGCAAAAAGATTGATTATTACACAAGTACAGAGTGTAAATAAATAAATAAAATTCAATTAATAAATTAAATGTTTAATTTGATGATTTTTGATGAAAATTAATAGTTGGGTGCTATATGCACCCCATCCGGTTCGAAAGTTACAATTAGTTAATTTTACAGTCAAACGAAGTTAGGTTGGTCTGGGTTAGATGGTTTCATCATCAAAGCACTCAACTATTTACTTAACTAAAATGCTTTGTTTACTTATAAAGAGTGTTCGAATAGGAGGCACTTTTTCCAATTCAGATTTATACGTGACAACTGTGAGGTTCATATGACATGTGTGTTCAGTGTTCATTGCCCATGAATAGACTTAGGTGGGCACAACGTTTACAGAACCACATTTTCATTATTATTGGGTATATTTATTACCCGACTAGAGTGCGTAAAAGTAAATCTAATGTGAATATTGCTGCTGGAGCTGACAGTATAAGTGAAGACCGCAAACAATCAATTCGTCCCCGTTCTCAAGTTCTGGGTCCTCATATGGCAGATCTTGGTTTTAAGGCATACAAAATGCGTCATGTCATCTTTTGGCTGATGAACAGTCAGAAGAGATTTAAGAGCTTCTAATGCATCCGGCCAGCCATCGATTTATTGAAAGATCATTTTATTGAGAACATCATATCAAGAAATTAACCCATGAAGCCGTAAGATTACTTTTAATGGGGGTATCTGAAATCACTTGTTTAGAAGCGAATATAACATTCGTAATTACTGGAATAACGGCCCGAAATACCTGAAAGTGTGCTAGAAAATTGTACTCACAGGACCAATGGTTCATCTAAGAGCCAGTCCGAATTCGCACGTCACAAATACAATTTTTTGATTATCAAATTGATTTTTATACGTTTAAAACTTCCGGAAGCTCTTAGTGGATCGCCCTTTATTATCCGGCCCTTTATAATTAATTATAAAGGTTCTTTGAATAAAATAGTTTTGTTGTAAATTAATTGTAACTTGAATAGTGATTTAATTTGATAGCTGGTGTAAATGTTTGTGCTCTATATTTGCTGTCTGTTTTGAGGCCGTCCTAACTTACAAAAAAATTTAATTGTGTACGTAAGACTGTAAGGGGGTCATAAATATCTACAATCACATCACCGATCGTAATCAGATAATGAAACATCGCTCTTTGCATTAGATTCGCGCCCCTACCTCCGCCGTTCCCAGTACCAAAGATTTAATCACTGCGGCTATAATTTATAATACTTACTGCTACCTGGGTTAAAGTCAACTACATTTGAATTCAACCAATTGCCATCATGATTGAAAAAGACTTCAATTGCCCAGTTGCAACTTCAACCTACGCCTTAAGGTATCCTTGATGGAAGTGAAATTGAACAGGTGATAGGTCACAGCTCACACTTTTCACGACGTTTCGCCTAGGTGTTTAATCTCAGCCTTTGTTGAACTCCTCTTAGAGTAACTCGCCATCGCTTAAGTTCTCGACAGTTTTATATATTTTTAAGTCATCTGCAAACAATAATATTTTTTTTAATGTAAGGAACAAGATGGGAACAGTGTGCAAGAGCGATGTAGCTTGAATTGACTTGGACGTGCCATTAGATACCATGGCTAATAGAGTCAAATGCCTGGTGAAAAGTTGGTGATCACCACGTCAACTTGCCTGTGGTTTTCTATAACTTTGATTGTGCTGCTGGAGAATTCAATAAGGGATATGTAGATGTTGATCTCCTATATAGTTTTGAAACTATTGGTACGGCGAAACATGTCGAGGCTCCACTTCTTTGAAGGATTTGCATATTACACGTTCAAATAATTTGGGTAAGTATGAAATGGGCGTCGTACCTCCAGGTTCGAGCTATAGGGTTATTCAGAATATTTTCAACTTTAAAGGAAACTCTCCCAATCTCAGCTGGTGTAAACATTAAAAAAAAGCAGATATTTGATAAGGACCACAACCATCACCAAATGTTTTCAGAGCCTTGTTTATGTCTTCTATTGAGATATGTGGTATGACAATATTTTCGTACCTATCGACGTCTTCTGGCTTAAAAGCATATTGAAAAAAGTCTGCCAACATGTTGGATATGTTACAATGTTTCTAAAAAGAAATTATGAACATGGCAGACTTAAGTTTCCTTTGCCCCAGTGTTTCGGTTTTTGTGGCCTAATTATTTGGGCTTGATTCTAGTGTTTTATCTTTAGGTTTCTGCGTAACTTCATCAGTTGATTTGCATTGATAGTTCTAACTAGAAGTTTATGAAGTTGGTCGCGGTTATTGAAACGTCAGTGATTGGTTTATTTAACGTGAAATGGGTGGTGTTAGAAGTGATGTTAGGGGTACAGATACCCGGATATATTTCTTTTAATGCGTATACCACTCCATCTGGAAATCTATAAGTTGTGCTTAAATGTTTCGTCCTGTCTAGATATGGTTTTGAACTTTGATATGCCAGAATCAACATTTGAGGACATTCTCTCGGCCAAGATACAAACATGTGCTCATCTATATGAGTGTTCTTCTTTTAAGTAGCATTCAGGAGATAAGAGGCAACCGTACGATAGGTCGTCATAGTTTAAACCAACAAATCAATTTTTAATCTTATGTCACTAATGCAATGTTTTTAAAACTAAGATCCCTTCCTAATAGATGAGTAGTTAGTATATTCAAGTATATTGGCCTCAGCCTGGAACTGCTTGAATCGATTTTATCTCCGGTTTCATCATTTCCGTGGGCAAAGACAATTTAATAACACCTTAAAGTAGGTTTGTAATGGCTCCACTATCTCAGCGAAATGTTTCTTATCAACACTTTTAATCCTAAACTGATTCAAGAGGACATATCTTTAAGGAAGCATTTTAATTTATGGTCCGCTGCTTCTAACCTTTCATTGCTCAATACAAAAGAACAACAGATGCATCTTAAAGAATAATTGAAAACTCTCCATTTGTTTTCTTCTCGATTTCAATCTTTCTTCTTCTTTCGTATCATTCGTATCAGAGATATTATATCTGAGACAAGTTCAGACCAAGGGAGAGAAAAACAGTGATTTATGATAATCGACTTAGACTTGAACACTATAGGATCGAATTGAGATCAAATCCTGGATAGCTGCAAATGAAGTAGATAGGAGTTATTATTCCCTTCAATCAGTCGTCATATATTATAAACGTGATAAACCGATGGCTGGTTCAGGGCCGATCCAGATTATTCCTGACTTATTAATCCAGATTTTGCTTAAGAAACAGCAATGTTGTATTCAGATATTATGATCTATAACTGACCACTTCAATTTCTAGAGGACAATAACTTCTGCGTGCAGCAACGTAATAAAAAGATCACGAATGACCGAGAGCCAAGTCAAAGATGAAAGCGCACCTCTTACAATGGTAATTCGTGAATGTTATTGGAAGAAATAGTGCTTCGAGAAATAGAGCGTCTATGTAGTATGCCAGTACGTAAGTATGCCATAAAAACGGCATCTCCAATTACAACCTGTTTATAAAGCTCAAAACAATGCTATAGTGTAAGATGCATGCACTGAACACGTTAACGGAACACTCGCAATTCCATTAACCTTAGATCCAAATACATCCTTTTTTCCTGAGAAGGTTTCCATCAATTTCAGGAATATGCTGGTAATTTTAATGGTTAGTTACAAGCAATTGAATGTGGTTTTCAGGTTGTGACCGTTGGAAAGCGAATATAGTCAAATTCGTTTCTCAACCGTCCAAAAGAGCGGCGGAAATTTAGCTTCTATTACTTGTTTGAGTGTGCATGGACCGTCGTTGATCAGATTGACATTATGAGAGTCTCGCTCAGAACGACAGTTTCTTCAGTTATTCATTGAAGAACCGATTCAGCAATGAGACAAAGATAATTCCACCACCTGGCTATATATGTGTCAGTCTTTCTTTAAAGTGTCATCAGTACAAAATCAAGCAATTCCCTTGTGACCTCTTAAATTAGACTAAGAGTTCTTCAACCTCTTTACCTGAGAAATTATTCATATAAGTCTGAAACTTACTTTAGATGGAACTAATTACGTTTCTACGGCGATAAATAGAAATGTTGAAGAATTGTTTCTGCATTGTTATGGCCAAAATCTGTCATTCATTCTTTTTATTTTGAAGATCTTACAATGACGCGTGATTGTTTTTGCCACACAAACATGTCGAGCTACTTTACTGCAGTCGCTAATATAAACGCGTTTTTTATAACGACCTATAATATCGAGAGTTTCTGTATCAAGAGCATTTAAGCCTGTCTTTCGAAAGTTCTTTAGTGTCTGATATCGATCGTGGTCGATACGATAATTTCTTACCATCAACATGTGGTTACATGAATGACGACTTTTTCGACAGATGCAATACAAAACGCTTTTCGATTAACATGCATTTTGTTGCACCTAAGATATACAAAATCAAGACTTTGCTCAGAACTTATGTTCTGAAATTTTTAAGAATTACTTTCGAGATCGTTAGTAACTTTTTAGATACGATCCGAAAATTTCTTAACCGATGAGAATTGTTGCACTTCCCTTGATGATCTGGGTTTATTTTTCGCAATATCCTCAAATTTAAATTCGAGAAAGTCTGAAATTTTTAAGAATCACAATCAAACCAAATGGTTTTTCATTAAGAGGTTCCATTTTGAATAGCATCACAGCAGTCTCAGTTCGGAAAGCCAAATCACTTTTTGGTTTGCGTAAAGAACCTTCTCGGCCGGCAATAGTGAAACTAGTGCAAAAATTTGAACTGTTGGGAGAAGCTAGTGATGTGAAGAATCAAAACCGTCTGCGTCGCTCAAGAACAACTGAGAATATTGCCGCCAGGTTTGTCGATTCCTCGTCGATCTTTGGAATTAGATATTCCACAAACGACATTACACCGTATTTTAAAGTTCTGTAACACAAAAATGCTTCAAAATGATCCGGATTTTGATCAAAACATCATCTTCAGTGATGAAATTCATTTTCACCTCGGAGACTAGGTTGATAAGCAGACTTGTCGCATTTGGGGCTCAGAAAATCTAAGACTGTTTGTTGAAAAGCCTCTCCATCCTTAACGTGTCACTGTTTGATGATGCTTTTGGGTTGGCGGTGTGATTGGACCTTACTTACTGTTATACGGTGAATGGGTTGCGCTACAAAGATATTGATTTTCAGCAAGACAGTGCTACGTCAAGCAACGAAACAATCGCAATTTGGAAAAAAGATCGTGTTATTTTTTGAAGCGGTCAACATCAGCAGGTTGAAAGATCATCGTAGAGTTGTGGTACAAGCAAACTAATACTATTTTCAATTCTTCACATAATTTGAACAGGGCATAACTTAGGCGCGTCTTATGGCCATCGACTCTTTTATATAAAATAAAAACGCTTCCGAGGTTTTTCAATCTGAATCGGTTTTCGTGTACTGGATACCCTCTGAAAGTGAATCTATTACATCTTTCGGTTTTTTTTGTAATGAAATACAATCATAGGTGAAACTACAAAAGTATCAACAGAAAGCAGAACAAAACATAGTGACGCTCTCCTTATCTCGACCTTGATCCGTTCCATATACGTTATTGACAACTTTAGGAGCCAAAACAGTTCCACCTTTCGGACACAACAAAAACCCTGATTCGTCTCCATTAAAGATCCGACTGAGGTCCCTAAGAATATCGTCCATTAATCCTTTTGCCCTAAAGTATTCTTCAATTTTATGAAACTAATCTCTTATATCTTTCTCGGATACACATATGTACTTGAGTAGGTAACCGCTTCCGGAATTCTAATTAAAATTTCTGGGTGTCTTTTTAGAATGCCATAGTACCACCATTTACTTTCTGGATAATTATTTTTAAACAAATTTTACCGGGCAACCACCCAGGTGGCGCAGCGGTTAAAGCTGCGGCAGTTGGAGCGGGAGGTACCCGGTTCGAATCCCGATTCGGGGCAAGATGCAAATGGGTTTTTCACCTTCGATCGTTTGGGCGATCGGTGTGAAAAATGAACATATATCTGGATCTCCTGTCGTGCTTAGAATCCATGGGCCGACCCATCTTCCATATCAGTACTGTATGCTGACATGGAGCTATGCAATGCGCAGATGGTACTACGAAAAAACTTAGCTGTACATAGAGTGGTATCTCAACGGACCGGTCACCGGTCTAAGTGTGCGATAGCAGCCACAACAACCTAACCTAACCTTACCTACCGGGGACATACTTCTAAAAATTCTTTAACGACGCCTTGAGCCTCGTGCTTTCTCCTTGGAAATCCTCTAACATGATTCTCGAAAGTCGATTTAACGATCTTTTTTCTTCTGCTTCTTATTTTCTAACACCCCAATTTTATAATAAATAAATATACGCCACAAGAACGAGCAGAAATAGTGACAATATTTCAGCGGAAATTACATCGAAAAGATCCTAATCGTTCAGTGCCTCACAAAACCACAATTTATCGTTTACATGCGATTTTTCGACAGTACAGTACGACCGCAAACAGACCTCGTTCTGGAAGACAACGAACGCCTCGTAACGCGGAAAATATGGCTCTGGTGCGCGATAGTGTTCTAGAGTCTCCAGAAACTTCAATTCGGAGACGTGGTTCCCAGTTACTCATTCTGCACGCAGTTTAAGGCGAATTTTGAAAACTGATTTGAAAATGTTCCCGTACAAAATTCAATTAGTTCAAAAATTGTCATCGAGTGATTCTGATCAACGAGCTGAGTACAGTAATACAATCCTAAGGCTCTCTGGTGAAATTTAAGATTCTGCGTCTAAATTGATAATGCGATGAAGCCCATTTTTATCTCAGTGGTCATTTCAATAAACAGAACAGTCGATTTTTAGGAACACGAAATCACCAATTAATTCAGCACACATCATTGCATCTACTTTAAACAGCTGTTTGGTGCGGTATACATGCTGGAAACATCATTACTGTTATTGCCGAGTGGTACCAAGACATGATTAGAATTTTTCTTGTGCTTGAAATGAAAGAACAAGGAATAGAGGAAACGTGGTTTCAACAAGACACGCAGCCTTGGAATTTGGCTTGTCTGTTGCAGAAGTTCTTCGTATGTCCTAACTGTTGGCAATTTGTACACTGAGGTATACCTTTTACCTTTTTAGGTGGTTCAATAGTCACCGGAACAGGTCTACATAAACCAATGGGAAATGTCTAATAATTTTCTCATTATTAACTGTCGTTTTTTTATAAATGTTGATAATATTAGTTACTTTATGGTCATGGTCTCTTTGCGTAAGGGTTCCTTTTAGAGTGCCTGTTGTGGTGGTTTTGGTATTTTATTTACATCTGGAGTTTGGGGTGTTCAGAGTCTTCGCTCTTTATTACGATCTACTTTGTTTTGTCTGGGAGTTCCTCTTCATCCGTAAAATATTCACTGTCGAGATTTTGTCAGCTCTTACTTCTATAATTGGCAGACATAGATGATTTCGTTTGCTTCTATAGTTGAATTTGTTACATTTGGTATTGTTACATTGTAATTCATATTGCTGGCATTTTATCTTAAGTTCGTTATTCTGACCCTCAAGCAAGGCTAATTTTGATGTCATTTCATTGCCGTCTTGACGCTGACGGTGTCTTTGGACTAATATTGGAGTTTTTTAGTTGTAATAGTGATAAGTGGCTCATACTTATATCTAAGCTTACGTAGTAGTTAAGCTTTCCACTACTAAATCAGAAGTTGGCTCATTGTAAAGTTCACACATCAGTGTGGTGCTCTCTGGAGGGGGAGTTGATGGTGGTGTTCTTTGATGTGCCTCTTACTTTTTCCACCAAAGGGCCATTTATTTATCCCTAGTTCCATGCTTCCAGTAGTGCTAGGAAAAGGACCAGCTTGGTTGCCTACCGATGATTTCCTTTGTATTACCGCGTTGCTCCCTTCAGAATCCGACATTACATTATTTATTGTTTATGTTGATGTGTTAATATTACAAATGAACAATTAAACTCAAAGGGCTCGCGAAGGACTCATGGCTACTACGCTTCCCTTATATAAAGGTTCCTCAAAAATGATTAATTCTCCATGCTCATGTTGGAATCGATCATGTTGGGGCAATTTGTGATTGCGTTTTCCCAAGTTAGTGTACTGTTTTTATATTATTAAATTCTTACGTAAATAAAATACAACTTGAATTAAATAATTAATTCTTTTATTTACGTTATAATAATTTGCTGGTTTTAATAGATCTTTATTGTTCGACAGATAATATAAGAGTGACTGATTTTAGAGAAAAGATGATGAATCTACTTTTGTATTAACATATTTTTTGTATCAAACTTATCTACTTTAATTAATGCTTAGTACTAAAAATCATTAAACGTACTCGCTAAAGGTACTCTTAACATTAATTTTTGTAATCTATTACAATTTGTAAGCTAATTGGTGATAATAAATTTGACAGATTTCTTTACATTAATAGGTTGCATTAATTAAGATAAATCTTATATAGGATGACAAATTCATAATAGATAAGTAGATGTTTGTACATTTTATATTTTATGATGTTTATAATAAATTGTTTTAGATAGTTTGGACTGGTTGAAGACAATCGACGAAATATTCAACACATTGATGCAGATTTATTCATTTCTTTGATTGTGATCTGTGTTCGAACAGATCACAAGAATATATTTCAATCTTTAAGGTATTCCATTCATTCTAATCGATATCGACATGGTCCCACTGTACTATCCATTCTAGTGATTTGGCCTAGGTAACTTTGTGATGCTAAATCTCTTGACTCTATAAGAAAATCGTTTTGTCGAGATTTAACCTCTTGTCTACAGATTTCATCATCCTACATACCAAATATATTTAAGAGAGTCTCATCTCAATCAAATTGTTTGTTGTGCGGCAAACTAATGTGCTCAAGCTGGTGTAACAAATTCACTACACACAGATCAAAAGTCATAAATTCATTCTCTATATATACGTTACGAGTAATGTCTGTATATCTACAGAACATATACACAAGAGTATACGTACATTAAGAATCAATACGTTCCACAAATATTTACATATACTCATTTTTTTTCCCACCTTACACTTTACAAAATTAAACAATCCGTCGTAGACGCTGTATTCAAATGATAGTGGAAGCATTTATTCGCTTCCCTGCAATTCAAACACAATCATGTGAAACAAACTTCTATAATTTTTTTTTTGCTTTAATTTAACGAAAAATCAACTTTGCTCATCTACATATTTCCCTGTACGTGTACATACTCGGTACATATTCAACTTGCTGTTTGATTGGAAAATCAAATACAAGAACTCGTCGATATGTGAATGTGTGAAATCAGTGACCTGAAAATTATTTTTAATATATGATTTAAATCCTTTATCACGAGTCGATCTGCGGTTCGATTGTCGTGTACGAGTATAGCTCACCAATAAATCACTATATACTCGTAAATGGGTGGACATTTGACTTAAAATTAATAAATTAATTTACTTAATGACTGAACGTATGTGTGTGTGTGTAATTACGTATGTTTGTTTATAATCAATTGAATTCAATTAACTTGGTTATTGCACTTAATTAAAATCTATTTAATTATAATTTTTTGTCGGGAAAATAACAAAAATTTCCCCCTGTTTTTTTTGGCTATTTGAACGAGGAGCATATGTTTATGGTTCCCACATTAGGTATAATGTGACTACTGCATAAATATATAAATTAAAATATTAATAAATTTTTATAATCAACAAAAAATTTATGAATATTACTCGAATATGTGTTATAACCGAAAAAAGTAGTAAATAATTTCGATATGCAAAATAAATGGTCGGATGGTTTGGAATTCCCGAACGAATTGTTTGTAGTTGAGTCAATCAAATATTTGCATGCTGACTTACAGACGACAAGCGTATATATTCTATTCAATCATCGATTGGAGGGATGCGGGTGGTGTTTATTTTATCCATTCAATGGGTTTATCTCGACATACGGAGATTTGAATATTTATCGTTTATAAATATTTATGAGGTTTCGGTAACTATATGAACTGGTGACTAAATCAAATAATCCTTTTGATTTTAACTTTTTGTTACGGGATAAAATTTAGTTTGTGCAACTGTTCTCATCTGCTTATTCCAACAGAATAGTAATCAAACTAATTGGGTCTAAATATTAATAACCTCGATCACCGACCAAATCTGTTGGTTTGTCTGTTTCTATCATTCCAAGGGGCACTCGACTCTGGCCAAATCGATAACAGACGGCTAAAGGGCCGAATTGTGTATAGAAACCATCTGCACATTGTTTCATGCCAACCTATAGTACTGATATAAAGGGTTGGCCCATACATTTTGCACTCCAACTGAGAATCATATAGATTCCAGAAGATGCCAGATTGCTCTCTACGTCGAGAAGCCACCGTTACCAACCAAAAGGCGGCTCTCCCTTAATCGCTGTATCATTCGGTTTGGATCAACACACTGAACGTGACCTAGCCAACGTATACTCGCTGTCCTTTGATTTCATGACGATATGGGGACACTATTCACTTCTTCAGATTGGTAATTAGTTCATTTATCAGACCGTCACAGGTGAATCTCGATGTGTATTTCTCTGTCCTCTCTGACATGTACGAAAATTTTCATCGTAGATTTGCAGTGACCATAGATAATGGTCTTCATCACAAGTAAACCAACCACAAGATGAAGACAATGAGTCTTCATCTTGTGGTTGGCTTACTTTTGATAAAAGCTTACACATTCGATTATCGACTGCTTCAAAGTCCAAGACAGCCTTTTTTACCTGTGGCCCAATGAGAAATCCAACTCCAAGATTTCCGAGGTTATCTCCACTGTGTAGCAACATAAAGTCTTGGGACACGTGAGTTTCCACTTCTAGGCCATCGAGATTAATTGGATCGCTATACGAGTTCTAGCCGATGGTACACACAATACTTATTCCCAAACAATCCTTTTTTTGTTGGGTGGCTGCTACCTTTTTTTGTTGGGTGGCTGCACACTTAGACCGGCGATGGTCCGTTTTGATATAACTTCTATGTACGGCTGGCTATATGTACGGTTCGATTTTCGTAGTACCGTCTGCACATTGCATAGCTCCATGTCAGCCTATAGTACTGACATGGTGATGGGACGGCCCATGGATTCTAAGCTCGACAGCGGATCCAAATGTGTTCAATCACCCCACCGATCGCACCGCCCAAACAATCGATGGTGAAAAATCCCTTTTTGAATCTTGCCGCCCCGGATCGGGATTCGAACCCGGTACCTCCCTCTCCAACTGCCGCAGCTTTAACCACTGCGCCACCTGGGCAAACAATTCTTATCTCGAACAAGTTTTGAAACGTCCATGCTTAAACTCTATTCAAGGGCAAGGTGGTGCTTCACACGCCAGGATCAAAGTAAAAGTTAACAATCCAATTACGAATAATGATAGCACTGTGCGAAAATGCGTTACCATGGAAGCAAAATCCACAATTCAGTTTTCTGCCCACAATTAAGGTCTCTTTTGGCGAATTGCTTCACGCAAACATATCATAACGCCCAAATAATACTCTTTCTTTACGGTCTGGCCTTCTGCACTTTTCATGATGCACTTCACCGTTGTAATCCTTGAAAACCGTCAGCATTGCCTTGTTTTTTGACTGAAAACGACGTGTTTTTTTTGGTCTCGGCTCAGTTGGTGAACGCCATTCACTTGCCTGATGTCTGGATTGCGTGTCGTACTCATAAACCCACGTATTGTCTCTAGTAATGATCCTTTTGATGAATAGATCGGATTCAACCTCGTAAATCATGTCTTTCCGACGTCAACACGGTCTATTTTTTGCACGGTTTTTTGACACCAACTTTGCTACACGAATGAACTTTTTGATCAAGGTTGTATGTCGCATCAATGGGATGTCGGATGACAGAGACAGCAAAGACTACACAACATTTACTTATAGGTCAAGCAGCAACCAGCTAAGGTTAATACAAATGGGTTGGGTGACCGCTTGGGAACATCATAGAGGTACAAATGCAAAATTGAAAAAGAGAGAACCTACCCCTAATAGACCAGTCTGCCTTATCCAGCACCTCTGGAAACTGGCTACGAATACTAGAAGAAACAATTCAAATCGACAAACAACACAAAAAAAATATCGACCATTGGCTATCGTACCCAGTCACGATTTGGAAACTGAAACATAAGAACTCTAACGGAAACATTAAGGCTAGCACAATTTGAGAAGGATATGAAGCGATACAGGATAGAAATTTTCGGCCTCAGTGAAGTAAGATGAAAGTACAATGGAGACATAACAACCAGCGCAGAAAATTATATTATGTTCCCTGGTAGAGTTGTCACGCCCGAACAAGGCGTAGTAGGTATACTAACAACCGCTTAAGGAAAGAAATCACTCCAGCACGATTCCACTCAAAATACAGAAATGCAACCACAGAAGAAGCAGATGACATAATCAAAGATTATTCTACAAGCCATTATATCAAGTGTAGACCAAAATGACATCAACATTATCCAAGGAGAATTGACAACACCGGAATGGCGATAATAATGGGTAAACACGCATTAGACTCTGCAAGGAACAACAACGGAGACAGACTCATCGAATATTGTCTCACAAATAAGCTATATAGGCAGCAGCAAATTCCCACCCAAGAAAATCTATAAATACACCTGGACATCGCCAGATGGCAGAACGAGAAATCAAACTGACCATGTACAGATAAATAAAAAGTTTCTATCCAGTAGTATACTGGAAGAATTCCGCAAAAATGGAAAGAGGGTTTAACCATAACGATTCGAAAGAAAGGCGACTTTACAGAATGCAAAAACTAGCGAGGCATCTTCCTTTTTTTCGAAGCATCTCAGGCTCAATTGGCCCATTCTGATATCCGTTCCCAGACGCACACTCTAAGTTCCGGAATCTGTTTGTTCCAGTAATGAAATCCAAGATATATGGTATCCTCAAGGTCATCAATTATTTGTGAGCCGAAACAGTGCAGTCTATGAGAAGTGCAATATGAAGAATAGGAGCACAAAAAGTGCTCAATAGTTTCTTCCTTCCCGTCCACACACTGTTTAAAACATGAGATGTTTCGAATTTTCATTCGAAACATATGACTATTCAGGGAGCAGTGCTCCGTAAGAATGCCCAGCAAGATACTTAAAGTGCGTCTATCATAATTTAAGGAAGACTGGGATCTTTGCTGGTTTACTAATCTAAAGAAGATTTTGGATAAACGACAAGATATGAGGATATCTCACCTCTTTTGGTGCAGATCTCCAAGGTGATTTCTTGTTTAAGAGATAGTGACGTCACTCCTTGAGCGGGCTCAGGTCCCACAAAAGTGGATACCGCCTTCAATCGGGCTATTTTATCGGTCAATATATTCCCTTTGATACCCATGTGACCGGGTATCCAGTGAAGTCTAACTTTATTCAGCCTGCCTAGTAGATTTAAGGCACTTATCGTTTCCAAAACAAGTTTCGATGAAACAGTATTGAAACCAATCGCCTTTAGGGTGGACTGGCTGTCAAAAAGAATGCAGATACGACGATCTCTGCAGTTTATCCCTTTTTTCAGGGAAACGCGCCAGGTTTTCTACGTGCCTGCTCGCTCCAGGTGCCGATCCTCAATCTCGTTTCCAAGCACTTAAGCGAGGGGTTATTGTTTTTTTGGCGGAATCCGATTTTTTTTTCGTTTGTTGATCGTTTTAACATTTGTAGTTTCTTTACGGATGCGGGTCGTTAGCCCAGCGATCTAACCAGATTTAGTAGCCTCCTACCACAAGCTCTGGGTAATGTTGTGGTGTGGTATTATATGGGTCTTATGTTTTGTTCGTAATATTAACGAAATATGAATGCCCTCACCCACAGGATGAAACCGATACTAACTAGATGGTGATTATTATTATTAAACTTGACTGGAACCCGTAAAGGTTCCTCACTTAATGCCACATCGGGCCCATGGTGCAAACCTAGGATTTCATCAAAGCACACAGAGAAGACAGTTGATATACAGGAATATTCCTGGAGTTGAATTCAAGGGATCTGCTGATGAAGTGTAGACTGTTATCAACATCGTCAAGACATTCGTCGCATACTGGCAAGTCCCATATCGCATCGGATGACATTTGAAACGGCCATGGCCAGTTAGTAAAGAAACCAATATTCTCAAGTGTCCTTTTTCAATGAAATAACGTATTTGGTCAGCTTTGGGTTAAGCCCCCTTACAAAGTATTTTGCCTTATGGTAAGTAGGGGCGGTTGACCATGTCAGCTTTAGATTCGATAGGGTAACGGTTTTGATCCGGTTTTGGCCTACGAAAAATAAGCGAGAATTAGTTTTAGCCAAACTGTCTGCAACTTCGTTGCTATCAATGTCACAATGGGCAGAAACCCGTGTAAAGCTCGTGTAAATTCACTAAGAATTGATATATGACCTGAAATAGTGCCAAAAGCATTCCATGCCCCAGCATTCATCAAGCGCAAAGCAGCCGAACAAGCTGTACCTAAAATCAAGGATTGTAAGTGTAGGAAGTGGTAGGGAGAGAATGACCTCTATAGCTAGGAGTGGAGTTGAAGACATCGCTCCAGTTACAGTCTGACAAGCGATGTTTTATAAATAGTTTAGTTTGCCAATTGAAACTAGATGGTGATCGTCGTGAAATTCATTTTGCATATCACCACATACGAACAGCATAAACATAAGATCTTGATCCAAGTCTCAAGGGAATCTTGGAAGAGCGGGCGGCAACGGAAACGGAAGCATGGCAGTTCTTTAAGGATGGCTCCAAGTTTCACGGTAAAGTAGGAGCTGGAGTCTTCTGTGATAAATTAGAGGTAGATAGGTAGATATCTCCCTGTTCGTCTCCCTGTTCACTGCAGCGTGGACAGAGGTGATAGCGATTGAGGAGGACCTGAGCTGGTTGAGACATAATGTGGCATCCTCGACTGATATCGCAATTAATTTGGACAGTCAGGCGGCAATCAATTCGCTGGACTCTGTTTCTCTGACATCTAGAGTGGCGTTAGGATGCCGCTCGTCTCTAAATGAGATGAGTAAGCATTTCAATATTCAGTTAGTCTGGGTCCCCGGCCACTCAGACGTCATGGGAAACTACAGGGCGGACGAACTAGCAAGGCATGGTACAACTCTCCAACTGCTACTGGAAAGAGCAAAGTTGGGGAGACCCATTAATGCACTCAAGACTGTGCTTAAAACGAAGGCGGTAGTCTCAGCGACCGATAGGTGGACGAACACCCTCTTATGTAAGTTGCAAGGCAAGTCTGGTCAAAGCTGAACTTGAAACCTTCAAAGACACTAATCTCCCTTCGAAAAGGTGAACTTTAAACGATCGTGGAGATACTCACAGAACACTGTCTTCTTGGAGAACATGCGAGGAGGCTAGGTCTAGAAGTTAATGACTTTTGCAGAAGTTGTATGGACGAGAAGGAGAAAGAGACGATAATCCACCTTCTATGCTCATGCCTGGCTTTGGCACAAAAAAGACATGCATATTTGGGTAAGTTCTTAGTGGACTGCCTCTCTGATCTCGAAAACTGTAAGGTGCGAGATTTAACACGCTACGTAAGTAGCTCAAACTGGTTCTCATAAGGGTTAAAGGGGAGTAAGATCCTGGGGTATCACAACGGGCCGTCGTCGATCTGAGAGTGTTGTAGCAGCAACTCAACCTAACCTAACCTAATCTTTACCAAAAACAACTAGGGAGTAGAGGTTCAAAACGCATTTGGGCTAAGTGGGCATGGTTGTATTGGCGCATACCTTTACAGATTTAAACATATATCGACACTCCAGAATGTACTGCCTGCAAAGGATCAAAAATTCAAAACATATTTACTTTCAATGCCCACGTTTCGAGATAACTCTGAGAGAACTATCGAATGTCCTCGGGCAGCGGCCAACACCCGACAATATAGTATACCTAATGATTATGTCTTAATAAAAGTGGTCTCCAAAGAAGTTTAGACGCTAGGAAGAGTAAAGAGTTTAATAGCTAGTCACCTCTATGCGAAGTTATGTCTAACGATAGTTCCGCATGTAGAATGTATGAGTGGGTGTGTGGTTTTAGATGGTTATAATTAGTCACTGTTATTGAAATATTTACCCATCGTAGCTTCGTATTCTTTGTATTCTAACGCGCTTGATTAACGCAGTGCAATTTCGGCCAATTTTTTTGCTTGAATCTGTTCGAGGCAATTCCATGACACCCAAGACACTTGATTGTCAACATCTTATATCAACATATCATGCCATGTACATTATTTGTAATTAAATTACCAAGACTAACCCGATGTTGGGGAAGCGCACATATGTTCGTATTTAATCCATAACCAATTGTATTATATTTTTCCGCGATTTTTATTAATAATCTGATGGATTTTTGAATACCTGGTGCTCGCCAATTGATCCACGGTTAATTTAAACTAAAAAATATAAAATATTGAAAAATTTTCATTTTAAATGTACTCGTGTTGTAAGCTTATCCACATATACACACATTTATATTCCAATCTGGGTGTTGAATATTATAAATTTACCACCCTCCAACCACCACCCACCACCCATATAACAAATTAAAAACGATAATAAAATGTATATTTTTCAGTACGGTGACGTGTGTGGGCGAGTAACATGTAGCAATTAATTGTTTCGGATAAATTGATGTTGTAAACAGCTTTAATGATTGAGTAACCAAAACTTAAAGCTCAATTTATTTGTGTATAAAGCTTTATGATACGAGTACAAAGTGAGTAATGATTGAAATAAATTTAACATAAATCAAAACCAAAAAAAAAACTATCTAACTTAGATGATGTCTTATTTATCTCTCTTGAAAATCAATTTTTTTATGTATCCGCCTATATCGGATGAAATAATATCTCGATTAGAATAATCAGCCCATAAATTGATCAAAATTGAGAGATTTCCTATATACATGCATGATTTGTATTATATTTTTTTTTTATCGTACTCGGATTTTGTATTTAAATTTTCCATTCACGTGTCATAAACTATTTATTATTTCTAACATCGTGCACCCTCATCCCCTTCCTCCTCCACCACCCCTACTTCGGCCGCCTGCCAATATTAATAGTTGATAAATTTATTGTATGAAATAAAAACATAAACACACTCGTACATATATGTGTTTTCCGAGCATGTCGAATAACCCCAAAAAAAATAATATTTTGTTTTTCTCTTAGCATTCCTCCGAGATTAAACTGATAAGAAAATTGAAAACAAGAAAATGTATAACTAAGATCGTATCCCATACCATCACTGCATTATAATAGAGGAAAAGCAAAACTGATAGTATTCCGATGGAAGTGTCATTTACATATCTGTGTACATACGGTTGAGTATGATTATCAGATCAGAATGTATGTACCATGTAGCCACCCCAATTCGTTGTTGGGTTAGAAGCGTCTGTTGATTGATTTTTTTTGGTAATACAATAAATTGTCAGATCAGAACGAATCAGCCAAAAAGATTTGATGTTAATATGTGGACTTAGACCATAATTGGCTTGTTCAACCTGTTTAAGCGGGTGGTGTTAATTTTCTCGATACTTCAAACTCGAACTGAAATTTTACCATTTAGGTCTACTGACTTCTTGGTTGCGATAAGTCCAGTGCTTTTATTCTTATCAGTCTTCTTGTTGGTAGTCATCAGCATACAGCGTATGTCCAGATTTTCATGCTGGTGCTGACGTTGTAGATGCTGTTTTGTTGCCTGAAACTTAATTTCATCCACGACAAGCTTAATCTTTAAATCTCAATGGAGGTTGTCGTTTCGAAAGTACCACGGATCATTAACAATGCATCGCAGGATCTTAGTTTGAACTTTTTGTAAGATTTTGATATTTGTCTTCTTGGAACAACCTCAGCATTGGCTACCATATGTCCATACAGGTTTTAGAATTTGTTTGGATCGCTAGTTCAGATTGTCTCCGTAAGGGCCAATACATTTTTTTGAATGTGTGCCTTCCATCTAAGTTTAGCATCTCAAATCATGCCGAGATATTTAGCAGTGTTTGCATGCGGTACTCCTATCAAATTTATTATTATCGGTATATGATTAATTATGAGATTTGTAAAGTCCACTTGAATAGATTTTGCCCTCTTTTTGGCCAATTACATAACAGGTTAGTAGCCCTCTGTAATTTACTAGTGGTGTCATTGATGTTATATGCTGTTGCTTATATTGAGAAAGTCGCCAACGTTGCTTCTGTAATTGGTATATCTCTGGTATATAGGAGATAAAGGATTGGTCCAAGAACACTCCCTTGTGGTACTCCTGCTGTTATTATTTTTAATTGGGAGTATTCATTAACATATCTTACTCGGAAGTGCCTCTCTGATATTTATGATTTTAAAATTTGAAACAACTGCTTCGGAAGATCTCGGTGAAGATTGAATTTTAGCCCCTGGGGTCATACTTTGTCAGATGCGGTTGAGCATATTTGTTTGTTTTCTAGTGATTTCTTGATTACGTCAGTAATTCGATGTACTTGTTCTACCGTAGAATGTTTTTCCTAAAATCCAAATTGATCTGTGGGGATGAGATTCCTATCTTCGATAATTGGTTTTAATCTTTTAAGAAGAACTTTTCCAAATAGTTTCGATATTGTTGGAAGCAGAGAAATTGGCCTTTATGAACCTTTATCATTTGGAGATTGGTTCGGCTTAAGTATCATAATACTTCTGCAACTTTCCATTATCTTGCTACATATCTTAGTCGAAATGCTGCATTAATTGTTTTTTCAAGGTGATTTGCAAACAAATCTGCTTTTTTTATTTTTAATTGGAGGAACCTGAAGTTTGGCCCTTTTAAGCTTTTTGGTTGCTTTCCAGAATGAATTGTCAGTACCTGATATTTTTTCCAATTCTTTCGTGCTTTTCTTTTATTTTTAAGAAGTTCTCTCACTTTTTCTGGATAGCCTACTTTGCACGTCATTTCCTGACTATAATTTGGAGTACTTTAACAAGCAGCTTATAGGTTCTGCAGACTTTTTTCTGTTAACTGTGCTTGAAAGAAATCTCCATTGGTTGTGTAGTTCAGGATTTTCGCGTTCCTCTCTCTTAGATTGTCATTATTTGATTAAGTATCATAATAACTGGTAAATGATCTGGTGATAGCCTTCCACTGTTCTTTATATGGATTATCTGTAATCCCTCTAGTAATAAAGAAGTCTATCAGATCTGGAGTCTTACTGATATCCGTAGGACAATAGGTTGGTGCACCGCCTGAATGAAACTCGTATTTCAGTTGTTTGCCAGCTGCGAACAGGTCTTTCCCTTAGCAGTCCTAAACTGTAATCTCCAATGGGTATTTTTTGCGTTGTAGTCACCTCAAATTTAAAAGACACTTCCACATATGATCTTTTATAAGGATAGTTGATCCACCTCTGAGGCATCTATATCTAGTTCTTGAATGTACCATTTGCATTTCAGGTTACAATGCGTAATCATTTCTTTTGTTTATAATTTGATTTTAGATAATTTATATTTTCAATCACTCGATCAAGGATCCCCTGTCTTTTATTGAAACTAGTTTGCGATTTAATTTCTTCTAGTGTTTTCTACAAACCCCTTTCCTGCGCAATTAGTCTTTCGTTTATATTTAGCTTTAATTGGGTGTAGGGTGGACTTTTAGACAGTTCTAGCTCCTTGTAACTGTCAGAGCTCCTTGTAACTGTCAGCGGTCCTTCAAGTAAAGGTTGATAGCTGTCTTAAACTTGTGCATTTGATGCTCAAACGGAAACTGAAAACCGAATAACGAATTCCACTTCCTGGATGTTCGATGAATGAATTCGCGCTTTGTACCTTCAGTTCGAGGTTTCGGCAGCTTCACCGTAAACTATGCGCATTGACCGTTTCTCGTGTTACCCGTCCTGGCGTAACAAATGGTGGTATTTTCTCCTTTAATTCTGCAGAACATTTAACATTTATCAATCTATAGAACACGCAGAGCTCTGCAACATCTCTGCGGTGTTGCAGACTGTCGAGATCTTTCGCAAGTCTGGAGTTTCGTATTATTCGTTTGGCACACCGCTGAACTCTATCCAGCAACTGGAGAGCAGTGCCATATGCTCCATATAGTTGGCAGGATGCTGGTCTTTACAATTGATACTCTTTAGTACTGTATTCCGGGGAACTGTGCTGTCGTTTCCTGCATGTTTTCCTACACATTAACTCACCTTGCTTCACGGTGACAGTACTTTTGTGTATGATTATAATTTTGGCAGTTTTAACATTGAGGTATAAGTCGAGTGACCATTCTCGGTGTTTCTTTTTTAACTCTGAGATTGAGGATAGCCTTTAATATTATAAATATTTTCTATACGTTGTTGGTTGTTGAAGGTTAGCATGAAAAGTATTAGACCTCTTAAGCTTTCGCTTACTTTCGATAATGACAATTACATACATCGATTATTTTCAGGCCTTTATTTTGCAGGTCCTCAATAATTTCATCTTTTGGACAAGTTGGATGGAGACCTCTTGCCATTAATTTAATTGATCGATCGGTTTTATCTTCGTAGGTATACCACTGGTGACCATCAGAATTTAATAAATTGGCTAGAGCTTTGTAGTCTTCGGCCTCTGTTGTGTTTATTTTCCAGATGTTATTACTGAGTGATATTAGGTTAGATTAGGTTGTTGCGGCTGCTATCGCATACTTAGACCGGCGATCGGTCCGTTGTGATACCACTTTGTACGGCTATAGGTCCGAGTTTTTTCGTAGTACCATCTGCGCATTGCATAGCTCCATGTCAGCCTATAGTACTGACATGGAAGATGGGTCGGCCCAAGGATTCTAAACACGACAGGGGACATTCATGACATCCAGATATATGTTCATTTTTCACACTGATCGCACCGCCCAAACGATCTAAGGTGAAAAACTTATTTGAATCTTGCTCCGAATCGGGATTCGAACCCGGTACCTCCCGCTCCAACTGCCGCAGCTTTAACCACTGTGCCACCTGGGCGGTCTACTGAGTGATATTACTTTGAAGTCATTTCTTACTACATCTTTCATCAGTTTCTGAATACTGCCGTGATTTGTTATTCCTGAATATTGATTGGAGGTGAAACCGGTTTCGTTTTTCCTGGGTCACGCACTGTTTGTGCAGTAATTACATTGGTACTTTTGATGTGGGTTTGAATTAGCTAAATTTCTGGTGTCGATTCGGCTTTTCTCTTAGGTTGGATTCTTTTCTTAGTTTCTTATTAGCTCTCTTGGATTTCTGTAGTATCCAGTTGGTTTCTCTTTCAAGCTCGTCTTCATCAGTGTGATATTCGTTTTGATCTGAGGCGAGTACTTGGTTGCTCACTAATGTTGAGTTTCCTGCGTGTTTTAACTAACAGTTTTATAGTGCAGCAGATCAATGAAGTACGGCAACTTCATTGGTCAGCTGCCCGATCAATTTTTCCATTTGGAGGTGACTTCATAAGTTTATACTTGCTAAATTCACATCGCAATGTGGTGCGCTCTGGCGGTAAAGTTGATGGTGATGTTCTAAGAAGTGTCGTACTTCTTCCACCAAAAGGTCTTTTTTTAAAATGAAATAAAATTATTTTTATTTATGACACAAACACAATAAATCGTTTTTGACCAAAGATATAAGGAGTGTTATGAGTAGTGTTATAATTTTGAGGCTACCGAAAAATACCTTCAGCGTTGAAACATTATATTTTAAATCAACTTGAAGGTCGCATAGTTTATGAATAGGGCGGTTGTATGTGCCTACAGCTGTTCTGATTGTTACCACTCATACTTCACCATCGCTTCCTGAAAACAATTCGACTATCCGTCCGATTACCCATTTCGTCGAAGGCAATCCTTTATGATAACAATGCCATCGAGTTTGACATTGTTATGTTTGTTCATCCACTTGGTTCTTCTTTATAGACTGGTAAGGTAGTCTCTATCTCCCCACCTGGCATTAGGTGACAATTTTGGCTTTAGTAGATCATCTTCCAATAACGTGTGAACTGTTCGACCAATGATAAAGTGCGCCGGCGTCAAAGTCAGGTGATCCATGTCATCGACCGATGAACTATTTGCACATAGAGGGCGTGCATTGAGGATACTTTATATTCCGGTTATAAGGGTCCCAAATTGTTCAAGCGACATTATGGACTCACCAACGATTCGCTTCAGATGGGTTTTCGCGGATTTTGCGGCTGCCTCCCACAGCTTGTTCGAGTGAGACTCCCACAGTTTGTGTCTTGCTATCATTCGACTGAGCGAAGCAAGGAAGCTTTGCGAAGTCAAGTGCCACCACTGCTTGTTCCCGTTTAATTCGATTGCGCCTTTTCCTCACGAAGCACAGTCCGCGGGATTGTCTGCTGAACTTACGTGCTTCCGATGTTCTCAGATGTGTTGCAAATCAATCAAGTACGATTTTTCAGTCAGACCATAGAGTCATACCTTCAATGTTTACCGTCAGTGAACTTTGCACCACCAACATTAGTTTTGTTAGTAAAAAGGCACCATTTCCGATTTTGGAATGATAGTTGGTTGACAGGCGCGACTTTTGTCATGGCTGTTATTAGATATGTGACAGTTTGGCCTCCGTTAGAAGTGCGGCAATATACGACTGCAGCATATTCCCATTGACTGGATTCAAGCCACCGTGGAACTCGATATGTTGCAAATTCTCTAAGTCTCGACGTCCATTTATCTAGTCAATATCTTGAAGCCAGGTGCTTTGGAACAGCATTTTTATCCGTACTGTCGTAGGTGATAGCCAACCAAGTGGGTCGAAAATTCTTCTCGATTCCGATGATATTGCTTTGCACTTGAATTTATGAAAATAAAATTGTATCCAAAATTTTTGTTGAATCTGGATGCTCTGTTATTCTTAAAGTGCTTGCGTTCTCATATGCCTCACAGTCACAAATGGCCCGCCGAATATCTTCATTATTTGAATTCCATTTCTTCGTATTGAATCCGACGGATTGAAGAAATCTCAATATTGGCTTTTAATTGTATTACCTTTTGTGTTAAATCTGCCCCTGCCATCAAGTCATCCACGTAAATGTCACGCTCGATTGCTGTTGCTGCACCGTTCATTGCTCGATATCGCTAGTTCTGTCAGGCACCTCGTAGAACAGAAAGGCTGCGGATAGATAATGTCCATTAAAGATGATTGCACGCTTGGACTGACACGCAGGATTATATTCGATTTTGCAGTATTTGACGCGTCAAAGACGACACGCAATTTCATCGTCGTGCTAGAGGTTGACTCCATACTGTGGGAGATAATACTGTTGCTGAGATAATTGGTCTCTATAGGTTTCTCCTAAGCATCTGCATCTCGGAACGTATATCTCTATCAAATTTACGTTCCATAGCTTTAAATCGACATTCTGCTAAGTGTTATGATGAACCAATCGTATCCGCAGACTCGGATAATGGTAAGCGAATGATGAATTTTTCGTCTGTGCTTCTCTTTGTTGTTGTCCAAAATAACTCCTAGCTTTTCTGCTCTTCATCTGAAAGTTTAGGTTTAGTTGGCACTGATTCAACTTCCCAAAAGGCGCATAATGATGCATCAGTATCGATCAGTACATTGAAGCAAACTGCCGACCTTGTTGCAAATCAACGAAATTTCCAGCTAACACCCATCCCAGGGATGTTTCCTCCGCCATTAACTGATGACTTAGTTGTAGTGTTTTTCCCTCCGCCACGGCATAATATACTTCAGTGCCAAGCAAAAAATCCACCGATCCCTCTTATTTGTTCACAATTAAATGGATCGAAATCAACCGATAGAATAATAGATGTTTTTTTTTTGAAACGACATATGCTTCAACTTCCAATTTTGGAGGATGCATACGGATTGGCCACCACGAAAAATAAACCTTTCATCACTAGACGAGCGTTCGTTCAGCGTTCTCCTCAATTCAGCGTAGAAACCACCGTATAGTAATTGTCCTCGAACGGACCCAGATCGGACTCTCCGTTGAGATCGCACCGTATAATTTTTTCCTCCAATATCAAAAAGTGATCGAATATTTCTTGCGCTCGCTTTCCGGTTTTTTTGCTCATGAATGTCAATAATTTTGTTCACAAATGTCAATAATTTTTTCATACTATACCCTTTTGGGTAGCACGCAATTTCTTCAAACTGTCGAGTTCAGACATCGCCATTTTCCTTCACTGCTTGATCACTGTACACTATTGTATTGTAAGTTATGAATTTATTCGTCACATATGGTTCGCGTAAAAATTGACTATGCGGGGCCACAAACTTACGGCTGCTATTTCGGAAATTATCAGGATCGGAGGACCAATGATATGATTGTTTTTGACCAAAGACCAGTTATATGAGTAGTGTTTATTTTGCGGCTACCATAACATCCTATTGGAAAATCGCCTACAACCTTGCCTATGTTACGGGAAACCGGAAAAAGTTAATCAGGTTGAGAACTGAAATAAGGCAAAATTTGGGCTGAAGTTACTGTTCGTTTTAACAACTATAGAAAATTTGATAAAAACTCTAACTTCAAGCTATATTCCTATAATGTTTCTCAGATTCAAACCACGATGCACCGTAAAGTAATACGACCTCAAGCAGCAGCCCAAGTTCTTGCAGATATTAACACCTACAAATCAGCCGGTTCATGGCGGTATCTCAACCAGTATTCTCAAAAATTATTTCAGATTTTTGTCAATTATTTTCTAACGATCACTGGGCTGCAGAGACCGGAGACCCCGGAGCAGGATGTCTGATCGTACAAACTATGGCCGTGCAAACTTTATTAAACTAATTTTGATATATTGAACAATCGAACAAATTCATTCCTCAACCAGGTGAATTCCAGATTATTACGATTAGATTTGTTTTTCACTGTTCTCTGGGAACTTGGAATTTTTAAAAACATATCAGACATACCGCGAATTTAAATAGAATTCCCATGTTAGGGCAGGATCTCTAAAAATGTTAGCTTCACCCAACGAAGTGCAAAGACGAGCATCTCTATTGATGGCGAAACTAATATCCCATCCCCTTCGGTTCTTTTTCCTATTGATAGAACGTGAGCACTGCTGACATATATGGACGGATATTCGGTTTATGTTGGCCAACGGGAATATTAAGACGACCAAATACAATCCTTAACCGAAGGTCGTGAAGACTAACAATAAATTCCACCATTCGTATTGGTTCCTACTACGCATCTGTGGAATATAGTCTAGTCTAAACGGTAAGTCCTTTCACTCTAAGAGCTTTCGGAGTGGTTTTTATAGAAAGTTTCCTCAAGAGATAAAATGATTTTCGTTTGATTTAGCGCTAGGATTTGTCGATGTTGACTATTTCGTCTGAGTGACTGCCCACGGTTAGAACAAATGTGATGGAATTACTTGGAACTCGTATTTAATCTGAAATTATCCAAACAAACCCCGATTTGAGTAGTTGAGACCATATTAAATTATATCAAAAAATTGATCTGCACCAGTAAGATATTTACTTTTCTGATATCTAAGTTTTCTGGTAATTTGGATAATCTTGAGTCCTTTATTTTTAAGTTCTGGGAACCGGGTTGTCTTAATGGGTATACGTTCTACGCGGAACAATCGATTCTAACCTTATCAATCGATAAGGAACCAAGAGGAAATAGCTTGTCTGTTTAAAGATGGTTGTGATAAAAATGCCGGACTAAAATTGCTTTCTGCATAACCCGACAGTTGGAAAGTTATTGTTCAAAAAATCAAATGTAGTCTAGAACTAAAGCAATCTCAGCAATCTCAAGCAATATCACTTTAGTTAAGTCCAGCTTATTACTTTAGATCATAATAGATAAAAAGTCACGTGATTCAGCTATATCTCCCAAGTTCACACTGGCAATGTATCAATTGGCGATATATTTTTAGTGTTGATGGCAAGTTGATGGAAAGAAAGGGAGCCCTAATTGTTGGATGTATACAATTTTCGATCTACCAGACGTATGTTTCAAGGTATCGTAGAATCTCGAATATGCTTATGCTTGATAAGACATGACCACTAATAGTCTCAGTACATGAATGACTAGTAAAGCTGAACTGAAATCCTACCTTTATCGACCAAGCTCTGAATATTATGGTGTCACCAATCCCTAATATGATTGAGTGAATTTGTGTCGAATCGTGATGTTATTGAATCTGTAATGAAGTTTACTCAGGAGAAATTCAATTTGTTGGGCCATTCATGTACCATAGTATATTACCTTGGATCGGATTTGGTCAATGTAAGGGTTTGATTTTGAGTTATACGTTTTTTGATAGCGAAGTGAACGTAAAAAAACTTTAGTAAATCGATTGTCCCATGATTTTCTAATATGAGAGAGATAAAGCGCTACCTTTGATGTTGACACTGCAGCTTGCTTCTCAGCGTTTGACCTCTTTTCTGTTTAAGAACATCGTCCGAACGTTATATGTCTTGAAGTGTCTTTAAAGCGATGGTATAGTTGACGTCAGTATGAGCTCCTCTGATTCAAGTTTGACATTTAAAATTACCCAGTGATGATTGTTAATATTATAATTTCGTGATATCATCAACGGCGTGATCACTTTTTACTACTAAACAATATAGCCGGCAACTGACACTTCTGAATAAGCATAATAGATTGTGTGGCTTAATGCACGACTCATCAATTGTTGAATTATGAGTTAGTCAAAGTCACCAATTCTTCCACTGGGATGGACTGCTGTCACCATTTCTTCCCCAGTAACTCAAGCTCGGTTGGCCCAATGACATCCCTTCTCAGACGCACACTCTTATAGTTCCGGAATATATTTGTTTTTCTTATGAAGTTCCAGATATCTGGTATCATCAAGGTCATCAATTTAACCTCAAATATGAATTGTTAGCCAAAAATAGTGCAGTCTATGGGAAGATATTTCCTATTTCTTTTGGTGCAGATCTCCAAAGTAATAGTTAATGTCTAGTTTATGAGATAGTGACGTCACTCCTAGAGCGGGCTCAAGTCCGACAAAAGTAGAAGCCGCACCGAAACGGACTAATGTATTTCGCTCGATACCCATGTGACTGAGTGTATCCAGTGAAGTCTAACTTTATTCAGACTGCTAAGTCATGTTAAGGCACTTATCGTTTAAAAAACAAGTTTTGATAAACCAGTATTGCCTCAAAGACAGTAGCGTACGATAGGCTGTTCTGGTCCCATAAGTGATTTCCGGTAATAGTTACATGAAATAAAGTTCCGAAGACGTGTTTCGTCACCATAGTGTCCAAGTGTATGTGGGCAGTTGTGTGCTGGCTCACCTCCCTCCACAGTGCCTAGAGTTCATAGCTCCTACAATACACAGACAAACAAGTCTTTAAAGACGGTTAAAAGATCTCCCTCCAATTCCGCACATAGTTCTAGGCCACCAAATGAATGCGATAAACGGGATTATGGGTCTGATCACTGAAACATATAGCCAGTACACGCGTCTGGGTTTCAAACCCCATGATTTACCAACTGATTGTTTGCATTTCCAGTAAATCTTGGAGAGTCCTGCGTCTTATGAAAAGGACCATATCAGGTTTCCTAGGGCTGACTGATCGACCCTGGTCACAACACCTGGCTACAATTATGTTAATCGCAGTTTGTATGCATTCACATGTTTACCTATACCAAAATTATGGCGATGTCATCAGCATAACCGTGACAAAAAATTCGTTGTCGTTTAGTTTGACTAGAAGTGAGTTGACCACAAGAGCGGAGACAGAACCGTAACCTGAGAAGATCCTTTTCTGGCGGTCACCGTCGTCGTATCATTACCTAAGTCCGCAGTAATAGTGCACTATCCATGAAATTACTAACAGTGCATTATCCCTGAAATGTCTGTCAACCAATCAATCTTAGCATTTAAGTAGAAAAGAGAACAGGCTGATAGGCCGAAAACTTTTGCCTGGTGATATCTACGCTTTCCATCGTTTGGGATGAACACTAACCTGACTATTTTCCAAGATCTTGGAATGTATCTCAGGGCCAAACTGGATCTGAAGATATGTTCAAGGTGGTCTAGGATAATTTCCAGTCCTTCTTGTAGGAGACCCAGAAATATTCCGTGTGGACCAAGCACCAGGTTGATAAAGAATCGATGCTCCATCGGATTCTGTATTTTGTCACCCCTTGCGCCACCAAGCTACAATCTCTGAAACTTGGTAGCTGGTGTGGCAGTTGATTTCCAACAACTTCATTAGAATTCTCACTTTTGGGAAAATGAGTTTTCATTAGAGCATCTAAAGCTTCCTGATTTCTACTCGTGTAAGCTCCACCAGGTTTCTCTAGAGTTCCGTAGTGACCTTCATGTTCCTACAGAGAACTTTCTTGAGTTTATCGGTTGGTGTAAGACTATATCCACTTCCTTACAGAAAGATATCGATTTCGATGTTTTTTCGCTTTGGATACATTTCTTGTACTCTCTGAGTTGAGATAGAGTCTGTACTGGTTGAGATGGAGACTGGTTGAGATGGAGTCTGTAATGTTCCCAATAAGTGTTTCTTGGGTTCTTGAATTCTTTAATTTCAGGTTTATCGTTGCTTAGAGATGAGATGTAGCGATGTTCAGAGAGAGTAACGTTATCTAAGGAAAATTCAAGATGAGACTTTTTCACTATGACTATGTGAGGCAATAGTAATATCAATTCCATATTCCAAGAAGGAAATCCCCTAGGGTAAATATCCGGCAATGATTGGGATATCATTGGAGTCCTTAGGAGTCTGTAATTCATGTTATTACTAACAAAAACATAGGCACTAGGTCATAAGCAGGTATCACTAACTAGGAGAGAGAACCTGAGGTCCCTGGATTGAGTCCTTTTATTTTGTTCCCGTGAACCCACGGTTCCTGAATCAAAACAACATATTTAGACCTGTCACCGTTACTGAAGCTTCAATTCAACTGCAAGAATCTGGCTTTCTCAGGCAAAAAGTAAACAGATGATCTGGTTTTGTAGGATAATGTTAAGTGATTCTGGGTGCTGTAATCGTGACAACTAATGATGAATGGCGGGAGTTGAACTTGAACTCCACAGAGTGGCGTTGATTGACAGCTAAGGCGCTGCATCAACCAGCCGATGAAGACGTTTGTCTTATGAAATATCTTTGGATGTGATCTGTAATATTCGTTCGCTAGTCCGGTTTCGATCTGATGACGTCATTGACTCGTGTGATCGAAAAGATTAAATCCATCTCATCAGGCATATGCGACCGGACTTGATGTATGTTGCATTTCGTTTCTACATATATTGTGAGGCTTTGTTGCAACAGTTCTAGCGAATTACAGAATTTGAATCGAAATCTTTTTTCGATTATTTTGTTAATACTTCACTATGGTGGCGTGACTATACGTCGTATTTGTGAACGCCACAGTTCTAATAGTTGCCGGGAATCATTTTGGTATTTTGTCCGATCAATATGGTTTATTCATTCGTTAGATCAGATGCCCTTGCTGTGGTCTACATGTTAACCGTTCCATGACTAACTTAGTCATAATTTATTAGAATTCGTTCGTAGAGAAAATTCCGAATGCACCTCACTTATTCTAACTTTTATATAAAGGTGTAAGTTTCTTAATTTGGTTCTATTTTTTTGGACCTATTTTTGTTGCAGGCTGTTTATGTCGCCTGATGGAACGGCTCTCTGTGACATTCTCTCCTAGATATACACTCTCAGTCCTGAAATCTGTTTGTCCTTCGAATGAAACCGCAAACCTGGTTGCACATCTTACAAAGCAACACAACGTAACCAGTTACCTGAAAAAATTTGATAGATTAAGCTATACTTAGAGATTGCGCAGATCTTTATCTCGAAACAAAATGAAAATTTATATTTCAAGTGAAAGTGCGACACACACACACACTTATATTCATTTTTAGGTTTATTACATAAGTAACAACCGTCTTCAAGTCTAACTGTACATAATTTCTAAAGCACACATAACCCGATTAATAATTAAGACGTTTTCAAGCTCCGAATCCAATTTGAGTTGAAACAAATTCTTTTTTGTTTCTCTTTAAAGATTGCGCGCGACGCGATAAAATTGTTACAAGACGTTGTTGTCTAGCTGAGGGTCAATAATAATTTCTTTTATGGTATATCAAGAGAAAGAATCGTGATTGAAAGCGATAAATGTGTATTACAATGCAAAGTATATATAGTTTTGTTGTTGAATTAATGTATGTCGATGTACATTCACTGGATTAAGTGCTGTGATTATTATTTTATCTCATTTAGTGCAAAAACAAAATTTCATGATGCTTACCATAATTATGTTTTATGTATATAATTATGATCAGGCTCATAAGGTAGGAAATGTATGAAACGCCTTATTACATTTTCATGTGATGTAACGAGTGTTTAAATGTATGTATCAGACATTTATTGGGACACACATCATTTAAGATTATGTTTGTGCTGAGAAATACGTTTTAGAAGTGACAAGTTGATTAAGCGGTGAGCTCGATTTCTTTTGATTGTTCGATTTGAATCCAGCCTGTTCGTTTTATATTTCTTGGTAGGCCGTTGGTGATATCCACTTTGGCAACCTCTTTCACTTCTAACAAGTTGACGGCATTCTTCATTACCTCTTTGTGTATATCATCTATAATTCACATGGTTTTCTGGAGTAATTTTGGGAGTCCAGAACATTATTGCCAAACTATACTATTATCCATTTGAACATATCTGGTTTGTAACTCATTAATCGTCATGTATTCAAATATAATTAAAGAAGGTGGAAATAATTCCAGAACTCAGGGTCACTAGAGGCCCATGATTCAACCCACATACACATACAGATTAAAAACACCCAATCGTGATTGATGAATCGTCACCACCCCGCGAATCGAACTTAGGTAGGCTATCTGGTACGAAATACCTGTCCTGTATTGATTTGAACGATGCATTGTGGCAGATTAAGCTGAACACTTATACACGACTCAAAACTGAATTCATTGTACCTGGAAAAGGTTTGTTCCAATACCAGAGAATGTCTTTTGGGTTGTGTAATGCCAGTCAAACTCTCTGCCGGTTGATGGATAAGGTACTCAAAGTCGACCTGGAACCCAAGGTGTTTGTATATCTGAACGACATTATCGTGATGCCACAGACGTTTGAAGATCACATGACACTACTAGAAGAGGTAGCCAAGCGTCTGCACCAGGCTAATCTCAAGATCAGTTTGAAGAAGTCACGATTTTGTCTAAGGGAAATCAACTATCTTGGGTATGTATTGGATGAACATGGACTGCGGGTCGATCCTCACAAAATTACCGGAATTCTAAACTTTGCTACACCGAAATTCATCAAGGATGTTAGGAGATTGATTGGATTGGCCGGTTGGTATCGACGATTCATCTCGGACTTTTCTTCGACCTTCTGAGGAAAACTGGCAAACTCTTTTGTTTTGTCGGAAGATGCACAGAGTGCCTTCACAAAATTGTTGTCTCTCCTGGTGTCCACACCGATGTTGGTGAACCAGGATTTCAACAAAGAAATCACGATACAGACGGATACCTCTGACACTGGTATCGGAGCAGTCTTGACGCAGGAAGACGACAATGGGGAAAAGGTGATTACGTTCATGAGCCAGAAGCTGACTGCAACTCAGCGAAAGTATACGGCAACGGAGAGAGAGAGTTCCCATCGCTCTGCAGTAGCACACCAGCAAGACCTCTTGATCTTGCATCCGTAAATACTGGATGTTTTTTTTCCGGATCAAAAATGGTTAAAACGCCTTCCTTATTTCGTTAGTAGTTCATCGAATGCTTTCTGTTGCTCGTTTGTCCATTAAAAATCAAAATTATTTTTTGTTCGTCGCGTCAATGGTTCAACTATGATTTGAAAAGAATTTTCGAAAATAGCTCGCTAGGTCAACGAATTGTCTTACTTCGTGTTTGTCCTTAGGAACAGGATAATACATAATATCGTCGGTTTCAAATGTTCCCGATTTCAGTGTTCCATTCGAAACCTCGTAATCCAAAAATTCGACTTTCTCCTTCAGGAAATCACATTTTTGTAATTTTAACCACCGGAGCATTTGTCAGACCAAATGGCATTCTCAAAAATTCATAATGCCCATCCGGAGTAACGAAAGCCGTCAACGGTATGAAATCCTTTACAATTGGAATTCAACCATATCCATTAGCCAAATCCAATACTGTGAAAAAGTTACAACCTCCTAACCTTTGCAATTGGTCCTCCATTGTCGTTAAAGGAAACCGATCTCTTTTTGTTCGTTCATTTAAACGTCTATAGTCTACTATAGTATTCTTGTTCGCCGGATGTCTTTTTTTCAGTGGTTAAACCTGCGGCAGTTGAAGCTGGAGGTACCGGGTTCGAAACCCGATTCGGGGCAAGATGCAAATGGGTTTTTCACCTTCGGTCGTTTGGGTGGAGCGATCTGTGTGAAATATGTTCATGTATCTGGATCCACTGTCGTGATTAAAATCCATGGGCCGACCCATCTTTCATGTCAGTACAATAGGCTGACATGGACCTATGCAATGCGCAGATGGTACTACGAAAACTCAGACCTATTGCGGTACATAGAGTGGTATCCCAACGGACCAATCGCCGGTCTCAGTGTGCGATAGAAGCCACAACAACCTAACCTATAACCTAAGGTGAATCTGACTCTCTAATGACTCCATTCTGAAAAAACTCGTCGATTATCAAAAACGATAATCGATATGGACTATACATAGTCCATATCGATTATCGTAAGGCTTATTTCCAACTCCACCGACTTAGTCTTTCCTAGTTCCGACTGATTAAATGCAATTATTTTATAAGTTCAACGAATACTGAAACAATATTTTCGAATACGTAGTAAAATATCGAGTATCGTTACCACTGAAAAGGGCACCAATAAGTAACCATAGCCACCTGGTACCACATATCTGAAAACATTGTGTTCTTGAGGTTCACTACAGTTCAGAGTTAACCCTTAGGCGAAGGTTGGTGTGAACTACAGAAACAAAACACTACGCCACACCATAAGTATCATGCTTGGCCATCTAGAATCAACACTTTCAATCATAAAAATACAGGAACTACTCGAGTACAAATCAAGTCAGATCTGATAGCAGCGCCAACAAGATCTACGGAGAGTGAAAATTCGCGAAAAATGCCAGTGAAAC
This sequence comes from Tipula lateralis, assembly GCA_963932295.1. Lineage (NCBI taxonomy): Eukaryota > Metazoa > Arthropoda > Insecta > Diptera > Tipulidae > Tipula > Tipula lateralis. Next base: position 57,407,252 of record OZ010736.1, on the reverse strand, counting down.
TGCACAGATCAGCAATCAGATTTCAATAGTTTGTATAGACGCTGTTATGAACTAGAGAGCTGTAATCAAATATCGTTACGAACGGACAGGACAATAACCAAGCACCATAGTTGTGTTTAATTCTTGTACAATATGTTAACTTAATGGCTCCTTTCTAGCAATGTATAGCCTTAGAATAATTTTGCTACTATTAGACTAACTAAATTGTTACGTTTTACCCTAGTAGGGATTCAAACCACTCCACGGTTCGATCACTGGATTGTGAATTCAAACTACTTGCTTGTTGTTCACTATAACTTTATTTATCAAACACCACAATTAAATTTCACAGTACTTTTTATACACTGTTACTTTTACTATTTCACTTATTTCACTTATTATTCCTTTTTCCCGATTTTAATTTATCGCTTTCCAAATTCAGACTGAATGTCTATGCTTTCTACTCGCGTATTTATACTCATTTTACCCGCTTCTCGGTCATAGTAGAATTTTCCATTTATTTATTATTTCGCCTGTATACTGCGATTCATGCTGGTTTCCAAATACGAGCTTAGTACTTCTATTCAATCATAGATGTCACCCGTGTCCGTAACACTACCCTCCGCCCAAACCTGTTCGTCCCAAACAGGATCCAATTCCCTTCCTCTATAGAGAGCCAACCTTTCCAAATGTACAACCTTCGGTTTTCCTCGGATGCCCTTCTGAATTCGGTAGATTACATCATTGATTTTTGTAATCACCTTGTATGGTCCTTCCCAGCTAGGTTGCAGTTTTGGTGATAAGCCTCTCTTCCGTTGCAAGTTGTGAAGCCAGACTAACTGTCCTTCTTCGAATCCTCTATTATTTGCACGGATGTCATATCGTGCCTTCATCCTATCACTTGAAATTTGTATCCTTTCTCTAACAAATCTGTGTATCTCGTCGATATCTTCCTTCAATTTATCGACGTACGCTTGTCCACACAAAGCTGTCGTTGGAATTGCCCCAAACTTCAAGTCCCCAGGTAATCTTAAATTATTTCCAAAAACGATGGTAGCTGGTGTTGTTCCCGTTGTCTCATGTGTTGCTGACCGATATGCCATTAGGAACAGTGGTATATTTTTGTCCCAATTACGCTGGTTTCTATCTACGGTTTTCTTTAGAAATTCTTCCAACGTAGCATTAAATCGTTCAACCATGCCGTCTGACTGAGGATGGAAAGGTGTTGTTCTTGTTTTATTGATCCCCAATAATTGACACATTTCTTGGAACACCACTGACTCAAAGTTGCGGCCTTGATCCGAATGCAGTTTCATAGGTACCCCGTATCGACTAATCCAATTATTTACCACGGCGTTAGCGATTGTTGTTGTTTCTTGGTTCGGTAGTGGATAGACTTCAGGCCATTTACTGAAATAATCCATCACCACTAAAACATACTTGTTTCCGCTTTCGCTGGTAGGAAATGGACCTGCAATATCCATAGCGATCCGCTCAAATGGTGCTCCGCTATTATACTGCTGCATTTTCCCATGACTTCGTTTTGCAGGACCCTTAACTGCCATGCATTGATCACATTTTTGACACCATTCTGCGACCGATTGTCTGCATCCTGCCCAGTAAAACCTTTCGCGGACTTTGGCCATAGTCTTATTGATTCCAAGATGGCCACCACTTGTTCCCCCGTGATATTCTCTCAAAATTTCTGGAATTCGGATTCTCGGTACCACCACCAATGATTGTCTATTTCTACCATCGGAACGTTCCCAAACTCGTTTTAAACAACCATCTTCGATTACCAGACTATCCCATTGAGCCCAATATGCCTTAACTATAGGGCTCTTATCAGCTATCTCTTTCCATAATGGTCTGTGCTGATCTTCCACGAATTTTAATATGACCGATAGATCAGGATCTTCTGATTGCTCCTTTCTGATTTCCTCGTTGGTCCATTCATCGGATGGTAACACTTGCATAAGTCTTACGTCAATGACATGTTCCTTACTCTCCACTCGACCACAATGTTTGCAATCGACGGGACATGGTCGTCTTGACAGAGCATCTGCATTACCGTGAGCACTTCCTTTCCGATGTTGGATGGTATAATCGAAGCAACCCAATCTCTCGATCCACCGGGCTATCTGTCCTTCCGGATTCTTAAACTGTAACAGCCATGTTAGAGCACCATGATCTGTCCTTATGAGAAATGACTGGCCATAAAGATACTTCCGGAAATGCTCTATACATTGTACTATGGCCAACAGCTCTCTCCTTGTTACACAATAATTTCGCTCCGGCTTTGATAAAACTTTCGAAAAATATGCTATAACCCGTTCTTGCCCATCTATTTCTTGAGACAAAACCCCTCCAATACCATTATTACTTGCATCAGTATCCAAGATGAATCGTCGATTTGGTACTGGGTATGCAAGTATTGGTGCTGTGCACAACCGCTTCTTCAGCTCGCTGAACGCTTCTTCATGCTGTTCATTCCATTGGAATGGCTTGTTCTTTTGCGTTAATTCATGTAAGCTTTTCGCAACGTCAGCAAATCCCGGTACGAATCGTCGGTAGTACGTGCAAAGCCCAATAAAACTTCTCAGATCATGTATGTTCTGTGGTTTTGGCCAATCCTTGACAGCTGAGATTTTATCCTCATCTGTATGTATACCACTCCTTGTTATCTTGTGTCCCAAATATTTAACTTCGTTGCGGAACAAAGCACACTTCTTTGGACTCAATTTTAACCCTGCTGAATGAATCCGCTCGAACACTTCCCCCAGGTTTTGCAAATGTTCCTCGAAGTTTTTACCCATAACTATGATGTCATCTAGGTACACCAAGCACGTTTTCCAATGTAACCCTTTCAGCACTCGGTCCATTAGCTTTTCAAACGTCGCAGGAGCGTTACATAATCCAAACGGCATAACGTTAAATTGCCATAATCCGTTACTCACACTGAACGCCGTTTTCTCTTTATCTTCTTCTGCGACTTCCACCTGCCAATATCCACTTTGTAGATCTAAAGTGGAAAATAATCGTGCACCCGCCAACGTATCCAATGTATCATCAATTCTCGGTAACGGATAACTGTCCTTCTTAGTGATCGAATTGAGTTTTCTATAATCGACGCAAAATCTCATGCTGCCATCTTTCTTCTGCACCAATACCACAGGTGAACTCCATGGACTAGTCGATTGCTCAATCACCCCTGCGGTTTGCATATCCGTTACCATGCGATCCACTTCCGATTGTTTTGCCAATGGTAATCTTCTTGGAGCTTGTCGAATTGGCATTGCCGTCTCGGTGTCGATCCGGTGTTTAACTAAGTTCGTTCTACCATTATCTTCGGGAGCACCACAGAAAATGGACGTGTATTTTTCCAACAGCACTTTTGCAGCTTGTTTTTGTTCTGGACGTAGTTGTTCTGTCCACTTCTGTGTCAATTCTTCCACGATTTTCTGCTGCCGTTGAACTTTATCCTTTACACTCGGATTCGTTTCTTCACATTTGACTATAGTGGATATTTCTTCGCATTTACCGATAATAGTCCCCTTTTTGATGGTTTTAGTCTTGTCCGATAAGTTGAGAACCCTCAATGGGACTCTATTGTCATGATCCGGTTTTATCAATGCTTTACCAAGCATTATTTCTCGTACTTGTTGTTCTTCGTCACTGGCTTCTACAACCCACAACTTACGTGTCCCAGGATCTCCATCCAATTTACCCCAAATTACTGTTTCTGAGCGTGGTGGCAGCTTTGTTCGATGGTCCAACATAACTCGCCTGACGATTGGCTCCTTGCTCTCCAATTGTAACGGCAGCTCAACATTACCAAAACTTAGTGTTTCTTTTCCCACATCCAACACGAATTGGTTCTTCTTCATGAAATCCATACCCAAAATAACTTCATCTACAATATCGGTCACCAAAACTTCGTGACAGAAGTTTCTGTTTCCAATTCGTATGGTCACTTCCTTTTTTCCTTTGATTTCTGCACATTCGCCGGTTGCTGTTTGCAGTTTTAACCCGCCAATTGGATGAAGTTCATTATCTATCAAATCAGCCCGCACAATCGTCCGTGTTGCCCCCGTATCTAACGTTATCACACTAGATTTGCCATCAATTTCTCCACGTATTGTCAAACTATCTCCACCCCTCGCCAATCGGGAAACAGGGATGAAGGTCATGGAGCATTCGGTTGTGGGAGTCAGCTTTCGCTCCTTAAAGCTGACTCTTACTCGTTTAACGCCTGCGATCTTGCAGGACTCGCCTTCTCTTCTACTCTTTTGTTGTCCTCATTGGACCTTCGCATTAGGTACGCCAGTATTAAATTCGTACTGGTCTGGATCTATGTTCTGTTCCAGCAAAGCTTGTTGTAGTCTCTCCTGTAATTCTGCTTTGCTACCCGTTGTAAGAAAGCCCCTTGCATTAAGCTCGGTCTTCAGCTCCGAAACTTTCAACTCAAGTAGCTTCATGTCTACTTATTCACAATCCCACCGCTGCCACCAATTGTTACGTTTTACCCTAGTAGGGATTCAAACCACTCCACGGTTCGATCACTAAGAAGGACAGTTATCCGTTACCGAGAATTGATGATACATTGGATACGTTGGCGGGTGCACGATTATTTTCCACTTTAGATCTACAAAGTGGATATTGGCAGGTGGAAGTCGCAGAAGAAGATAAAGAGAAAACGGCGTTCAGTGTGAGTAACGGATTATGGCAATTTAACGTTATGCCGTTTGGATTATGTAACGCTCCTGCGACGTTTGAAAAGCTAATGGACCGAGTGCTGAAAGGGTTACATTGGAAAACGTGCTTGGTGTACCTAGATGACATCATAGTTATGGGTAAAAACTTCGAGGAACATTTGCAAAACCTGGGGGAAGTGTTCGAGCGGATTCATTCAGCAGGGTTAAAATTGAGTCCAAAGAAGTGTGCTTTGTTCCGCAACGAAGTTAAATATTTGGGACACAAGATAACAAGGAGTGGTATACATACAGATGAGGATAAAATCTCAGCTGTCAAGGATTGGCCAAAACCACAGAACATACATGATCTGAGAAGTTTTATTGGGCTTTGCACGTACTACCGACGATTCGTACCGGGATTTGCTGACGTTGCGAAAAGCTTACATGAATTAACGCAAAAGAACAAGCCATTCCAATGGAATGAACAGCATGAAGAAGCGTTCAGCGAGCTGAAGAAGCGGTTGTGCACAGCACCAATACTTGCATACCCAGTACCAAATCGACGATTCATCTTGGATACTGATGCAAGTAATAATGGTATTGGAGGGGTTTTGTCTCAAGAAATAGATGGGCAAGAACGGGTTATAGCATATTTTTCGAAAGTTTTATCAAAGCCGGAGCGAAATTATTGTGTAACAAGGAGAGAGCTGTTGGCCATAGTACAATGTATAGAGCATTTCCGGAAGTATCTTTATGGCCAGTCATTTCTCATAAGGACAGATCATGGTGCTCTAACATGGCTGTTACAGTTTAAGAATCCGGAAGGACAGATAGCCCGGTGGATCGAGAGATTGGGTTGCTTCGATTATACCATCCAACATCGGAAAGGAAGTGCTCACGGTAATGCAGATGCTCTGTCAAGACGACCATGTCCCGTCGATTGCAAACATTGTGGTCGAGTGGAGAGTAAGGAACATGTCATTGACGTAAGACTTATGCAAGTGTTACCATCCGATGAATGGACCAACGAGGAAATCAGAAAGGAGCAATCAGAAGATCCTGATCTATCGGTCATATTAAAATTCGTGGAAGATCAGCACAGACCATTATGGAAAGAGATAGCTGATAAGAGCCCTATAGTTAAGGCATATTGGGCTCAATGGGATAGTCTGGTAATCGAAGATGGTTGTTTAAAACGAGTTTGGGAACGTTCCGATGGTAGAAATAGACAATCATTGGTGGTGGTACCGAGAATCCGAATTCCAGAAATTTTGAGAGAATATCACGGGGGAACAAGTGGTGGCCATCTTGGAATCAATAAGACTATGGCCAAAGTCCGCGAAAGGTTTTACTGGGCAGGATGCAGACAATCGGTCGCAGAATGGTGTCAAAAATGTGATCAATGCATGGCAGTTAAGGGTCCTGCAAAACGAAGTCATGGGAAAATGCAGCAGTATAATAGCGGAGCACCATTTGAGCGGATCGCTATGGATATTGCAGGTCCATTTCCTACCAGCGAAAGCGGAAACAAGTATGTTTTAGTGGTGATGGATTATTTCAGTAAATGGCCTGAAGTCTATCCACTACCGAACCAAGAAACAACAACAATCGCTAACGCCGTGGTAAATAATTGGATTAGTCGATACGGGGTACCTATGAAACTGCATTCGGATCAAGGCCGCAACTTTGAGTCAGTGGTGTTCCAAGAAATGTGTCAATTATTGGGGATCAATAAAACAAGAACAACACCTTTCCATCCTCAGTCAGACGGCATGGTTGAACGATTTAATGCTACGTTGGAAGAATTTCTAAAGAAAACCGTAGATAGAAACCAGCGTAATTGGGACAAAAATATACCACTGTTCCTAATGGCATATCGGTCAGCAACACATGAGACAACGGGAACAACACCAGCTACCATCGTTTTTGGAAATAATTTAAGATTACCTGGGGACTTGAAGTTTGGGGCAATTCCAACGACAGCTTTGTGTGGACAAGCGTACGTCGATAAATTGAAGGAAGATATCGACGAGATACACAGATTTGTTAGAGAAAGGATACAAATTTCAAGTGATAGGATGAAGGCACGATATGACATCCGTGCAAATAATAGAGGATTCGAAGAAGGACAGTTAGTCTGGCTTCACAACTTGCAACGGAAGAGAGGCTTATCACCAAAACTGCAACCTAGCTGGGAAGGACCATACAAGGTGATTACAAAAATCAATGATGTAATCTACCGAATTCAGAAGGGCATCCGAGGAAAACCGAAGGTTGTACATTTGGAAAGGTTGGCTCTCTATAGAGGAAGGGAATTGGATCCTGTTTGGGACGAACAGGTTTGGGCGGAGGGTAGTGTTACGGACACGGGTGACATCTATGATTGAATAGAAGTACTAAGCTCGTATTTGGAAACCAGCATGAATCGCAGTATACAGGCGAAATAATAAATAAATGGAAAATTCTACTATGACCGAGAAGCGGGTAAAATGAGTATAAATACGCGAGTAGAAAGCATAGACATTCAGTCTGAATTTGGAAAGCGATAAATTAAAATCGGGAAAAAGGAATAATAAGTGAAATAAGTGAAATAGTAAAAGTAACAGTGTATAAAAAGTACTGTGAAATTTAATTGTGGTGTTTGATAAATAAAGTTATAGTGAACAACAAGCAAGTAGTTTGAATTCACAATCCAGTGATCGAACCGTGGAGTGGTTTGAATCCCTACTAGGGTAAAACGACGGGTGATTTTTTAAGAGCTTGAGAACTTTTTTTTAAAAAAAAACGCATAAAATTTGCAAAATCTCATCGGTTCTTTATTTGAAACGTTAGATTGGTCCATGACATTTACTTTTTGAAGATAATTTCATTTAAATGTTGACCGCGGCTGCGTCTTAGGTGGTCCATTCGGAAAGTCCAATTTTGGGCAACTTTTTCGAGCATTTCGGCCGGAATAGCCCGAATTTCTTCGGAAATGTTGTCTTCCAAAACTGGAATAGTTGCTGGCTTATTTCTGTAGACTTTAGACTTGACGTAGCCCCACAAAAAATAGTCTAAAGGCGTCAAATCGCATGATCTTGGTGGCCAACTTACCGGGCCATTTCTTGAGATGAATTGTTCTCCGAAGTTTTCCCTCAAAATGGCCATAGAATCGCGAGCTGTGTGGCATGTAGCGCCATCTTGTTGAAACCACATGTCAACTAAGTTCAGTTCTTCCATTTTTGGCAACAAAAAGTTTGTTAGCATCGAACGATAGCGATCGCCATTCACCGTAACGTTGCGTCCAACAGCATCTTGGGATGCATGGGCAGTTCTTGAACGGCTTCTGGTTGCTCTTCACTCCAAATGCGGCAATTTTGCTTATTTACGTAGCCATTCAACCAGAAATGAGCCTCATCGCTGAACAAAATTTGTCGATAAAAAAGCGGATTTTCTGCCAACTTTTCTAGGGCCCATTCACTGAAAATTCGACGTTGTGGCAGATCGTTCGGCTTCAGTTATGAAATGTCAAAGCATACTGAGCATCTTTCTCTTTGACACCTTGTCTGAAATCCCGCGTGATCTGTCAAATACTAATGCATGAAAATCCTAACCACAAAAAAATCACCCATTATATATAAATATATTTATATATATATATATATATATATATATATATATATATATATATATATATATATATATATATATATATATATATATATATATATATATAACTATATACATGATATCGGTACAATTTAATATTATGTGGCACTGGAGTAAAAAAATACTTGACCACTGAAAAAGCATTCAGCTTCCGTTTCTGTTAAAATTAACGAACTTAAAACTGAATAACTGATCCCTAGTTTAAAAGAACGGGACACAATTAATTTCACTAGTGTTGACCACACGTTAATATTATTACTCATGATAAAAGTGTCGGAGTGGATATCAAGGTTCTGCTTAGCGCTGGCAATCGGGCTTTATTTGCTGTACGTCCTACTTTTGAAATCAATATATCTTGCAAATACGGATAAGCCGAAATTTTAGAGTGTTTATCAGACCCTTTCTCATGTACGGATGTGAGACTTGGACATTGACGAATAAGTACGAAAGATGGCTGCTATGTGATATACATATGGCCCAAAAACGTTGATGGTTCAAAAGGACAGCGAGTATACTGGCTCGGTCATGTTCCTAATCTGAAACGAATGATACAGCTATCTTTAAAGGGAGAACCACCTATCGGTAGGCGAAGCGGTCAATGTGGGCGATGACGGCTCTATATGTCGTAGAGATCAAACTGCTATCTTCTCATTCTTTACAACAGTATGAAGAGCTGGCTCGTGATCGAATCCGATGGACTGCGATTGTTGACACGGTACGGGCGATTAATAACCTCTAAAAACCGGTAATACCGCCCATGTGGCGCAGTGATTAAAGTTGTGGCTGTTGGAGCGGAAGGTACCGGGTTCGAATCCCGATAGTGGCGGGATGCAAAAGGGATTATTCACCACTTGATTACAATCGGTGGTGTAAATGAACACAACGATGACTTCCTGTTGGAGTGTAGAATCCATTGGCCGACCCATCTTCGATGTCTCAGTACTATAGGCTGGCATTGAGCTATGCAACGTGTGGGTGGTTAGGTAAATCGGACCTATAGCTGTACATTCTCAAATTTTGAGTTATTTATATATTTCCCTCAAAGTTAAGGAACAACGAGCTCCAGCCAATTCGGTGGTTTCAGACTGATCTGAAGCTGATATCGCTTTTAATTTCAAAATGGCAAGTACTTACAGTCTGCCTTTCTGTATAGAAAAACCTTTACTTAGTGACATGAACACATTCTCGTTTACCATCCCGGCGTCAACTTGACCATGTCAAATCATTTTCAGATGGACTCAGGTTGCCACGTAGCGGTGATTTTAATTAGATCCAAGCCATGAAGGACGGAACAATATTCAATACGATTCCGTTACAATGCGATTAGTCAACTTATGAAAATTTCTTGCAAATGCCGATAAACCAAACATTACTGTTGAACAAACCTCTTTTCATCTATCTTAACATTTTAGAGTAATTATGTCATATATAAAGACAAAACGCGACACCAATAGCACATACTAAGTGATGATTCAAGGATGCCATCAGATCGAAACTGGCCTGGTGAAAAATAAATCTAATAAATCGATTTCCAAAAACGGATTCTACGTCATTGTGATTCATCTCAATTACTCTTCCGAAATAAGTTTTAATGAAACAGTATTGGTGTTACTGGCATTTTAAGTAACTACCAAGGGAGATAGATAGTGTCAATTCAGGATTTAGCATGTATAACCCGGCAGTAGCCAGATTAGAGAATACTGATCCATCGACAAGGATCATCAACGAAGAGGTAGTCCCATTTATGTTTTTGGTAATAATTACACAGTTGCAGTTGTATGTCGACCCGCACCTCTCTCCATGTTTGGCATCGTCCAAAAGTGCTAAATTATTTGACTCTTCCTTGTAGTCGAGTAGCTGTTGAGCTGTAAGTTTATTCGAACGCCATAATGTTGACAAGAATCAAGTTAATTCCAAATGCAGGGATTTATTGATGCGTATGCTTGACTCACAACGCACCCTGTTAAATAATAGTTTATGTTTGAAAAGTGGTAGTTAATTGAACATGCTTATAAAAATGGTTTGAGTTTCAAATAATAAGATGGTAAACATTTTCAACTTCCCAAATATAACATTCTTACAATATACAGTTACCAATCCATCGACATGAATAAGGGTCAATCCAAATAATCAATTTTGATATGAGTCATATAAAAATACCAAGATTATGAATTCTTAATTTGTAAGAAGAAGATTTAGTCGACGCACATCATGTCTTATCTTTACAATAAAAATCAATTGTTACAATCAAACATAAAGATGTTAATTTTTTTTTAAAGTTGTTTTAATATATATGGATTGCAAATCGAAACGTCCCTTAAGCGCCCACTCTGCGGAAAAAATCAATGAGGGAAAATTCACGTTGCGGGAACACATTTGTATGATCTATCATTTGTATGATCAATAATCATCCATTCTTTACGATCATTTCAACAAAGTCATGCATGTATAGTAATCAAAGTTCGTCCACATTTGATTAAGATTCAAGCAACTGCCTTTAAACCTCATTCGTAACCTCGATCAATCGGAAATAATACGTTTATTATAAATAATATTTACAAGTTCGGTAGTCCTAGCGAAAACGTTATGAAGAACTCGATAGACTCTTTTCAAGTATGGAGTTTATGGAAAATGCGATGGAAACGTTTACATGAGGACGGCTAAATGTGTTATGCCAGTTATTATATAATCATGGGATATCCCTACAGATATAGTTATCTCTTCGGATGGAAACAACTCCATTCGGCTGGAAAACAACTCAAATCCTAACGTTCATCAATTCAAGGTGTTCACTAACAACTATCTGAGTATATGTGTCAAAACCATGTTTGGCCAATCAGTATCCACTTGCCGACCCTTCTTTAATCGCGTGTATGCCAGCAATGTATACATATTGTTAATTCAAAACTCAAGAATTGTGTTTGATAAATAATTTAACACCAATCTAGACCTCTTAAGTATTCACAACCGATTACGCTGTTAAATATTAAATTCCATGGTTCAAATTCACCAGGATTCAGTTATATATAGTTAGGTTCGCTATTTGAGCCACAAACAAGTTTTTATCAAAACCTGGTGAATAAATACGAATTGTGTACACTACCCCCAATGGTGTTGAGAACGAGAACATTTATTATTCACAACTCTTATTCCAGATAATTTCTAGTTCGTTTCAGTCTTCTCGAATTTGTATACAAACACAAATCCAAATCAAAACGAAAACACTAACAGGTCATTCAATAAGTCTGTAGGATACAGGCAGCCAAAAAACAGACGCCATCATTTTACTGCCCGACTGTTGCGGCTTTGTTCGCTTTGGATTTGGGATTCAATTCGTCGACTGCTGTTCACTCAGCTGTCTGTCTCGGCTTTGGGTTCTGGTGTGTAATTGTGAAGCTATGTCTCATCGATTTTCATATAACGACCCATAGAACTCCATTTTATTGCGGTTTAACATCGCCAAACACTCCTCTTAAGCACCCTCTGAAGCATCGATAGGAACGCCATCTATGTGTCATCCTACGGACTTATTGAATGGCCCTGTATATACAACAAATAAAAAGCTATAAATTGAAAGTTTAACAGGTCTTTTATGTGTGTGAGTTAATTTTTGCTTTTCAACAAGTAGAAATTACATTGATTGAATGGTTGTGGATTGTGTATATAACTATTTATAGAGCATTTAGTGCTTTTATATTTATAGTTTTCAAGTGCTTTCAATAATTTTTCCTATATACATCGGAAAATTGAATAATATATTGTGCATCGATTTAAAAGCTTAAAAGTTTGCATGTGAGTCGTAAATGGTTATAACTTTATAGATTTATTGATCTTCAAGCAATCTAAATCTCACTTTATACATCTTTATAAAAGGGCGAGGTGAATTGCTACTGAAAATTTGGGAGGTGTGTATCAGAAGGTATTGACGTGTTATACAATACACAGGGTGGTCGAGAATGCCGATGAATGACCATTCGAAAACTTCTAAAAACTCAAATCTATTCCATCAGGTGTATGTGGAGGTATTTGATAGACGAGCTACACGATTCCGTTATATACAGAAAAGTCGTGTGCATAAGTTATCCATCTCTACATATTATTTAAGTTAAATGAGGCAAAGAGTTAACAAAGATCGATTTCATTTGAACTTATGATACTTAAATGAAAAGCTTAACATATTTGAAAAAAACTTTTAAGCTCTCTCTCTCTCTCTTGTGGTTGAAAAAATATTGTTGACATATTAAAGCTCAAAAGCTCTTTTGAAAGATGAATATAGTGGTCACTTCAACATGAGTCAATTGCTTTATTTACGTAGCTTTTTGATAAATTTGAACTTTCTAGTACTCTTCCACCGTCCAGGTGGCGCAGTGGTTAAAGCTGTGACAAATAGAGCGGACGGTACTGGGTTCGCATCCCATAGGGGCAAGGAAGCAAAAGAGTTTCCTCACCATCGATCGTTTGGGCGGTGCGATCGGTGGTGTGAATGAACACATCTGAACTCCCTGTTGAGTTTAGAATACATAGATCCATCGTCCATGTCAGTACTTGAGACTATATGGACCTATGCAATGCGCAGATGGTATTATCGGACCTATAGCCGTACACACAAGAAATGTGGTATCATAACGGACTATCGCTGGTCTAAGTGTGCGGTAGCAGCCACCTAACAAAAAAAAGTACTCTTACGTGTACTTCAAACGATTTGAGCTTTTTATGTTAGACTGATTTTTCGTTTTTGGTGAAAGTCAAATTTAGCCAAGTCTTTTACGCTAAGCAATCGATAAATAAGTTCAGTGAAATTATGTGAGGCCTTGAGTCGGTAACATAGTCAATGATTTAACACAAGCAAGGAATATTGAAACTCGAGAAGAACACAGTGGATCGTTAATCAAATGGTTCTGTTCAAGTTTCTCGACCAGTAGCCAGAATTAAAAAGGAAACCTACAATATTTAATGGAAATATAACATTCAACAGCCAAGAGAAACTGATGGTGGAGAGGTAATTGGTTACCAACATGGTTCCAGGATGATATTAGAGTATAACTCAAAGACTACCAGAAATGGAAAAGGTAGAGGTCGAAATTTGTTCGTCATACAACATCGCAAGCGTAAAACGAATAAAAGTCAGCTTTGAGGAACGTTAGCTGACTTTAACAACTAAATGATCTCTAATGCAAAAATCGTTATATCTAATGCAAAAAAGTAGAATGTAATGGTATCTTGATCGTAAGAAGATGAATAGTAAGACTGAGCGCTGAGAAATGAGATGCAAGCTATAAATATAAAGGTTGAAGTCACAAAAGGCCACTGGCAACTTTGTGGGTAAATTAAAAAGGAACTTTTATATCACAGTTGGAGACTTTTTTCGTGATATAAAAATAATAAAATAAGTCTACAAAAACAACCCTGTGCAATGAATTTAAAAGGAGAAAAAATGAATTTGAAGGAGAAATAAATATTAAAAAGTGACGTTTATACCGGGTGTTTCTTATCCGGATCTGCAATTGCATACAAAATGTGGCTTCCTATCTAAGTTTAAAAGTTACTCCCGCCCCACCTTCAAAGCGGGGGGTGGGGGACTATTTTTTGCACTAATGTATTTCCCCCGCGGTATGATTAAATTTTGATTATGGACATTTTTTCCGTAGATTGGCTATTTTTCGAGATATTTTATCGTCTCTGTTTAAAAGAAACACCCGGTATATGAAATCAAAATTAATTATATCATTTATTATACGAAGTAGTAGAAAAGATAGTGATACAATTTTTACAATATGGTAAGTGTATAAATACAATTAATTAATGTATCTATATGTGTATGTTAATTTTAATCTATTTGTAAAAATTAATCAAATATTTAAATTGGCGTGAATATGTCTACGTAGTTCAATTTCTTCGTCAGAAACTTCTGAAAATTCTAACAGGCAATGAATCAGCCAACAACAAAAAACCGAGCTGGTAGAACGAGTCACTTCCAACTACATCGTTGCTGTTTCTAGGTTCCAGTGCGCTGACGGTAAACGCAAGAAGCAAAACTTTTGGAGTGAATTGGTAGCTGACCTAAATGGTGTTTTATAAGAAAGAATGTTTTATAGGATATTATAGAAATCTTGTTTATAATGTTTTGGGATGTTTTCACGAGGATTGGTTTAATTCGTGAAGAAGATTTGAAATATTTATAAAATACCTTATTTACGGTATGGTTGATTTTGTATAGAATTTATAGTGAATGGTATTAGCTATTAAATAGCTTTTGTTAGTAAGTAGGTTTTATGTTTGTGGTTATGATACTAGTAATTCTCCCTTTGGCTTAGGTATGTAAGGGAACGTTATTCATTAATTCCCTGAACTTTCGTATCTTATAGTTTAATTATATTCTTACCCTTTTGGTTATTTCCTTTTGATAAAAAAAATTTTAGAAAAACTTTTAAATTTTATATAAATTTTATTGGATCTTGTAGTGATCAATATCAATTATAACTGAATTACTTATTAATTACAACTATATTGCAATTGGATTACTTATTACAATTCTCGATTATAATTCTTGTGATACAACTCTGATGAAAAACTCAACTCCTTTTCTTATATTTAAATTTTGTCTTATATACTAAATTTTATGTTTTGTCTCTTTCTTTTTGATTAACCAATAGTGTTATAAAAATATTATTATCATCTATTGATGGTGTAAAATAATGAGTGTGTTACTCGTAAACACTAATGTTTGTTTACTTTTGTTTTAAGTTAAAATAAGGGTTTAAAAATGTGTGAAACAATTTAACATAAGGAGTTGTAAAAGTGTCAACTCGTTTGTTTATATCTTTTATTTTTAAAATGGGATTCTTAGTGTAAGTGTTTAAAAGAATAAAAAATGTCTGGTTAATTTTAAGAAACAAATTTAGAAATGTCAATGCATTTGTTTATGATATCGGTATGTAAAATATATTCTTGCTAATGTATGTTTTATTACTGTGTTATAATAACTATAAAATAATGATTAGAAATGTCTGGTTAATTTTAACAATTTAAACAAAAGATTTTCATTTGAGGAATGCCAATGCATTTGTTTATGATAAAATTTAGATATATTTTTGTGTTTATTACTATATTATGATATTAACGAGTATCATATAAAATTATTGAGGAAGGTGGCGATATGTTTATTAATATATTCTTTTTGCCAGATGTTTTGGTTTCTTTTGGAGAAACACAACAATGGCATGAGTGGAGCCCTAAAAAGGTTACTGGCTGGCAAAAGGTAAATTTTATTGATATATAACTAAGATATATATTATTAAGTTTTTTATAGATTACAGTCGTTTTATGATATACGGAACGCGATAAGGGGAAAATTTAAAATTATTAGGAATCATGCCCACAGGACTAGTGGTGGTGATCATATAGGAATCGAACTAGATCCATTGGAGGAGAGATTATGAGTGTGCTACCTCCTGAGCATATTGACGGAATTTAAATATAAATTTAACTTCATTCACTTTTATTTTAGGTCAGCAACACCATTCCAAATTTATTGGTAGCCCGTAATGGTATCACACAAGCTGAAACACCTATTGTTGCTATCAATGACAATCAGGCTGATGTGGTCCAGGCAATTGACTTTCGTGATTCCATTACCATTCAAGTAAATATTTTATCTAATATATTCCGAAGATTTTAGTATAATTTAATACACAATTTTAGGATACAGTACTCAAATGCACTCTCGTGCCACTTGCTGCAATTCTCTCCCCTTCACATGTGGATTTAACCATCCTACCGACCTCACCATCGTCGTCAACTCAAGAAGTGTCACCATTGTCCCCAATACGACAAACGGGTAGCAGTCTCAGCCGCTCCAGCCGTGCTCGCAATCTATATAGGACATCACTAGCGAGAAATAGCCGACAAAGTTTGCAGTTGCAGAATGATGCTCTGAAAAAGCTCCGAAAAAACAACTACTTAAAGCGATATAAAGAATATGCATTTTCAGTGGGGTATCGTTTAACTATTTGCTTTATTTTTAGAACAAATTAATTAGAACTGTGATGAATTTTTATTTGATTTTATTTAATAAAATTTTTACATTAAAATACTGTCTATAATCCTTTGGCGTATTTGACGACCCACTTCAAGGTATGGATTGTTGACACTAGCCATGCGGTCGTCCGAATTAATTTCAGCTTTGACAATTTCGTCTTCTGAAGCATCATACTCATCCTTATAGTTATTTAAAATTAAAAAATTGTGACCTACTGCAACAGCATTTATTATTTTTGCAGATTTTATTGGGATATATCGTAACTTCCGTTCTCCTAGTATAAAGCGAAATCTATTTTTTAATATTCCAATTGCCCTTTCTACTTGACTTCGGATAATTAAAAGTGTTCCCTTCTTCACTTACAGTTATTAGAAACGCCATAAGAGGGTATCCTTGGTCTCCTAAAAGCCAATATTTTTGAGCGTCAGCAGTCGAGTATTCGTTTTGGGACATAGCATAAAGTTTGCTTGCTCCCCAAACATAACTATCGTGCACAGATGCGGTTTCTGTCATTTACAGCAATTTGGACATTTATACTATGAAATCCCTTACGATTTACGTATGCCATTTCAATATTTTTACTTAGGCCTACTAAAGCAATTTGCGTGCCATCTATTAGACCAATTATTCCTGAAAATTCTATTTTTTGCATACTCGCCCGCAATCCGATTTCGTTCTGCCTCTTCTTGTGGAAATTTAATATATATTTATTAATCAGTATATTGAAGAGGTCAGTCACTTCCTCAATGAATTTACTTATGGCCGGATGAGACATATGACCAATACTTCGAATTTGATTTTGATATGAACCGATCGCATAAAAATTTAACGCCACCAGACACTTTATATCAAAAGGGATATTTTTATGTGGATTATCCGTTTCGATTTCCATCGTTCCTTGATGTGTGGACTGTAATGTTTGCAACTCTTCTATTAGTTGTATAGCCAAAGCAGGGGTTAATCGGAAATAGCTCCTAAACTCTGATTCGTTCATCTGATACGGGTTATACTTTTGTCTGTCCCTTAAATTCTGATTTCGCTGTCCGTGCCAGTATTCAAATGCGACGTGTGAGTTGCTCGACTCAAACAATTATTATTCTATATCAAACCACATCAAACGTCAAAACCGTATGTTAATAAGAAATGAAACCAAATTGACGAACACTATGTTTTTGCACTTATAAAATTTAGACGGAAGATATTGTGGTCTTTTTCATTGAAATCAATATAAGACGTGACGTTTTTCATCCATGATTCACCCGCAGTAAGCTTCGACAGTTCCATTACATCATACTTTTTATCACTAAATGTGATAAAGCACCACAAAATGACCACCCTGAACATACGAGGTTTCCCTACAATTGGTGATAAAGCTTTACTACCGAAGAGGCTTCATAAATACCGAAAACATGGATCCAGACAAAACAGCCATCGTTCAAACGTCTGAATAGGAACAAACTATTGCATGGGGAAATAAAGATACTTGATACACTAAATGATGGTTGGTTTATAACAAAAAAAAAGTCCGCATAAAACTTGGTGAGAACGGTTTAAATTTCGAGGTTAAATTAATAAGATGGAAATGGACATTTAACAATATTTTGTAATAGCTTCGATAGTGCGTTAAAGAACGAAACTGCCTATAATCAAATCCGCTGTTAAAATAAGATGAGTTGGGGACTGTTCCAGACTATTATAAATCAAAAAATAATGATAAAGCAGATAAACACAGTGAGTGAGTTGAAACCTGATGGTGTCACTATTACAACGGCACATGGAAATATCTCGAAATGAACAACAGTGAAATGAGCATCAATACATTGACTACTGTAAGCAGAATGGTAAGGATCCATCCACTTAACACATATGTAGTGTTTAATCGCCGTACCGAACAGGTCTAGTTTAATGCAGTAATTAACACTTTACTGCCTTAAACTAGCCTTGATCCTTTAAAGCAGTTAAGTGTTAATTGCTGCTTTAAACGGACTAGAAATTAAAGTGAAGCGACAATAAATGACATAGTACTCACCAGTGAAAAGCAGCCAATGGATTAATTGGAATTGTGAGTTTGACTAAACTCTTTCTGTGGCTGTTGGAGCGGGAGGTATCGGATTCGAATCCCGAAAGGGGATGGATGCAAAAGGGATTTTTCACCATACGATTACAATTGGTAGTGTAAATGAAGACATCTATGACCCTCTGTTTGAGTGCAGAATTCTACATGTCAGTACTGTCATGGAGCTATGCAATGTGCGGATGAGTTGGAAGTGCCTCGAGCCCCGTAACAGATTTTAGAGATAAAAACCAACAAACAAAACTCTTGTCGTTTGAATTTATATCTGCGTCTTAGGCCTCAACAATCTGGATACGAACCGAGAAGAGTCGTAACAATATTTTTAGCACTTCAGTTTCGCATAGCTGCTAAATGGTTAGTTACAAAGCTTTCGTTATGGCTTCGCTATGATTCCTATCAAAAAGCTCAAATTAAGAATTTGGTTCGTTATTAAAGTGTTGTTCTTCACACAGCGTCGGGTAGCACAGTTGAAATTTATTTACATATTAACCATAATCGATGGGTGTCGCATAAGATTCAACGCTACTACCGTAAGTACTCGTACAGTTGTTTTATATGAATTTTTTCGATTATTGATTCACATCTTTGGTGTTCGTAAGGGATCCACGACTTTATTCGATTGATAAATAAAACTGTGGCGATTAAATTTATTTGTCAAATTACAACGATGAGGATGTGACCAAGGTTGAAAAGCTCTCGGAAATGATAGACGTTGGAGTGTAAAGAAAAAAAATCGTTAATGTTTTGACATAACTTGATTGTGGGCATATAGAAAAGATGGCTGGATGGCTATTAAAATACAAGTTGTTTTTTGTAAAACTATGTTTCAGATGAAAGTTATAGAAGTTTGATGAATGGTCTGGTAATGACTCGATAGGGCTAGTTTAATATAGTTGCAATCACTTAAAAGGCATGAAATCAGAACCATTGTCAAAACTGGGACGGGCGGAACTGTTTCACATTAATGCATAAGGTTTATCGACAAATCGATTATATCTAAAATTGTAACAACTCCTTCCCCGAGGGTTGTTTACATGTTGACCTCCAAAGAAGAGTATTCTAACCGATCGAATTGAAACAGGTCGAATAAATGCCACATAAAATGTTTTTCATGTGATCAGTAAATGCATAAAACGATTGATAAAAAACAAACTTATGAGATGGTAGAAATATCAGAATGGAAGTGCTGAGTAAATGGCAAATCCAAAGAGATGGTCGATTCTAGATAGTAGTTGGATTCCTCATCTCATTGTAAATGAAAAGTAAGAATATTAATGGTCCTTTATGTAGTTTCCAATAAGCGAGAACGTGAGTCTTACTACTGAACGAAATGTTCACGATCTGAAAGATAAGAAAGCAGCCAACTGACAGAAAACCACGTTTACTCGAATAATCGAGCTAATTGGCCCTTAATGAGGTACCGGGTTGGTTATAGCAGAGTTTGTGGGCTATAGATTCAAATTAAAATTCAAACAGTAATCGGAGAAAGTTCGGACATTAAAGGAATGAAAGAAGTGGTTTTATACAAATTGGTAAGAGTTAGGTTAGGTTAGGTTAGAGTGGCTGCTAACGCACACTTAGACCGTTGCCGGTCCGTTGGGATACCACAGGATCTTAGTCCCCTAATACTCTATTGTAACCATCATGAGCTACTAATGTAGCTTAAAATGTCCCGCACCTTACTATCTGCAAGATCTGATTACATACATACCTGCAGGACAAGAGCACAGGAAGTGAACAAGCGTCTCTTCCTCCTCCTCGTCCATGTAGCTTCTACAGAAGCCGTTGGTTTCTAGACCCAGCCTTCCCGCATGTTCCCCGAAAAGGCAGTGTCCCGTTAATATGCCTACCATTCTTCTTAGATCGCTCCTCTCCAGAGAGATTAAGGTCCTGGAGCGATTCAAATCCAACCTTGGTAAGAGTAACTTCTGTCATATAATAATTTTGGAGTACAGTTGATTGGGTTTTTTGGTGTATGGGCTTCACTTACAAAAACCATTTCATGTTAGATAAGGGAAGAGAAACTTAAAGTTATTATAATAACTTAAGTTAGTGTACTACAAAAAGAGGTCTTTGATCCATAAACGAAAAGACGAACCCACTATAGTATTATGTGAACAGACGGGTACGATTCTAAACAGATGAGTATGATGGGATTAATGATGTGGTTGTACACTACACCGACACTCGTATGCCCGGGGCCAAATAAAAGATTTAGCGTAGATATTCATTTAGGTTGTAAGGAAATTGGATGAGTTGTTTCACATAAATAAATGGGCAAGAAAGGGTTATTGCATATGTAGTTCTCGAAATTTTGGCAAGTTTTGTTAAAGCAACAGTTGGCCTTAGGACAATACATAAATCATTTCCTCAGAGATTTATATGCTCGATCATTTGAGACTTTTGCAAATGTTACCATCTAATAGATGGACCAATGAAGATATCGGTAAGGGAATGTCTTAGATTATGTCCTCATATTGGCACACATAAAGGGAGGTGATATTTCTCGAGAAGGTGATCAGGATTGGCCACCAAAATGCACAACATTTTGGTGGCCAATCCTGATCACCTCCTCGAGAAATAACACGTTCAGGAAATTTTTAACGTCAATACCTTCCAATTCCGGCCATAAATTATCATAAATGTTTGGTCGGTAGCGCAATCCATTCATCTAATACCGTTGTACCAGCCTGATTTTCGAAAAAGTTAGGTCCAATCACACGACCACCCCAACCACATCAAATAGTAATAAATTGAAGATGGAGAGGCTTCTCAACAATTTAGAAGCCCCAAATGTGACAATTCTGCTTATTACGTAGCCTTCAAGTTGAATATGGGGCTCATCACTGAAGATGATTTTTTG
Source organism: Tipula lateralis (assembly GCA_963932295.1). Taxonomy (NCBI): domain Eukaryota; kingdom Metazoa; phylum Arthropoda; class Insecta; order Diptera; family Tipulidae; genus Tipula; species Tipula lateralis. The sequence goes on along the minus strand of OZ010736.1, from coordinate 57,385,956 downwards.
ATCAAAAACTGGATAATTTTGATGCAGAAGAAACGACATTTATAGTTAAGCTTAAAAGCCGTAAGACCGAAGCGTTTATTCAAAATAATTCCAAAGATAGACGAGGAATCGATAAACCTCGGTTTTCTTCAACACTTCCGGCTACAGCAGCAATATTCTCAGTTGCTTTTGAGCGACGCACACGGTTTTGATTCTTCACATCACTAATTTTGGTAAATTTAACCACCAGTCTCACTATTGCCAACCAAGAAGGTGCTTGACGACGACCAGACAGTGCTTTAGTTTTGCGAACTGTGATAATTTTCACCATTTTTGTAGTTAATTTTAACAATTGCAATGTGTTGTTGAAGTTTGGATGTCAAATGACAACCACCCAGAAAGGATTAAGTCGACGAAGTTGAATGTACAAAATATTTCATAGACTATCATACAGCAACGCAATGTGCAACGTTATTTGGTCTCGGCATAAGGTATTCGACGATAAAAGGGAACAGTCGAACAGTAAGGAGTACTTTGGCCCCAGAACTGACAGAAAAGACAAAAAACAAACAAATAGAAAGGATAAAAGGAAGGACACATTGTGTAAGTATGAGTTCATTACCAGTAACGAAGCTACAACCTTGTAACTTGGGTTCGCTAGCTTTGGGAGCTGTAATAGTAGCTTTGGGAGCTGTAATCGTGATAGCTAATGAGGGGAGTTAAACCAGAACTCCACAGAGTGGCATTGATTGACAGCTAGGGCGCTGAATCAACCAGCCGAAGAAGACGTTGCATCTTGTGTATGTGATCTGTAATGTTCGTTCGCTACGACCGGTCTTGATGTATGTTGCATTTCGTTTCTATATATGTTGTGGGGCTAGGTTGCAACAGTTCTAGCGAATTGTAGACTTTGAACCGAAATTGATTTCAATGATATTATTTTTATACTGTTTGTATTATGTTGTAAACGCCACATCACGTTGGTTTACGGCAACAATTTCCTCATTTATTTACAATCGCGTCAGTATGGACAGACCAATTATTGGTGCTGACTTCTTGGTGAAATATGGTCTTCTTGTCGACCTGCGTGGAAGACAATTACTTGATCCTACGACAAGTCTAGCTGTCAGTGCAATGGCTGCTAAGGTCAATACACCTACACCAACTTTTCAAACTGTCGGAAATGGTTATGGTGAACTCTTAAAGATGTGTACATCGCTCACTGAAGAAACAAATTATAATCGTCCAGCAAAACCCAATGTGGTCCACCATTTTTTATACAAAAGGCCGTTTACCTTTTTCAAGACCACGCCGTCTGGACCCTGTCAGACGTAGGACAGCGCGTGCCGAGTTTAAGCATGTGGTTCAACTGGGCGTATGCCAACAGTCATCGTCTGCGGTATCATCACGTCTTCACTTGGTTCAGAAGAAAAATGGGACTGATTGGAGACCATGTGGAGATTATTACGGCCTAAATGCCGTCACTGAACCTGATCAATATCCGATTCCACACATTCAAAAATTTTAAATGCACCTTGAAGGATGCAAAGTTTTTCCGAAAATTGACATGGTAAGAGCTTTTCATCTGATACCCATTGCGGCTGAAGACGTGCCTAAAACGGCAATTACCACACTATTTGGGTTATTTGAATTTACGAGAATGTCCTTTGGGTTTCGGAATGCTGCGCTAACATTTCAACGCTTCATGAATGAAGTGGCCAAGCGTCTTAATTTTTTATTCGTCTACATAGACGATATTCTTGTGGGAAGTAAAAATGAGGAAGAGCATAAACTTGATCTGAAACAGTTGTTTGAGAGGCTATTTGAATTTGGAATAAACATCCAAATTTCAAAATGTGAATTCGGAATACCCGCTCTAGAGTTCCTCAGCCACCACATACCTGCGGATGGCGTACTACCCTCGCCAAGGCGAGTTGAAGCCATAAATGAATTTCCTGCTCCAACATCAATTAAACAAATTCAGCGATTCATCGGAATATTAACATAGATTTATTCCAAAGCCGGATTGCTGTCCCCTATTCACACACACTTGGCATATCTCAATAAAATGCTAAAGAACAACAACAAGTTCTCGTGGCCTGACGACTGTAATGTTCTCGTTTGTATACATATTGTGAGGCTTTGTTGCAACAGTGCTAGCGAATTACAGAGTCTTTCGTACTCATTACAGTGACTATTCATCGTATTTGTAAACGCCACATTAGCTCCCTCACCTCTCGAAAAACTCAATATGAACGCAGTAGGCATGGTCAATATACATAGTAGTCATGGGCGATAAGTTAAAATAGTGAAAAGAAGAAATAGTAGAAATAGTGAAAATAAAACTAGTGGTAAAATAATGAACTAAAGTGATTGAACTAATCCCTTATGGTGAAATTCATAACAATATATTATGTCTATACTGGACTAAGAGTTTGCAATCTGGATTGGGGCGTCAACGTGTTACACAATTAAAATTTCGTTATAGTTATATGAGTATGAGCTATGGTCAAAAAGGCAGTCAACAAAACGTTGCCTTAATCGACATTTTGGATCACGTTAACAGGGCAATACAATCAACTCGTAACAAAATAGGTTGAGGGAACCAAAAGTTTACATATAATTCTAGAACATGAAAAAGAGCCACCTCAACAAACAGGCATTAGAGTTAGCGATGTATTTCTCCACCTTGATCACAATATCTTTAAACAAATAGGTGTTTTTGTATTCAAACATGCATACATATAAACGACAAAACACATCAATCATTTTATATTGTTGTTTCAACAAAAGGAAGGGCACATAGTGTAAGTGTGAGTGCACGCCCAGGAACGAAAGAGAAGTTTAGAACCGGACAACAAAGTTGTAAATTTGACTCTACAAATTAGTGGAATTGCAAACGGTTACGTGTTACAGACACGAGTGACATATCTGGATTAGTAGACTGTTAACGAAATAACTCTATATGAACGCAGTAGGCATGGTCAATATACGTAGTAGTCAAAGGCGGTAAGTTAAAATAGTGAAAACGTGAAACAGCATAGTAAAAATAAAACTAGTGTTAAAATAATGAACTTAAGTGAATTATTGCCTTAAACTTTAGTAGATAATTTAGACTTTAGTAGATAATTCACAACTCAGTGAATGGTTTGCATTCTGGATTAAAATTTGGTTCTAGTTTTATGAGTATGGGGTACAAGGCAGATAATAGTCAAAAAGGCAGTTCACATACATGCACAACCTGATCCAAACAATAAAGGTCTAATTAATCGTTATTTTGGATCAAGTACTTTTAACAGGGCAATACGATAAACCCCTAATAAATCAGGTTGACGAAACCAAAAGTTTCGATGTAATTCTAGAACATGAAAAGAGCCACCTCAACAAGCGGGCCGTAAAGTTAGGGACGTATATTCAATTTTTTCACCTCAATCACAATATCTATAAACATATAGGTGTTTTTGTATACAAACACGAATACATATATAAACGCACATCAATCATTTTTATATTATTGTTACCTTGTCACAATAGCTACTTACACCTCAAATTAACAGCAACTGAAATAATAAAGGAACATATCTCCTAGATTCGATCATGATTAATTCAGTTAATTGTAATTTATGAATGTAATGGTTACAAAACTATATACTAGACTAATTCGCTGAAAACCTAAAATAACCTATAAATACATTAATTTTAATCGGTTTGCATGTCATGAAATTCAATTATAATATTTTATGTGAAAATGTAACAGAGAACAACAAAATAATCTAAAATTTTCATTTGGTTCATTAGTCGTCGAAGTTTATTACGATTAGAGCTGTTATTATAATATGAGTATATAGTATAGCTAACTATGGGTGGGGGAATAGGGGTTGGGGTGTTGTTGTGATAACCTATGAAGATTTTTGTATAGTTTAAATTATATTAAATTTATTATATAGGTTTACCTTCTACCTGCGAGCTGACTAATTTTTGGTTTTGTTTTGTATATATTCCGCTCGACTCTAATGCTAACTACTGGAGGTAGAGACGTCGCTATTAATTTAATAATGAATGGTTTGATTGTACATGCGGTGGTTCATGCAATTTTCATTTTTCTAACACTTTCTATCATTATTATTCACAATTTAACATATGTTGCCAGAAAGTCAATTATAATTTAATCACAAAACTATAATCTATGTATCCTACATACATATACTAACTAGCTATGTATAGTGTATATAAGGCAACGATATAAAATAGATAGTCAGAATTATAATTAGAGTTGGTAATTAGATTTTAATAGAAAATACGTGCTATCCTTTTATTGTTGGGGAGTTTTGTGAAAATTGGTATCGTTGTCGAGATGGGTAGTTCCGATATCGGGGTACATAAATTCACGCGAATTTAATTGCCGGTATTATTAGATACAGCAAAAGTGATTACAGGCAATTATCGTGTAAATACCATTTTTTAAGTCTAGTTGTACTCTCGGTTCACATAAGTTGAATAATGGTGAGACCATGGAGGTGCCCTTGGAAAAGCATCACAGAACCTATAGCTAGCCCATAGTAGGTGACTTAATCTGATAAAAACGCTTTGTTGACGACCGGCATCCATAAAAACTTAAGACTTTTAAAAATGTCAAGCCAAAGATATCGGATACTGCCAACCTTACCTAACCCTCTCTACAGCACTCGAGCACGAAGTTAATTGAAGTCACTTAGAAAAGCTTACTTTGAAGTTCTACCGCATGCCAGTACTGGATGGCGGGAGTGGAAAACAAATAAACGCCAAAAAACATGTCAACACAAAAAAATTATTGTCTTCGATATGGGTTCTTACACTGTAACGTGCCGTCCGCGTTAGTTGTGATTTGGGTAGACTAATAAAAAAAACTCAAAGTTGGGCGCCAGTCTACCAGTACATATGTCCGGCTTTTACTCTTTGTATATGAGCGAGTGGACTCGGGTGGGGTATCGAAAAATACCACCAGAAAAACCACCAGGCAACTTGAGTTATAACAAGACGATTGTGCGGATAAGAAGGATAATTTGGGATCGGGAGTGGGAATATGGGAAAGCTAGGTTAAGGTAAGACTCACCTGTATTGCAGTGCTGCGTGCACTTTTCTGCTGACACGTTGGCTCGATTGCTCCAGCACCACACACACCATCACTCTCTGCTACTTCGTTTTATATAATATGTTTATGTAATATGTAATTGCAAGGGGAATGGTCTGAGATTAGTCTTGATACAGTCAATGATACAGTTCTTGCTATAAGGACAGCTAAACGAATTTGTAGATAGAAGTAGTAATGGTGGAAGGCTAAGGTCTTAAGGATACAACAATCCAGCAATAAGCGCAATTCACGAGGTTTCTTTAATGGAATCACCGAATTAACGCATACTTTAAGATCTCGGTCAACTGCCATTCGGAACCAGGATGGAAACCTCTATTATAACGTTGATGCGGTACTCGATACATGTCGTGAACATTTTTCTAAACATCAAGTTTCACATGTATCACAATCTGTAATTAAATACCCTCAAATACAGACCGCAGAGACGTTCAGTCAAGATCCATCTTGAGGAATTCACAATGACCATGCAGAGCCTAAATAAATGGTTCATCATGGGTAAATTTCATTAATTCAGAGCTCTTGATATTTGAAGGAATAGCTCTCCTTTGCACAGCATACAAGCTACTGTCATACATTTTCTTGGGAAGAATTATTCCTCTGGCGATGTAGACCAGGTATTCTTAGATTTCAAGCAAGCCTAACAAATACTTACATTCGTGTAAACGACAGAAACGCTGTCACAATGCTGTGTCAAGGTTGAGAACTGGCTATCGAGAATTTTTGCTATTACTGCTGGTGTTCGACAAGAAGCTGTCTGTTATACTTTTTAATAATATCATGAAAGAATATATCTTTCGTGAAACACCTCAGGACAATATCTTATTTCGACAATCCAATCTACTTTTCACATACGCAGATGAGTTGGATTAAATGGCAACAGAGTGAAAGAGATACTTGATCCACTGGAAAACTGTTCAGCTTACGTTGATCTCAAAATCAATTAATCCAAAACCAAATATCTGATCTCGGTTTAAGAGACCAAGACGCAACTGATTTTAATTGTGGTGACCACACGTTTGAAGGAGTGATAAGATTCAAGTATCTTGGATCTCTCATTACGTACGATAATAGTGTGAGAGAAGATATTAAAGTTTGCCTTGCCGCCAGAAATCGGGTTTTAAGAGAATATTCTGAAAACAAAACATCTTGGAAATTCGGATAAGCTGAAATTGTCCAAAGCACTAATCGGACCCATTGACATGTATGGATGTTATAGTTGGCTCTTGACGGATGAGTACGAAATATGGCTTCTTACATTCGAGAAAACAATTATGCGTGTGATATATGGCCAAAACATGAATCAAAGGACAGCGATAACACTGGCTCAGGTTACGTTCTACGTGCTGATCCGAACCGACTGCTACAGCGATATTTGAAGGGAGAGCCGACATTCGGTTATCGAAGAGATCACTGTAGGCAACGATGGCTTCACGGTGTAGAGAGCGATCTGACATCTTCTCGTTGCTTGCATCAGAATGAAGAGCTGGCTCGTGAACGAAACCTAAGGAGTCAGATTGTTAACACGGTAGGGGACAATAATGGCCTGTGAAAACCAATAAAAAAATAATTTGTTTTTCATCGAGCTACAATAAAAATGCCGCATTGGACCAGATAATTGACCAAACTGATAATAAGATATGTAGAGGAGCTTTATTACAGTAATTTTCTATGTGCAAAAACAGAAATTCTGTTCTCACAATAACTTTTTCTTTGAAACCAAATGGACAGTATTTTACAATGTCATATTTCTATGTGTAGATCTTGTCAAAAATCAATTCCAATCTTATTACCAGGCAGGTAAAGAGAACTATACGTGTTGGTATAATTTGCAGATTGTGTACATCACCTAGCAAATTCTTCTGATTGGAGTAAACAAAGCTTAAAATGATAAGTCTGATTATGAGTGTCCTCTTGCTGTTCTTAAATACATTATAATACCAATCTTAGAACTATAATGAAAAACAAATGGCAGTTTATACTCCAGAAACGGCCAGAGTGCCAAATTATCCAACATTTGAAAGAAAAATCTAGAACCGGAAAAATAATGGTAAGCTACAAGACCGAGCCTTCGATATCTTTTCCATTAATAAAAACAGCTTCCTGGCGATAATAGATACCTATTAAAAAAATCTCCAAATAATATTGATCGATTAACCTATAACGACCTAGTATACATGACGTGTACGATTAAAGTCTTGTCAAAGTATTTCACCCTATCCGGACTCACTAGAAGCATTAATCTCTTACTATAAGCTACATTATTTCCATCAAAGCAACTATGATAGCTTACTATACATTCTCCAAGTTCCAAAACTAGAAGAAAAAATGGCTACAGCGATGATGATCGAGCCGTTAGCGGTTGGTGCAGAACATCTGATTAGAACAGGAGATAAATTATTTACGATTTGTAATAGAGATTGATGATATCTGCAGAAAACCACTGATACTGGGATGTAAATACAACTGTGATATCAACTTAGAAAAATAATTAAGTATAAATCAGAAAGCGAAAGACTAATCTCAGACCTGTGGACCCGTTTCATTTACCATTGAAGGAGACATATTCACACATACCAAAAACCAACGAGACGTTCCCTCAATCGCAATTCAAATGTTAGCGAAAAAGTAGAAAGATTCATTAAAATAATGGGTAGCCCGATTCATCCGAACAGAAAATTGTCTTAAATGGTATATAAGCATACTTGAAAGGTTCTTCCTTCAAATAATTCTTGTATCAGATAATGGCAAAAGTTAGTAACTTACCATCTGCACATTGCATAGCCCCATGTCAGCCTATATAGTACTGACATGGAAGATGGGTCTGCCCATTGATTCTGCACTCCAACGCGTGCAGAAAATTGAATCGCGTTGTATATTCCCTTGTCTTCCTTGACTTGTTCGAAAATTTGCAGTAACCATACAATGGCTCTAGTATTAAAGTAACCATTTACCAATCTAGCATCGTGCTATGGCATAGAGCCTATCAAGTTATTTAAATTATTGTTAAATGAGTCTTTTTTAATTGGGATTGGCTTGCATCAGTGGGCGCATGTACACAAACAATTGGCAGGTTGGCTAATCTAGAGATATGATTCCCTTGGTTGGCCGTTAATTTTTAGATGGAACTACCTGAATCTAATATTTTTCAGAGACATGAGACTTTGCCTCATATAGTTCCTCTCCGATGTACCGATCACATACGGCCATAGATCTTAAGAAACCTGTGTAAATGTCTCTATACGTTGATTTTCAGCAATATGTGGATTACTTGGCCGCTTGTTGCTAGCTGGCTAAGGTAATTGCTGATGGTTGTTGCGATGATAAATAAGGCAACTGGTGGCCTTATGGATATTTCCAAAATAAAAAGCTGGTTTAATTGCCTTACAAAAATGGCTTTACAAAATATATTTGGCTTCTTTATTTTGTACACGATATCATCTGCTTGACATTATAATTTTAAGTGACTTGGTTGCTTTTATTTTTACAGCTTGTTAGAAAAGACAAACATATTGTTACAATATTTCTATCTCTAAGTATGAATCTATTACAATATAATTCATTGGAATACTAGAATGCCTTATAATAATTAACAAAAAAATGATGAAAAGAAGAAGATTCAGGTGATTGCAACCTGTATTTAGATGCTAGGTTTTAAGTTGAACATACTCCCCGGGTTGAATCATCATCAGATTCAAAGATTGGAAGTTTACAAATTTTTTGTATTTGCCGCTTGAATACACCATTCTTCGTTTTAACTTCAACTACTCCGACAATGCCGTCGTTGCCCGGAAATAATTTGATACTTCGTCCCATGAGCCATTGAGTAGGTGGTAAACTGCTGTCATGGACTAGTACAATGTCATTTAGCCCTAAATTGTTTTGAAATGTATTCCATTTAGCTCTGGACTGAAGTGTATTCAGATATTTTAATTGCCAGCGTTTCCAAAACCGTTGATAAATATGTTTGATGATGTCCCATCTCGCATTTGGATTTACTTTTTCGATTGTTGGTTCTGGAATTTGATGAATAGAACGTCCAATCAAAAACTGTGCTGGCGTCAGAAATTGCACCTCATCGTCATTGCTGCGACATATTGGCCTGGAATCGCCAAATGACTATGTCCTTCAAAAGACAAGAAATTATTAGTTTCTTGTCTTTTGAATTATTAGTTTGAATTATTATTAGTTTCGGTTATTATTAGTTTCTAAGAATTTGTATATTTCTTGTAGGTAATTTTTTGCGCCAACAAAATTTGTTGCGTTGTCGCAGTATATTGTATGGCAAAGTCCTCTTCTGCTTATGAATCTTCTTAGTGCTCCTAAGAATGACTCCGTGCTTAAGTTCATGCATATTTCAATATGGATAGCGTGAGTATTGAAACACACAAATATGCACAGATATGCTTTAGTATAGGAATCGAGCCTCTTCGACGTACAGCATGTATTTTAAACGGACCGCAAAAGTCAATTCCATCTGCTCCAAATGATACCGTGTGCTGTACTCTATCTTTCGGTAGCTGCCCCATAAGTTGACTTGTCATTTTTGGATTTTGTTTTAGGCATTTGATACATCTCTGACACACCTTCTACGCTACTTCTTTACCTCTAACAATCCAAAATTGTTTTCGAACTAGACTCATCAATAAATTTGTTCCTGGATGTTGATGATGAATATGCATATCATACGTAATAATTGTTGCTATAGGTGACTTTGATGATATAATTATTGGATGCTTGGCGTTGTATGGCAACGTTGAATTCTCGAATTTGCTTCCCACTCTCATTATTCCCTCGGGATGGAGGAAAGGATACTATGTTCGTAGGCAACTTTTGACAGGTATGTATTTGGATTTTTTAAGAAAGTTGTACTCTTCCGGAAAATGTGTTATTTGCCAATGTTTTACAATTTTTTGATTCACCAGTTCAAGTTCTTCCACTGTCAGAGTACCTGTTCGTTTTTCTTTCTGATCTTCTTTGGCTTTCAAATTATGGAGGAATTTGTAAACATAAGCCAGTACCCTTTTTAGTTTGAGGTAACTAGAATACTTTATGCTTAAATTAGGAATCACATCATCTTGATTTTCACATTTAACAATGTTATAAACATCAATTTGAATTTCTTCGTTTGTTTCCGGTATTTTAGGTTGATCTGGCCACTGTTTTTCGTCTTTCGCAAGCCATTGTGGTCCCTTCCACCAAAGGTTGTTCATTGTTATTTCTTTCACTGAGTTTCCCCTAGTTGCACAGTCGGCCGGATTATGCCTTGATGGGACGTGGCACCATTGATCTCGTTTGTAAACATCTATGATTTCAGTTATTCGATTAGCTACAAACGTTGTCCAACGTCTTAGTTGGCTAGATAACCAATCTACGACAATTTTTGAGTCACTCCACAGTGTAACTGATGCCACCTGGATTGAGAGAGTTTGAGTAACTTCCTTCACTAATCGACTCAGAAGAACTGCCGCCAATGAGTTCAAGTTTTGGTATACTGATTTGTTTAAGTGGTGCGACCTTGGTTTTGGCACATATTAGATGTGTGTAAAACCCTTCATTTGACTGTGACCGAGCATATACTGCAGCTACGTATGCCCATTTGCTGTAATACATCGAGGAATTTGTATTTTAGGCTCTTGACATAATGTATTTCGAATTTCCATCCACGATATTCGGGTTTCTTCAGGCGGTTCCTCATCCCATTCTATCTTCTGCAACCACAGACTCTGAAACAATATTTTAATTTTGATTGTAATTGGGGATAAGAGCCCCAGTGGATCGAACATTCTGCTGGCTTCCGACAGAAAACTTCGTTTAGTGTGTATATTTCTAATTTCTAATTTCACTTGGTAGATGAATTGGTCAGTATTGGAATTCCATGCAATAACCAATACTTTCACCGGTTATGGATTGTCAGAAAATGTCTTAATACTGTTTAAATCTGGATCGTGTAGAAGTTTTCGCAACTCTGGATTATTTGATGTCATTTTTCGCAAATTAAAACCGCCACTACTTAGAATGCTTAGTATTTCATCTTTCAGTTGTATCGGTTCAGATAATGTCGTTGAGCCATAGTCATCAAATCATCAACGTACATGTCACATTTCACGGCTTGAGATGCCTTCGGAAGATTTTCAATGTGTATGTGTGCTAGTTCTTTTAAGCACCTGGTTGACATAAATGACGCAGACGCAGTACCATAAGTTACTGTGGTTAACGTGTATGGCGAAATTTTATGTTTGTTGTTTCGCCACAGGATCATTTGGTGTTTTGTATCCTCCTCATCTAACCAAACTTGACGATACATTTTTTCAATGTCGCCTACTAGTACGAATGGGTGTTGACGAAATCGTGTTAGTATTTGAATTAAACTTGATTGGATGTTTGGTCCCACTTTAAGATTCTGGTTCAATGACATGCCAGTGGTTGATTTTGCTGACGCATCGAATACCACGCGTAATTTCGGCTGCTACCTTTAAACACTCCATGGTGCGGCATAGTATATGATTCGTGAAGTTTTTCATTGGTTATGTCGGCTTTCTTCATGCGATGAAGGGTTTCGTATTCGTTCAAGAAACTCTGGTAAAGTTGTCGGAATTGATCATCTGTCTTGAATCGCCGCTCTGTAGCAATAAATCTTGACATTGCCTGTTGGTAAGTTGATCCTAGTGGTTTTGATTGTTCCTTGAATGGCAATTTTGTAATAAAATGGCCATCACTAGCACGTCGTGTAGTCATGTTGAACCATTCTTCGCAATATTGTTCTTCCTTGCTTAACGTATTTGAATTTGTGACTTCTTCTATTTTCCAAAACCGTTGCAACGCTGTATCAATATCAATGGTAGTGGCAAATGATTGAGTAACTGGCTTTATGTCAGTTCCATTGGTGCCGCCTATGATCCAACCAAATTTAGTCTTGTGAGCTCTAAAATTTGAACTTCCTAGCTTTCTGTTGCCATCCTCAAATAGTTCGAACACAATATCAGCACCAAGTAAGACATCGATTGGTCCGGATTTATTGAAACCCAAATCAGCTAGTTCAATCTCGGTTAGGGTTCCTAGGTGTTTAATATCAAACTCGATGGCTGGCAATGAGGACGTGATTTTGGGATAATCAAAGCGTTTATTGACGCAAAGTATTAAACCTTGACATCAATCGTAATGTTATTATGCCACGAGATGTTTCACCGCTTATAACCCACCAATTCCCGTTAGTAGGCTTCTGCAGTTACTTCGCGGTAACCCTAATTTCTCGACCATCGACTCAGTGATAAAGGAGGCATGTGAAGCGGTGTTTAGCAGTGTTTGGCAAGTTCTCGGTATACCCATGTCATCAAGTATGTTTATAAGTGCAGTTGGTAACATGGTCTGTTGTGTGCACATTAACGAAGCATTATCTTGAATCTTCGATTGCAGGTCATTACGTGCATGATGGGTTTGGGTTACACTGTCTTCGGAGATATTACCTGAGGCATCGATATTTGCGGTAAGAGTGGTTGTTGGTTTGTCTACATGCAAGAGACTATGGTGTTTGTAGGAACATTGTTGACATCTACCTCTAATTCTGCATTGGAGAGCGTTATGTCCTGGATTAAAACAATTAAAACACCTTTTGTGGTTGCTTATAAAACTCCGCCGCTCGTCAACGGATAATGACTTGAATCGAGTGCATTCGATTAATCTATGGTGTTGCGTTTCACATGCTATGCAATTGGTAGTTGTCGTGGTTGCAAAGCTACTCTTGGGTTTGTTCTGTATGTTGGATTTCACGGATCTTGATGAATGAGTTTTCACTGATTCCAGAGCATCAGTTCTTTTTATTAAGAAATCGATGAAATCGGTGATCGAAGGGAACTCGTTGATGGTGTTTTGTTGGGCCCATAAACTTCTTGTCTCGTCATCCAATTTTTGCAAAAGTTAATAGATGAGCCAAGTCTCTCTTGCTTCGGCTTGGTCACCTAGTGCCTTCAAACTACGAATTACTTCGTCGGATGTATCCAGTAATTTTCGTATATTGTTCGCAGTTGCTATTTGAACGTTCGGTTGTTCGATGAAGTTTCGAATAAAAGCATTTATTGTATGGCGCTTACGATCATATCGCTGTTTAAGTTTTCTTAATGCTTCTATGTAATTGGATTCGGTTATACTTTAAAATGATTAACGAGTGAAAATGCGTCTCCTCTAAACAATCCCATCAAGTATTGAAATTTTTGTACCGGAGAAATGGTATCTCTACTATGAATACTAGAGTAAAACATTTCAAAAAAGCTTTGCCACTCTGTATAGTTGCCAGAGAATGTGGGAATTTGTAATTTAGCTAAACGCACCTCTGACCCGGTACTCATAGTGGTCAAGTTCAAACTTGTGTCATTGTTTGTAATGCTGGTTTCACAAACACCACGTTTTTTTATCCAGGTATTTAATCTACTTACAACGTCGTAGTAAGTTTCTTCGGCTTCGTTCATTTTGGATTCAACGGTTGTGTCTATTGCAAATAAAGATGCTTCTATCTCTGCTATTTTATCTAAAAGTTCTTTAGCACGATTTGCTTTGATACGCATTTCTTCAATCGTTTCTTGCGAGCTATCGTCAATACCTTTAGCAAATTTAGATAACTTCGTTAAAATGCCTCTAAATATGGATCGCTGTTTCTTCAAACCTTCAAACCCTCACTCATTCTTTTTTCGTATTTCACTTCACTTGTTCACTGTTCAACTAACGCACTAATTTGACACGCTCTTTATTTTTTATTTTTTTTTTTTTTTAGATATGATAGTTTTGTGCTTACTATGATTTATTGAATAAATGTACTGTGCTTCTGAGAATTAATGTGCTACTTCAGAAACACGTGATAGCTTTTATTTCACAGAATTATAAATAGAACTTGGTTTTGGAGCAAATAATTAAATTCTATACTTATCTGTGAATTCGGCTCGAAGGACCATGTGTAAATGTCTCTATACGTTGATTTTCAGCAATATGTGGATTACTTGGCCGCTTGTTGCTAGCTGGCTAAGGTAATTGCTGATGGTTGTTGCGATGATAAATAAGGCAACTGGTGGCCTTATGGATATTTCCAAAATAAAAAGCTGGTTTAATTGCCTTACAAAAATGGCTTTACAAAATATATTTGGCTTCTTTATTTTGTACACGATATCATCTGCTTGACATTATAATTTTAAGTGACTTGGTTGTTTTTATTTTTACAACTTGTTAGAAAAGACATACATTGTTACTATATTTCTATCTCTAAGTATGAATCTATTACAATATAATTCTCATCGCCAATATCGTCGAATACGATACCGAGTACCATGACTATTCTCATCTGAATGATTGAACTGAATGATTTGTTGAGTTAATACGCCAGATCACCTGAGTGAAATAGAACTAATTAATTTTCTTAACATACAATAATTAAAACTTATCTTAAATTCCCTCTTGGATCAGAAGTTGTTTACATTTGCATGATTGATAGTTCATTGGCATTGCCAAATGCTCAAATACACATGTAGCTCAATATTTTTTCATGTAAACCGCATATTATAAATTAAGATACACAACAATAGGTGTCATTACTAACGTCATATTTAGTAATAATTCCTTATGATAGATGTCTTCCAAAAAAGCGCAAAAATATTCTGGGCGGCTAGGAACCAGTTCTATTTTTTACAAAAAATATTAATTGGTAGTAGAAAGCAAGCTAGAGCATCAATCTTTCATCAAATGTAAACATAATAAAATCATCAAACAAAATTAAAAGCGTTAGGGACGCTAAAGAGGATCCACGTGGAACACCAGGCATTGTTCAATCTGAACTGTTCTGTTATAACGTACATAGTGAACGAAAAAACTTCAGTGAACATAGTTTTGTTCAGTTAAAATTAGTTCAAACTTATAACTAAAATATAATTCAGTGCTAAAATCGAAAGTTTATAGAGGCAAGGTCAATTGTGAAAGGTTCCATGACAAAGTTGCTCACATACGCCAACAGCAACCTGAAAAATGCGGGTGTGGACGAAATTTGTGTAAAGCAAGATAGAGCGCAAAAGCTATTAAACGAATTTCAAAGTATCGAACGAGAGATGTTCGATCTAGATCACGAAGTCGAGTCGCATCTGCCAGGATTCGAAGACAATTACTACGCCGTTGTTGCAGGACTGAATGGGGCTTTGCGCAGACACAGTCTTACTACGAAGTCAGAGAACACAACACTAAACGCTTCGTAACAGCCAACTATTGAATCACGCCTGCCGAAGATCAACATTCAAGCATTTGATGGCAACTATTTGGAATGGCAGTCATTTTTCGATTTATATAGCTCCACAATTCACGAGAGAGACAATTTGACCGCAGCTTAAAAATTTCAGTACCTGAAAGGCTTATTAAAGGGAGACGCAGCCGCATTAGTTCGACACCACTCAGTAACCGATGCAAGCTATAACGAAGCATAACGATACGATCGGAAACGCTATACGGTTAACCCTTTCATTAAAAACTACATTGATCAACCCAACATAATTCAACTAAATGCCGCCAACATTAGAAAACTAATGGATGCCCTGGACGAATCAATTAGAGGGCTTAAAGCACTGGGTCCAAATGCCGAAAGAAGAGATCCGTGGCTAATTCATATTGCCTTGAATAAATTGGACAGTGAATCAAGGGCGCTCTGGGCAGAGGAAACGGCTGAAAATGACTTTCCAACAATTGACGAGCTGCTCAAATTTCTTGGAAAGCGCATAGATATGATGGAAACCATAAACATTTATACAAAGAAAGTTACTGCAAACCGACCACCTGCTACTCGAGCTTATGCAGTTGATACAGCAACAGGAGTTTCATGTCCAATGTGCAAAGAAATAGGCTATGACATCGAGCGGAAGAGCCGAGGCAATCCAAAGCCGCAACAGATGCTTTAATTGCTTAAATGGAGGGCATAGAGTAAACTAGTGCAGATCGAAGTCGAGATGTCAACATTGCTATAGAAAACATCACACGTCACTGCATGAGTCATCAGACGTATCAATAGCAACTTGTAAAGATGAGGGAGCAAATTCCAGAATTTATAAAACTGATCTATCAACAATTGAAATCCCCCAAGGCATACTACCAAATGCGCTAATTAAAATCAAGGACGGAAACGGTCAATAGAGCGCTATTGGACTCAGCATCACAGACATCCTTCATATCCGAGGCGTGCATGCAAGAGTTAAATCTCACACGTGAAAATGCAAGGATTTTAGTGAAGGGACTTGGTGAAGCAGGAATGAGCACAACTAGAGGATCAACTGAAGTTACGATTGCATCCATGGATCACGCACAGTAACATTGAAAACACAAGTGCTCATAATACCAAAGGTATCCAGCAAATTCAATGAATTTAATTTGTCTGATGCGGATCGAAAAGTGCTGAATGAGTTGTAACTGGTGGATCCAAATTATAGCAAGCGTGGACGCATTGATGTACTCACTCAAAAAAATTTGACTTTTTTTATAATAACACAGTTATCAAATTCGGTTTTTAAAATCCTTAATAACGCATTTTATTAAATAAATAGTAGTTTTTGTTAAATAAAATATTTTGTTGTCAAATCAATTATAATAATAATTTTTTTAAAAGCAACAACTGTAAAAATGTTTCTATTTTTATTTTGATAACAAATATGAGTAAAATTACAAGTTTTGGTTATTAAAATTACTAAACAGTTATCAAATTTTTCGTTTGTATTTGTTGTTTAAATAATAACAAATATTTTTAAATTTACTATTAAAATAAAAAACTTATTATTACTTCAATAATGTACATTTTTAAAATAACAGTTTACAATTGTAAAATTTATCAAAGTAATAATCTTATGTTAGTTTAATGTTCTCAATTAACAAAAATTCTCTTGATCAATTTTTTAATAAATTTTACTATTAATTTGATAATAAGTTTTTTAAATATATTGCAAAGTAATCATCGAAGACAAAAATATTAGTGTAAAATTGTTGGTAGTTAAAATAGTTATGTTGGTTATTACTCCAATAATTCTAATTGTAAATGTAATTAATAATTATTAAATTGATTATCATAGCTATCAACATAATAGCGAAATTTTCAATATTAATTTTTATAGTAATAATTTGTCAGTCATATTGATAATTGTTGTTATTAATTATGTAATTTTATTTGTTTCTATGTTTTTAATGTACGTATATTCATTTGCGAATGAGAAATTTGTAAGTGCGGTTCGTTTTAATTAGTGTGATTAGTCCGATTTTCAAAGGAGCTTGATCAAGCTCAAACTGGGTTGATAATTCCGAAATTATACAACAGTATACAATTACGGAAATTTTGTGAGGTAAGTTTAATATTAAATATATAGACTAATGACAGGATAGTGATGTTCATTTTTCTGGAAATTTAATTATGAACAAAATTCAACAAATTAATTTTTATTTGTTTGTTGAATAATTGTAATCAGATGCTGCTGTTCATACGAAATCGATACAATACATCTAACCTTATGAATATCTAATTATCGCTTGAATGAAAAAAAAAACATATTGGAGCGACTGCTGACAACTTAGAAAACTGGATATACTTTGGTGCTTCATTAGGGTTTTAATTAGTGAGTATAAAGTTTATTTGATGTATTTAAATTAATTTTTTATAACATTTTGAATTCAATTTTTTGTATATATTTTTTAAAATTCTTATAGATAAACAATCTGCCGGATGTTGCAAAAAAGAACCTGCTTCTAGATCTTCAATTGACTTTTTCAGAGATAAAATTGGCACACATAGTACGTTTGTTTTTAATGCAACATATAAAAACTATATTCAACACCAGAATCACAAACTGCCTTTATCATTGTGAAATTTTAAAAGTTATAAATAAATTACATATATACTATTTAGAAGAGATGAAATAAGTGTTTTATTTTATAAATATGAATGTAAAAGTATCCGAAATTTAGCCGTACATAACTTATTTTAAATTTTATTATAAAATTATAGATACAATAATTCAAATTGTAATTTTAACTATAGATGATTGTTAAGTTAATATCACTAAAATTGTAATTTTACTACAAAAATTTATTTTTATAACAACATTATTATTATTAAATTTACAATATCAATAGTAAAATTCATAATTCTCACTATTAAAATAAAACCATGTCCAGTTAATTTTATAACTTGTACTGTCATTTTTAAACTTCAGGCCATTCAATTAATAATTATTTTATTTAAATATATAATAAGAACTATTACATGAACCAAACATATTATTAAATACAAAGTATCAGCTATTAAATGATGTGCTTTGACTGTTAAATCGATAGTTTTACTATTAAATCTACTTTCAATTTTGTATTTCTCAGTATTTGTCGCTCTCTGAAATAGTTATTATTTTAAGAACTGTTCATTAAATTGATAACGATTTATTATTGGATGTATATTAATAACAATTTTGTTACTTTAATTCCATTTTTATTAAATAAATTGTAAAATTTTTTTGAGTGTGTTGGGGACTGGGTGAATCAAAGAAGATCAAATCACAAGCGCAACCAAAAGCTTTAATGTTATACTGGCCATAGAAAAACATTTTTTTTTCTCGGCTTTTACAGGCCATTACTGGCCCGTACCGTGTCCACAATCTGACACCATCGGTTTCAATCACAAGCCAGCTCTTCATATTGTTGCAAGCAACCAAAAGATGCTAGATCGTTCTCTACGCCGTGGAGCCATCGTCGCCGACAGCGACCTCTTCGCCTACTGAAAGGCCGTTTTCCCTTCAAAGATCGCTGTATCATTCGGTTCGGATTAACACGCAGAACGTGACCGAGCCAGCGTACTCGCTGTCCTTTAATTTCATGCACGATATCAGGAATTTGCATTAAATTCCTGATCTCGTGATTGAATAGAACTCGGTATGTGCCATCAACGTCGCGTTTTGGGCCATATATCGCACGCATGATTATTCTCTCGAATGTTAGAAGCCATCTTTCGTACTCATCCGCCAAGGTCCAACTCTCACATCCATACATGAGAAGTGGACGTAGAGGATACAAAGCCCGATTGCCAGTGGCAAGGTGAACCTTGATATCCTCTCCCACACTATTATCGTGAGTAATGAGAGATTCAAGATACTTGAATCTCATCACTCCTTCAAACGTGTGGTTACCACTACTGAAATCACTTGCGTCTTGGTCTCTAAAACCAGAGATCAGATATTTGGTTTTGGACCCATTGATTTTGAAGACCAACGGAAGCTGAAAACTGTTCCAGTGGATGAAGTATCTCTTTTACTCCGTTGCCATTTAATCCAATCACATAGATATCATCTGCATATGCAAGAAGTTGATTGGATTGTCGGAATAATAAATTGTCCTGAGGTGTTTGACTTTTACGAAGGATGTATTCCAACATGAGATTAAAAAGTATCGGGGACAGCGCATCTCCTTGTCGAACACCAGTAGTGATTGCGAAAATTCTCGATAGCCTGTTCTCAACTTTGACACAGCATTTTGACTGGGTTACTGTCATACTACACAGATGTATGTATTGGTTTGGTATTCCTAAATATTCAAGCGCATACGATAGCCTCTCTCGATTGATCGAGTCATAGGCTTGCTTGAAATCTAGGAATACCTGGTGTACATCGCGAGATGTTTCATAGTACTTGGAAAGAATCATCCGTAGCGAAAAAACTTGATCAGTGACTGACCGATTTGGACGGAATCCACCTTGGCAGTCACCGACAATTTCCTCCGCTAGAGGAGTAATTCTTCCCAAGATGATGTATGATAGTAACTTGTATGCTGTGCAAAGGAGAGCTATACCGCGATAATTCTCGCATTTCAAGCGATCACCCTTTTTGAAAATTGGGCATAACGCGGCCACTTTCCATTCGTCAGGCATAACTTCATTTCGCCATACCAATCGAATATAAGGTCGAAAAGACAGTTCCACAAAGTTAGACCTCCGAATATCAAGAGCTCTGAATTAATGCAATCAACCCCTGGTGAACGATTTTTCTTTAATTTCTGCATGGCCATTGTGAATTCCCCATAGGATGGATCCTCAATGAACATCTCTGCGGTCTGTATTTGAGAGTATTCGAATACAGCTTGTGATACATGTGGAACATTAAGTAGATCAGAAAAATTTTCACGCCATGTATCGAGTACCGCATCGACGTTAACGCAGATGTTTCCATCCTGGTCCCGAATGGCAGTTGACCGAGATCTTAAGGTATGATGCAATTTGGTGATTCCTTTAAAGAAACCACGCGAATTGTGCTCATTGCTGAGTTGTTGGACTCTTAAGACCTTAACCTTCCACCATTCGCGCTTCTTCTGTCAACAAATGAGTTTAGCTGTCCTCCTAGCAACTGCCTTGTGTTTCCTTGCAATTGTTAACCGAGTCTGCGCTTCATTGTGGGCTATATTTCGTTGCTCAACAGCAAGACGACACTCCTCATCAAACCAATCATTTTTGGGCTTAATTTTCACTATACCGAGAGTGTGCTGGGCATCATCGACAACCGAGGTTTTCAATACTTCCCAGACACTGTTCAAATCATCAGATCGGTAACTAGATCGAAAAATCGCGTTTTATAGAATCGCGTTTTATATTCTCCTGTCCTCCCTGACTTGTATGAAAATTTCCATCGTAGCTTTGCAGTGACTAGGTAATGGTCACTGCCTACGAATTTTGTTGACGAACGATAAGATCTCACGTCTTGGACAACCCGAGCCCGGTCTTTTGAAATCAACATTTGGTCAATTTGGCTCCGAGATGTTTTACGTGGATGTGTCCATGTTTCCAAATGGATGATTTTATGGGGAAAGAATGTACTTGCCACTTGGATATCATGCGCGATCGCAAAGTACATCATTCTTTCCCCATTTTCGGTCGCAGTTTTGTGTCGGGAGTACGCACCTATGTTATTACATAAGCTCAGGTATAGAGCCCATCAGATTATCCAAATTATTGTAAAATGAGTCTTTATCTTGGAATTGGCTTACATCGGTAGGGGCATGTACACAAACAATTGACAGGTTGGCTAATCTGATGTGCAAGCGAAGCTTACACATTCGATTATCGACTGTCTAGAAGTCCAACACAACCCTTTTTACCTTTGGCCCAATGAGAAATCCAACTCCAAGATTTCCGAGGTGATCTCCACTGTGTAGCAACGTATAGCTTTGGGACACATGGACTCCAATTTTAGGCCATCGAGTTTCTTGGAGCGCTACGAGTTCCAGCCGATACTCCTTCATACATGTGATAAGGCCGTCCAACGCGCCAGGGTTTCTTAATGACTGCACGTTGCACGTGCTGATCTTCAATCTCGTATCCGGGTAATTAAGCGGGGGGTCATTGTGATTTAGGCGGTATCCGATTTTTTTTCTTGTTGACATTTTTAACAGTGATTGTTGTAACGGATGCTGGTCGTCAGCCCAGCGATCCAACCAAATTTAGTCGCCTCCTACGACAAGCTCTGGATACTGTGGTGGTATTCTATGGGTTTCATGTGTCGTTCGAAATATTTACGAAACATGGATGCCCCAACCACTTGGATGCCCCAATCCACTGGGACATAGACAATTGATTTCGCAAATTCTGGGAAATAGAAGACCTACCAAAGGTTAACAGAAGAACACCAGGGGAAGATAAATGTGAAAAGAGTTATTCCAAACGAAAACCAGAACAGGTGAAGATTCTAAGTTCATTGTTAAGTTACCATTTAAGCAACCTTCCAACATGCTTGGAACAACACCAGACATAGAGGTCTACCTATCTAGATAATTTGTGTCTCCGTTCGACGTGTTTCCAATCCTTTCTATTTTCTACGAATACTTGTAATTGGACGACGAGAAATTGGTCAGTTGTTAAACACATGTTTTAAGCGCGACTTTCAGTTTATAAAAAGCTATAATTATACAAAACGAAATTATTAATAATAAATTTTTGTTACCAATTCGATCCAAATTTTAATTAAAATTAAATTTATTTTACTTCCGATCGTTGCAATATTTGATGAAAGTTGTTTTGTTACACATACATATATGAGTCTTACCGACTATAAGATGGGAATACCGTCAAAAATAAGTATGATAATCAACAACTATACAGTAACGATATAATAACTATAATCACTCAGCTTAGAGCTTTTCGACAGCTTATAAATGTTTCTAAATCCCAACCATTTATAAAAATCATAATTTTTTATTACAAATTAATCTTTTAAAAAATTATATCTTTAAATTAGAACAAAACAAAAACCTAAGATTATTAATTTTCAGTGTTTTTCTATTACCTCGCATCTTTAGTACAAGGAACGATGGAAGACGGTGTAAATCTACACAGCGAAGCGCACAAATACACAATAAATTCAATTCAACTGTGTATATTACCTTCATTATTCTTTCTTAAATTCAAGCAAATTTTCTTATGTTCGAGAATCGTACAAAATACTATAAAAATTAAGAAGCAAATAGAATTTTGTGCTAAGACCAAGTATACCAAGTACACAAGCAAAATGCACTTGAGATTAATTTCGTATATAAACTGTTACCATAACTCTTCTTCGTTTCCTTTTTTGGATTTTTTCATGAAAATACATTTTCCTATTATCCTGATACATTGTTGTTGTATAAATTTTCCAGTGATAATAATTAAAAACAATAAATATTTTGGTCCATGTAACTGTATATAAAAAGATCGGTGTCTTAAAGCGCCCGTCGTAATAAACAAGCGCAGGAAATGTAAAGCGACCGCATAATGATTGGATTATGATTGATACAGACTGGCTACAGATTACCTTAATAAATACTAAGACGAATGTTAATGAGGTAAATTAACCGTGTAAAGTTATATAGTTGGTGCAATCTCAACGATCAATGGAGAGTGTAATTCGAATAAGTACAACAATAATGAGAAAAACGAGAATGATGAAGAGACGATTAAGACGAAGCGTATAATCTTGATG
The DNA here is from genome assembly GCA_963932295.1 of Tipula lateralis. Classification (NCBI taxonomy): domain Eukaryota; kingdom Metazoa; phylum Arthropoda; class Insecta; order Diptera; family Tipulidae; genus Tipula; species Tipula lateralis. The sequence continues at coordinate 57,362,859 of OZ010736.1, read as the reverse complement.
TCTGTTACGTAAGACACATCGTTTACATTTGTTGCTATAGTATAGTTTATTGTTAATAACATTAAATAAGAATGAATGATGCAGACAGGTATTATGATTTTTTTCTTGTATCTCTAATTTAGGGAGTATATAGGGCATCTCGTAGCTTTCATCACTTGCCATGATTTAACAAGTTGTATCGTTTCAGCTAGCATTGTATTCGTCTATGCCATTGCAGGACTTCCAACTTTTCTTTTGTCATCATTAGGTGGTTTTCCCAGAACGCGATCCTAGGACGCAATGTCTGATTAAGGGGCATCCATGTTTCGTAAATATTTCAAACGAAATATAAAACCCATAGAATACCGATACAGTATTCAGCTGGACTGACGACCCGCATCCTCAAAAAGCAACATTAAAAATTTCAAGACATGAAAAAAAAATCAATTACCTGGATACTAGATTAAGAACCTGGAAGCTTAAGTACCTGGATGCTGGAACTCGTAGCTCTCGAAGAAATTCGATGGCTCAAAAGTGGAGACCAAGTGTCCAAAGACTATACGTTGCTACACAGTGGAGATGACTTAGGAAATCTTGTAGTTGGATTCCTCATTGGGCCACAGGTAAAAAAGGCTGTACGAATGAGTAAGCTTCGCTTGCACATGAGTAAAGCCAACCAGTCAATTGTTTGTGTACATCCGCGCACTAATGTAAGCCAACCCCAAGATAAAGACTCATTTTACAATAATTTGGATAATTTGATAGGCTCTATACATGATTTCGATGTTTGATTGGCGGCCTTAATGCTAAAGCTGGCCGAAATCAGACCGATTTTTACTTGATGCTTATGATCTTGAAGTGGCAATTACATTCTTTCCTCATGAAAACCTCCATTTGGAAACATGGACATGTGTCGATTTAAACAAAGCGGGCTCGGGTTGTCGAAGGCATGAGATCTTATCGGTCGTCAACAAAATTCGTTGGCAGTGACCATTATCAAGTAAGAGAGGACGCAGGGGAATACACAACGCGATTCTCCCTCCTGTGAAGGTCTAATAAATAAAGAAACTTAACGAAAATATCAAGATCATGTCAGCAACAGCATTTTACGATCTAATTATAACCAATCTGAAGAAGTGAACAGTGTCTAGGAAGTATTGCAAACTTCGGTTGTCGATGCTGCCCAGAACACTCTCGATATAATGAAAACTAAGCCCGAAAATGATTGGTTTGATGAGAAGTGTCGTCTTGCTGTTGAGCAACGAAATATAGCCCACATGCAGCGCAGACTCGGTTTACAATTGAGGACAGCTCAGCGCATTTGTAGACAGAAGAAGTGTGAATGGTGGAAAGCTACCAGGATAGATAGAAACGTCTGTGTTAACGTCGATGCGGTTTCTCGATACATGGCGTGAACATTTTTTAGACCTACTTAATTTTCCACATGAATCACAAGCTGTATTTGAATTGGAAACCCTCAAATACAGACTGCAAAGATGTTAATTCAGGAACCATCTTATGAGGACTTCACCATCCATGCGGACACTATAGTGTTTTCGATCTTGTTCGACTGGTATGGCGCAATTAAGTTATGCCAAAGAATTACTGACTGTCCCTGACAAAGCGTTTTCCTACGGATGATTTTTTGCAGGTACTATGAAACATCTCGTGATGAACACCAGGTATTCCTAGATTTCAAGCCAAATAGACTATGGCATGCGTAGTGATGTAAATGGTAAAATTCTCGATGGTAACATTACCGGTAAAATAGGTAATATTACCCAAAGTCGTGTTACCCGGTAATATCGGTAAAATAAATTAAAATTATTTTTTCCATATAACTCAACCGTAAATCAAAGTATATTACGACTAAACTGCCTGTGAAAACTCGGTGGAATTCTTTTGTGAACTCGCTTCCAAGTTTGATTGAAACAAGATACGCTCGGAAGGGTCTAGCTATCCAAGACTTAGTGCAATCCGTTATGAAACCCTCCACATCTCTTTCATTCTAAGTGAACCATTTTGGAAAAAAATTGAAACAGTTTACTGGTTACTTACTCCGATCGCTAACTGGACATCATTTTTTGATAATGATAAGAGAACAGATTCGTCCAACGTGGTCAACTGTTTTGTTGATATAAAAGCTATATTTGAACGAAATGAATGGGTCAATTATGAGGAACTTTTAAACATCCATGATTCACGGACTAAAAAATATTTACAACCTCTGAGTACGTAGTCGAAAAAAATTCTACACAGTTATTTATTTCACCAAATAATATTCGTAAAATAGTAAAAATATATTTTAACAGATGGCGTTTTAGTTACAATAAGATTTAATAAGAGATGGCGCGTCAGTTTTTTTACAAAAGAGAGAACTTTTTTCAAGGCCGTTTGTGGTTGCAAGCGAGCATCTTTCTGGTGAGATATGGTGGGAAGGTTTATATGATCTTCTTTACCGTTAAGTACGTTGGCAGTTGATATTTTGGACATGCCCGCATCAACAACTGCAACGGAAACGACATTAAGATGACTCAGTGTCTTGCTCTTTAGAATCAGATAAAACTCAGCTCAATTATTTGTTCAAGATGATGTAATTGCAGACCCATATCCGTTTGAAGAAGAAAATGAGCTGGAGCTACCTGTACATAATTCGAATTTGGATTTGAATGAGGATGGCTTAAGCGGCGACGATTACCAAATACTGATTAAATGGTTGTAACATTGAATAAATCAAATGAATTGTTTACTGTTAAACTATAAGTCAAACTGAAGTCTGAAATAAATTACTTAAACGAAGATTATGCTTTGTCTCTCTTTTGTCCAAAACCAAAAATTTGCTCTCATTCTACGGTAAGTTGAAATTAAAATATAGCATAAAAAGTGTGTTACCCTCTTTACCCATGTTACCGGTAGTATTACCGGTTATATTACCAAATTTAAAACGACCGGTAATTTTAAATCTCTGGGCATGCACTTAAATATTTAACCGGCACGAATGATCCAGCATCTTTGACAGAAAAATCGCCTTTTGGTAGAAGAAGAGGTCACTATCTGTGACGATGGCTCCACGGCAAAGAGAGCGATCTAGCATCGTTTAATTGCTTACAACAGTATGAAGAGCTGCCTCGTGATCAAAACTTATGGAGTCAGATTGTTGACACGGTACTGGCCAATAATGACCTGTAAAAACCATCAAAACATTGGGCGTCTCCTAGGCTGGCCATTTTATACTATACAAGGGGCCTTTACAGCTTTCATCACTTTTTGTGGTTTATCGAGTTGTTTCGTTTCAGCCAGCATTGTTCTCTTCTATGCCAATGCAGGCCTTCCAACTTTCCCTTGGTCGTCACTTGGTGGTTTCCTCATCTTACATCCAAACCATCTCCTCTTTGATCTCTTTGTTTGACTATTTTATTTAATGCAGTTGAATGTTAGTTATGGTGTTAGGCCAGAAACATTTCAGAGGTCCAAAGTCGTCTATAGACCGTATGTAACATGTTGAATGTATGGCTTTATTCATTTTGATGTTCATCGGTTTGGTTTTGTCTAGATCTGATAGCTGTTTGTATTTGTGTGTGAGCAACCATATGTCATCTACATGGTACAGATGATTGAGTTTATCTGTTCATCCCTATTGTAAGCCATTAGAAGTCTTAACATTCAATTTCAAACATTATTCAATACGATCATTAGCTCAAGGAGTAGCGAAAGGATGCGTATTCGCATCCTTTCCTTACTCCTTGAGTGTTATGGAGTGTTATGGTTGTAACTTTGTTTCCCATTATGTTCAACTCGGTTTGCAGTATCCCGATACCATTTCTTGGATGAGTTCGATCAATTTCGTTGAGATACCCATTTAACTAAGTGTCTGCCATTTTGCGTTCCTATTTATCGTATTATTTGTGCGTACGACAGTGGAGAATTCGATACGGATTGAGTTGATGTGATCGGTACACAATTTCTTCCTTCCACAACTTCGGTCACCTCATTGAGGATTAGAATTATCAAGCCTTCCTTCCATGTTTGTGGTATTCTGCCAAAATTTCTTGGCTTATTGGCGTTACTGAGCTTGAAAGTTTCTAGTCCAGCGACCTTATGTTGTTCTTCAGGTTTTCAATTGTACTTATAACTTCCCTCTAAGTTCGTGAATGGTGGTTGCTAGTTTCGTTATTGGTGTCAATTGATGATAATAGATTATCGGTGTTGTTTATAAGAACTTCATCCGTTGGTAATACTTGGCCAATATCATTCCTTATAGGTTGAATGTTTAAAATTTTGTGGTTGACTTTTCTTACAAATTCTAGTGTAGGGCTAGCATATTTTGAATTACCGCTGCAATTATTTAGTGGGTAGGTTAGATACCAAAGATTTAGTATACGAATAAAAAAAACCAAATCTATCGATTTCCAATAGTTTCTGAAATGATTTGTTGTCAACCCTTAATTCCGTTTTTGGAACTTTTGTTTCAACCAGAAGCAAATGCAATCAATGAGTGAATGATATATGTGTTGGTGAACCGACGCTTAAGCGTGTCTAATGCTATTTTCCTGCTTATTTCTTTCTTGATAAATATATTGACAGATATGGCTGTGTTGGCTTTCAACCAATTTGATTCTAGTGCTAAGTGATCCACGACTGTTGAATATAATGGCCTTGAAAATAAAGTTAATCTAATTGGATCTATATGTTTCTGGATGTTGCGGCACCAGGCATCGTGGTATTTGGGTTTCATTGCAATGTAATATTACTTGATTTAAAGTTTAATGCAACAGCAAATACATCCAACATTAAAGGTAAAGAAAACTGCCATTTCCGACATTTAAGGAATTATTGCATTTTTTGAATATGCGAACTCGACAGCGGTTCCAATTATACTTCCGTTACGATGAGTAAAATAATACTGTATAGTAATAAATATACCAAGCGGTATTACAATATTAAAAATATTTACCGGGAAGCTTGAATAACAGACGAAGACTAGAACAACGACTCCACCGAACTATCCAGATCTATGGAACAATGTCACTTCACCATTGCTGAAGATCGTTAGCTTACAATACAATAACATTCATTGATCAGAATTCTCTGGATTACGAGACTTTTCCATCAAGGTGATTCAAAGTGCGCTCTCACTTTAGTGAGAGTAATGTGGCGTTCGCATACGTAACAATGTACAAAAGTTCAATACTATCTCATCAGATGACATCCACTTGAACAGCCTGTCCTCTTTCCTATTCTTAAATGTTTAGAGTAATTGGTGCGCAAGTATTTCTGTGATAGTACCAGATAAGTAAATCTGCTGAAACGATACTTATTTAGTTAAGTGCCGTGCTTAGATCAAAGACCCAGATTTCTGCCGAGATCCAGTTTTGTTTTCAATTTTTTTGTGTCTTGCAGTTAAATTGTGATTTTACTTCAGTGTTATACGTCTGAAATTGTTTAAATAACGACTAACGCTGTGGTAACCTGGTGTGGTGGTCATGGCATATCAATTTATCCCACGAATGTGCTAGAAGTCTCGTAGACTCCTGTGACGCATATATCTGGCGACCCAGAACTGACTTGCAAAGCCTCCCTGATTATTGTGCGTGATATGTGTTGGACCTCTTCTGGCCTTATCATTGGATCAGACAATAAGCACCACTCACGACCACCCTTCAAGTATATATGGATCGAATTTCACTATAGTATACTGTTGAGCAATCCCAAATAAGCAGGAAGGTAAACGGTCTCATAACTCCGTGACTTTGTACAACAACTTTTCAACGAAGATTTGCGATGACTATTTTCTGAAGTCCCAGCTTACGTATTTGACTGAAGAACAATAAATGTGTCTTGGAAAACCCAATCTTGTATTCATTTTGAAATTTTTGATACAACCATTTAAGTTGCCATCTACGATAAACCGTGGTATTTATTTTTCTCTTCCAAGTCGTCAGTGATTGTCTCTTGCTTTGCATAAGCTTTAAACATAAAAAGCTAAATTGAAAAGACAGCCTCTATAGCTTGTAGCACCGTCTTTTTAAAACCCAAAGTCGTCCATAGGCATATCTTGTAATTTAGATACAAAAACAGAAACAATTCCGCATTCCTTTAAAGCGCGTGACTATAACCTAATAACCGTAAAAATATCTGTCGAATCACCACCAGAATTTTGACTGCAGCCAACGATCTATGGCTTCCGAGTTGAAAATCTCCGATCGCAACTTTTACCTAATGGTCGCATCGGTTACCAATATTTCTAAAACATCTATTTCAGCATTGAATTGTGTAGACGGTACTTTGGTGGTGGATCCATATTTGCAGGCTGACTTACTGGCAAACGTCTTTACTTCGAACTCAACCTTAGTTGTCCTCGATGGAGCTACGTCTCCGTCATTTCCGTACTGTGGTTCTAAAATGAATCATGTCTATTGAAAGAGTTTGCCAGTGACTTGGCTTCAATGTTAACTAACATTTTTCTCTTTTTTTGTAAGCAAGGAAAATACCCGAACGCCTGGAAGAGTGTGATGGTGCAACCGTTCCTTAAAGGTGGTTGTGATAAAACTAACCCTTCAAACTACCGGCCCATATTAATTGTGTCAGCCGTGGCTAAAGTTTTTGAGAAATGCATTAACCAACAACTGGTGAATTATCAATATGGCTTCCGCGAAAGCCGCTCTACAACCGATCTCTTGACGTATGTTGCAAACAAATGGAATCTCGCCCTTGAGCACCACGAAGCAGACTTTGCAATAGCCTTGGATATATCCAAGCATTTTGACATGGTTTAGCATGAAATTCTCATTTATAAACATGTGACATACGGCTTGGTTTCGATGACCATCAAGTGGATAAAAATCTTTCTCAAAGACCAAAAGATCAACGTTGTGCTCAATGGAAGATCATCAACGACGCTAAATGCCGAAATCAATCAGGGATCAGTTTTGTCACCAACTTTGTTTTTTTTATACATTAATGACATGTTGGATAGCACTGTGAACCCTATCTACAGTTTTGCCGATGATGCAACATTGCACTCTTCTATTTCATTCGAGTTCGAGCCTACTTCTTCAGAGTTAAACGGTAAACGGCTGGAAATTGTCACTTCGCTTAAATCCGATTTGAGTACAATATTTGAGTGGGAAGTCAAAATATTCAGATTCTAAAATAATAAGTCTTATAAATAAATTTAATTTTAAATATATAAAATATTTCGTTTAATTTAAATCGCTTAAATAATAAAAAATAACTAAAAGTTTAACAAAAATTAAATAATACAATTAAAAAAATAGAGTTGTCCAACATTACTCTGCATTTGTTTTTGTTAAAGTTTGTTGTTGTTGCTAACACTTGTAAAATTGAAAATGGATTCTAAATGCAATACGTGTAAAGGACCGTTTACTGATATTCATCAGCGTATCAAGTGTATAAAGTGCCTTTCTACTTACCATACCCGCTGCGTGGGTTTTTCCGGTAAAAATAAACAAGAGATTCAAAAATTTCCGTCCATCTGGCATTACTGACAGGAAAAACAATTAAGCCCTATGGCTTCCAGATCAACCGGAAATCAAAGAGTAACACCTGCAAACAATACCCCTGGACATCAGCAAATATCAAATATTGCTCAGCAAGTAAAAGAAGAACCACGGCCACAGACTCAAACAGATGTGCTCGCCAATTTATTACAAAAACTTCAAAATTATCATGGACAGTTTTTGCAAATAAAGGCTTTGATATTAGAAATCAAAGAATCGCAGAACTTTGCTAGTCTGGAGTTTGAAAAAATGAAGTCCGAATATCAAAAGGTTGTTGCTGATAATAAAGAGCTGTTTGACCTGTTACGGTACTCAAAGCAAGTCAACTATCAACAAGAACAGCGCATTAACGTGTTGGAGGCAACTGTGGATGAACTCCATCCAGATCGAATCGAAACTAATAATCTCCGGATAACAAATGAATCAATTGCACCGCGGGAAGTGCTTCACAATATTTTTGAATTATTGAACTGCCAAGTATCGATAGAAGATGTACAAAAAGTGGAGTTCATGAAACAAAAAATGTTTAAGAACAAGGAAGGCAAATATAAGGTGCAAGAGAGGAAAAAGAGAAGATGGGTGCACACAAGCCAGGTGGGTTTCAATTTACCGGATGATAAGAAAATTTATTTTAGAGATCACTTAACCTACTTTAGGCTTAAGTTGTATAGAGAAGATCGTAAACTAACTAAAATATTTATTTACAAGTTCCTCTGGATTAATAAAAGTGAGATTTATTTTCGTAAAGAAGAAAGAGCGCTTGTCATTACAGTGTCATCACAAAATGACATCAATAAACTCATATCGGTACACAAGATTAATCCAGAGGCACTTAAATAAAAGTCAAGAAGTTCACTCTAAGCCACTACCATATAAATATACTTTATTTAATATCAATATTATCTACATACTTACATATATAAATTTACACATTTATCTCGTTCTGTTCAACAAGCAGCAGCCGTGTTTTTTCTATCAGTACTTCTAGAATAGACCTAGTTGGTCCCATACACGACACTCTACTTCTAGTTAAACTAAGCAAACAATTAAAATTGACAGATGTATCGATACTATAACTTTGGTAGTGTATGTCTATACAAACAAAATAATACTTATACTTATTATTTCGATGAGTGATGGAAATGAATTTGACAATCAACTGTGCTGTCATACGATTAAACATACAGTTGAACCAGATCAAAACAAAATTGTGATTGATAACGTAGATTTCAGAATTTTAAGCTTAAATGTGCAGAGCATGCGAAATAAATTGTATGATATTGTATTTAAAACTAGGCTTGTTTACTCGCTGCAAGTTCTACTTACTATCGACAATTTGGCTTTCTACTCTCTCTGCCAACGTAACTTTTTTTCAAATTCCATCGTTCGACGATCGATAAAAAACTTAAACAATCGAAAATGCACGGCTCATACTAAAGTGTTTAAATCTAGTCTGAAAACTGATAAGCTCTGCTTCCGACAGTTCAGTTAGCAAATATTCCAATATTCGAAGTAAATATTTCAGTTTAAAGTACAAATCATATCTGGAAGGTATTCATTTAAAAATTAGCAAAACGTGAAAGAGAGGAAACCTCAAAGATAACACCAATTTTTAATTAATTAAATAATGCATTTGATTCCATCTGACATCATAAAGCTTGCCAAAAAAAGTTTAATCTTTCGTATTATACAATTGAATAAATTAATGCTTCTTTTAGAAAACCCATGAGCATCAGGTGCAAATCCGGTAGATCTAGTTTCAAGTGGAGCAAATGTTGTACTACTGATGAACTCTAATGGTGAAATGGACCAACTTAGTTGAACGACCTTTAGTTGAACGAAATAAATTACATTTGAAGCATTAACCAAGTCGGCAATGTGGAGATATACACAACCTCGATCCTTCAGGGTTAGAAGTTGATTAAAGAGCACCAGTATACTCTTTAATCAACTTCTAACCCTGAATGGTCGCAGTTATGTATCGGGTTTTTCAATACGAACACTTCAACTTTTTTTTGAATAAAATACGAACTGTTCGACTTTTGAACTAAGTTTTTTTTTATTAACGAATTTGAACATATACATTTAAGTATGAAACTCGATTTCTTTTGCATGACCACCGCGTGCACGTTTTACGAAGTCCAATCTTTGAACCCAATTTTAGACCACTCTTTCGCATAAATCGGCCGAAATTCCAGCAATTTCACGTTAAATATTGGCTCTGAGCTCTTACAACGTCGCCGGCTTATTGGCATAGACCAATGACTTCACATAACCCCAAAGAAAATAATCTAGAGGTGTCAAATCACACGAGCGCGGTGGCCACTGGACGGGCCCATTTCGCGAAATAACTCGCTCATCGAACTTAGTCTTCAATAACGCGATTGTGGCATGTGGCCTCGTCCTGTTGAAACCACATGTCGTCCAAGTCCATTACATTCAATTGCGGCCAAAACAAAACGTTTATCATATCGCGGTATAGATTTCCATTCACAGTAACGTGGCGATCGTTATCATCGATGAAAAATATGGCCCAATGACGCCGCCGGCATGTAATCCGCACCAAACAATGACTTTTTCGGGATACAACGGTGCCTCATGAATCACGTGTGGTTAGCTTTCTGCCCAGGAACGCATATTTTGCTTGTTGACAAATCCATTTAGCCAAAAGTGAGCCTAATTGATGAAGATAATCATCTTTCGGTGAAAATCTGCATCATTTTCGATCTGCTCTTGTGCCCAATTCACGATTCGGCGTTGGCTCAAATGGTCAAACGGCTTTAGTTGTAGTGTCAGCTGGATCTTATCGGGATGTAGACCAAGATCTTTACGTAAAATTCGCCACAATGATGTCACAGAAAGGCCTAATTGTTGCGAACGTCGTGTGAGAGACACATTCGCGTCTTCTTGAACTGAAGCCCTGGCGGCTGCGATGTTTTCAACACTTCGAGCACTTCTTGCTCTCGAAGGCACCGGAACATTATGCAGCGAAAACGTAGACTCAAATTTTGCCACAATACGGTCCATTGTCGAACGGGTCGTAATGCTCTTAAAGTAGCAGCAACACAACGATAATTTTGATAAAAAATTTGCACGATTTGCAATCGCTGTTCACGTGTGTAGTGTTCCATGATGAAATATATACTAATGAAGTTTCCAAATCACAAAAACACAATAAAAAATATGGCGTCGTTCGCCTTCCCTATCGGAAAGAAGTTGAAGCGCACCTGTTGAAACACCCTTTATAAAGACATCCACATCATCGTCTTAGTTAATGCTGCAAATGTTATTTACTTCGTTCAACTAAGGAGGTCGGTGTTTTTTTTTACATTAACCAAGATTGTCGCTAGAATTCAAAATTGATTTCGGAATGCCGCTGAACAATGTGAATTGAGAAGTATACAGATCACAAAAGAGGCGTGGCAGTTTGGATCAGTTCATCGTCTGTTTATCATGAAACCTTGAGAGTCGATAGTCAATTCAAGAACACATAAATAACATAGTGTCATGATATAATATACGAAGGAGGAAATAATTTAATTTAAAAGAATTTAATAGTTTTTATACAAATAGATTTGGTGGCTATGGTGGTACGGCGATCTTTGTTATACAAAACATTAAAGTTGCCCAAATATTTGCGGATGATAATAAATTTTGTCAAGCGCTCGGTGTTAAGCTCACTGACAGAAAAGGTAAACATTATTTCAATATACCGATCACAAACATAATCCGGTTAACACTTTTTTCTGTATGTTAGATAAATACTTGAAGTCATACCATCGTAATATATTTATTGGTGATTCTAATATTAATTTGTTGGACCTAAATGATAATTTTGTGACACAATATGTAACTTTAGTAAATTCCTATGGTCATGATTTTCTAAATAAAATGCGACACGAAATAGTATTGGAATTGGTACTCTAATTGATTACATGATAATGGACCTGCTAACATATTCATATGATATGAACACCTCAGATACGTCACTTTCTGATCATAAGTCTCAAAATATGTATTGCCCGGCAATACATATTTTGAGAAATAAATATTTCTAAATTTAGTCTCTTAGATTATAAAAACATTTTTAATAATCCTCTTTCGATTGAAATATCAAATACCATAATTGTAGAGGATTTTGCTAGGTTACTAAAGATTCCTATAATATCAAATACATACAAAGTATGAGAAAAAAAGCTAAAATCAATGATGCTGCATGGATGAACAATGAAATAAAAAAATTGATATTACAATTTTTTAATGAAAAAATGATGCTTTCTTAGCCGAGAAACATAAACAACTTAGTTCGTTGATTGCAGCAAAAATTAAGAAAATAAAGTGGGATAAAAATTCTATGCATATAATCAAAAACATTGACAAACCAAAGGAACTTTGGAGATTTTACAAACAAATTATATCTTCAATAAAGTAAATTATAATCATCCAGGTTCTGTTATTAAAGAAGGTGATCACATAATCACACGTGAGCAAGACATGGCTGAAAATTTAAATTACTACTTTGAAAATGTCACCAAAGATATAAATAGTGGATTAAAACCACCTAATGTTGCAGAGTTTGCTGATATAAACTATATGATATTACCCATAGTTTTCAGTTCTGGCCTACAACAGAATCGGAAATAATAACTGTAGTCTCAAGCTTGAACTCAAATGCTGCTGCTGGTGTAGACAATATTTCTACAAAATTTCTTAAACATACCATAAATTATATTAGCCCGTTACTGGTACAGTTTAATACTGGAATTTTTTCAGATTGTTGTAAAACAGCAAAAATAACACCAATATACAAGTCCGAAGATTAAACGGATATGTCTAACTATAGACCTATCTCGGTATTAAATGCTCTATCCAAAGTGTTTGAAAACATTATGCTCAAGAGGATCAACAAATTTTTAGAAATGAATAATATTATTTATAAACTACAATTTGGTTTCACGACTAAATCAAATACAACAGCTGCATGCTTGAATTTTACAGATTTTATCAGTAGAGCTATTGAACAACGATTATATTGTGGTTGTTTATTCTTCGATTTGACATATTACTTATCAAGCTTAAATAGTGAAAATAAATAACAGTACCAGCTCAAAAAAAAACTCTAAGTCTAGGAGTACCACAGGGTTCAATCTTGGGTCCGGTATTATTTAACTTATTTGGGGTTGGTGATTCATAGCAAACTTAATTGGTCGAGTCACATAGACAAAAAACTATATTATCATATATTTACGCTATCAATCGAGTAAGACACGTTCTGCCTAAAAAATCCTTATTGCTTTTATACTTTGCCTACATCCAATCGCGTTTAGTTTATCTTAACCCGTTTTGGAGTGTTTGCGCGGAGTATAAAGTGAAAGAATTAGAGATTCTGCAAAAGAGAGTATTAAAGTATATAATTGGTGCACCGATCAGATACTCGACTAAGCAGCTCTTTGAACAATTTCAATCGCTTAACTTCTTAATTGATCGAGAGTTCTTAATCTTGGTCTATAAAATTATAAATAACGAAATAAAACACACCTTTGATCTAGTTAAATTTCACAATCAACATGATCACAACACAAGAAGAAAGTCACATTTTGTAGTAGATTATTTTAGATCTGGGTCTTCCAATAATAACATACTATATCGTGGTCTACCCAGATATAATAGCCTTCCCTAACATATTAAATACACTACCGACTCGAAAAAATTCAAAATTAAAATTTCAGAAAAAAACTGAAACTTGTGAAAATGTATAATTGATAAAAATGGAAATTTTATTTAGTTTAAAGTTTGTTGAAGTTTGATGAAATTTAAATGGAATAATGTTAAATAAATTATGTGAACCTTTGTTTTAATTTTTTTTTTTTTTAATGAAAATTAGTTAATTAATTAATATAAATGTGTATTTTTCCTTTTTAATATATTGAATGCTTATTCTATATAATAAAATGAATATTGAGAATATTGTGAAGTTGCGTTATAACCGTTAGGGTTCGAGCAACTGATAAATTCTTGCTTATAATTAACTATGTTATATGTTAAATTTATGTGTCTATTGAAGAAGTTTAGTATTCAGTTTTATTTTAAATGTACATAAAAATATGAGTCAAATTTATAAATAAAGTAAAAAAAAAGTAATGAATCGGGTCAAATTTAACGTGAAAAAAAAACAGATATATGCACGTTCTCGCGTAAAAGAAATCACAACGAATACCTTTTTGTGGTAAAAGACCACGTTCTCGATGTCACTCAATTCGTTTGCTTGGTGTCCAGATTAGCAACAATTTAAACTGGAATGAACACATTATAGCATTTGCCAAATCAGACGATTTTTTATATCACATCAGGTTTCCAGGCTTGGGGTGGAGCATATGGCATTGCTCTCCAGTTGCTGGATACAATTCAGTGGCGTGCCATCCGAGGAATAGGAAACGCCAGACTTACGAAAGATCTAGACAGCCTACAGCACCGCAGAGATGTTGCAGAACTCTGCGTGTTCTATAGATTAATAAATGGTAAATGTTCTACAGAATTAATGGAGAAAATACCATTTGTAACGCCAGGACGGGTAACACGAGGAACGTGTGGCGGAAGAGATCGCTGTCGGCGACGGTGAGCCCACGGCTGAGAGAGCGATCTAGCTTCTTCTAGTTGCTTGCAACAGTATGAAGAGCTAGCTCGTGAACGAAAAAAGCACAAACCGGAACTTGACTATTATACTGATATACCATCGCATATATATACGAAGTATCTTTGTCACTAAATCAACTCGATTACATCTCGATAAATATTCAATATTCAAAAATATTGTTGTTCCTTCAACATAAAAAAGGATTCAGTATATTGAAATAATTTGACAGCATTAAAAATATTGTTCACCCTTATTTAGCATAATATATGTAATTCGCCCCCAAATATACTTTTATAATTCATGACAAATCTATCTTCGGGCTATTCAATGTACATTCGAAGTGCTATTTCGACACAAAAATGGTTTTATCTCGATATAAATCGCTCGAAGAGCACTTGGAAATCATCTTCCGCATTTCGACTAATACAATGATTATATTTGATACAATTTGTGTTGTGTGTGTAAATTGAGACTCGTGTAGAAATGCATGAAACGTTCCGGTGAAAACACACACACTCACACACAAAATATGGGCAACGACTGTAACATATTTTTTCCCATTTTATATATGGATGCTAGGTATGCTTGTACCATTCCGACTTGTGTATATGTATGTTCAACGTTCCAGTTCAGTTGTTTTATGTTTTTCTATGCTTCCAATGTGTTCCTCTGTACATAGATATGTATAAACATTATATGTCATTAGATTACCTTATTTTAATTTTTAATTTTGGAAAATAATTTGTGTGTGTGTGTGTTCGTTCTCGTGCGTGCCCTATCTTTCGAACAGTTTAGAGGAATTGATTATTTCTGATACACAACGCACAGTGTTGTTATATTCTGGGTATGTTGAAGGGAGCGGGGTCTCGTGTTATGTATATACATACATACATTGCAGGGTCGTATATAAATTTGATTATTCAAATGTATACGAACATCGAGACGTTTATATATACGAACACAAATATATGTACATACTCGTCTAAGTATAAAATATTTAAGACAACATCTTTTTGTCACAGTTATTATGTAATATATGTATCATGTAACATATTTAATACATAAGAAATAAAATTATAATAAAATTACATTTTATGATGAACTTTATGGATGAGAAAGCACAATGAACAAGAGATAATGTTTTGTTGTTGCCACGTTCTTGGAGAAGATGTGTCTATAGATTTTACTTAGATTATGACATATATACTTATGTATATCCCTGGATTAGATTTTGAATATTAAATGTATGAGTGTGTGTGTGTGAGTGTATGTGTTTTTGCTTTGATTGATAAAAATTCTAAAAGATAATGTACATAAGTATATGTTAACAGTTTATCATGAAAATTGAAAATGCAAATCAAATTAAGTCAAACTTATATTGAAATGTGGAAACACAGTGTTTTTGTTGACTGATCCAGGCCGAGCAATTCGTTACTTCCTCGGTCAATATAAACCACTATTCATTACTACGGACCAGCAGAGTTATAATTATACTTTGACACTTTACCTACAATGCAGTGTCCACGACCACACTTACCTGATGTAAGCTATATATACCGAAAGTTTTTTGTGCCATGGCTTTCAACACGCCCCAAACTATAAAAACAGAACTGACAGATTAAAACTTTCCAGAAGATGTACTCATAGCTAAGACAGGTATAGTTTTAGTTTTGGCGAATCTAAAAGTCGAAGGTTTTAACGCACATTTCTGAGGGTAGATTCCTATATTGCACTATATATGTAAATAGTTACGAGCTACTTCAGCCTGAGGGCTCTGAAGTATGAATCCAGTGATGGGACGAATACATGCTTGATAAATGATGAAGTTCCACAGGTAATGGGCACCTAACTTCCACGTTACGACACATTCAACAATAGTTAACTTCTGCTGGCTTGGATTAAGCAGAACATTAGGCGGAAGCAATCCAATAACTACCAGGAAAACTATGGAGAGATAGGTGCCCAAATCATGGTAACCTAACTGATCATTAGGTATTTTTGATGCTAGACTGTTATAGATAACACGTCTCATTACCTCCAGTAAAAGAGCAACCAGTCTGAACCCAGCATTGGCTAGCTATCGTGCTAGCTATGCCCACAATACGAGAGAGGCTTGACAAAGCATTATAGTAAAAAAGACGCTGTGTCTTTGCGGTAATGCATCCCATATATATATATACTATGTAAAAGATTTGGTCAGAGATTCGACAGCATTAATGATGGGATGACTTAACTTAAGGCTGATACACTATCACCTGATGCCATTGATCGAGACATGGCTAAGCAAACAATATCGCGATAGGTGAACTTCTGACTAAACAAGATTCTAACTGGCCATAGATGACTTAAAGCATATCTTTTGTGCTCGGGAACATTAGGCAAGACGTAACACGCGGTCTTTAAATGTTCACGTTTTAACGAGTCGAGAACACCAGATAAAGTTTTCGATTTTGTGCTGATATCATAAAGCGAATGGAATGCCAATAGGGCGCCGAATCAAAAATGCAATGAGAACTCATTTTATTCTAATAGGAGGCAGTTGGAAGATGTCACGTAAATAAATGGCCAGCGATAGTCCCATGGGACCAAACGGTAAAGAAACCGGGGGTCAGGGTTTAGTCGGTTGAAATCCGACACACTCGAATGTTTGCTAATGTTCTACATGTGTTGTCTATCGAAGATTTATACCTCCAACAAAACCTACCTCAGATTAGATTAGTTGCTATGAATTGTTTATGTAAAAAACAACACACACGGATCATAGAGAGAGAGAGAGAGAGAGAGAGAGAGACCAAAACTATTTTCTCTTCCTATATAGTGAGGCATGTAATATCTTGCTTGAGAGAAACAATAGTTGACGAGTTCACTCACATGATGAGTTTAGTTGTGAAGTTATAGAAGAAAAAGTCCCACGGCCAAATATTCTATTACCAGAATGTTATATCTGGCAGCATCTCAGTGCGATTAAAATAAGATAGAGAATGGTTCTTTAGAAAGAGAAAAGTTACGTGGAATAAAGTATTAGGTGGAATGGTTACGTACGCAGATGTGTCTATGGCTGTCGCTCAAGAGTGAGACATGGCATTTATACTGTGATTATAAGCAAGGTCGTATGATTTTCATTTCTGATGAACTGATTTACAATCTGGTCCTTAGACATAATTCTAATCTGGTCCTTAGGAATAATTTACAATCTGGTCCTTAGACATAATTCTGGCCTACTAGATTCGGAAAAGGTTAGATACGAATAGTTCCAGAGATAAGTCTTATTTGTTATTACTGGCCTACAGAAGAGTTAGATGAAGAATAATTGTAGAATAGTGATTAATGATGCTGGGTGCTGTAATCGTGACAGCTAATGAATGATGATGGGAGTTAACCTCGAACTACACAGAGTGGCATTGATTGACAGCTAGGACGCTGGATCAACCAGCCGTCGAAAACGTTTGTCTTTGAAATATGGCATCTTTTGTACGTGATCTGTAATGTTCGTTTCGCTAGACCGGTTTCGATCTAATGACGTCATTGATTTGTTGTGAGGTCGATAAGATCGACCAGAATTTTGAATCGAAATCTTTTTTCGATTATTTTTGTTTTTACTTCCCTATTGTGACGTGACTATTCGACGTATTTGTGAACGCCACATAATAAGTAACAAACTCGTTAATAAGGAAGAGGTTCTTGACTAGATAATTTACTGAGCCAATGTATGCCAATAAAAAGTTGACACACTAATAATTAAAGAACTACAAAGTTGCCGCTTAAATATCTTGTTCGCATAAAATAAGAAGAGCAGAGGACCAAGAACCGAACTCGCCGAAATTCCGGTAGTGATAGGTAATTTTTCTCTTAAACGCATGAAACCATTTATATTGGATCCCGAAACTCAAAGTATTGTAGTGTACTCAAAAGAGAAGAATATAAAAGGCTTGATAAATGTTTACGGTACCGTTAATGATTAGCCATTTCGAACGTAAAAAACTATTTTCCTTATTCAGTTCAATCTCCCCAGTGCTTATCTCAACGTCATTTGGTTTTACTCCTTTGATTATGCTGTTTTTGTATCATAACATCTTCACTTGTCTCATAGATCTTCGGCAGGCAATTGCAGACTTTTCCAAATAAAATGTGGTAAGTAATCAAATACATAATCAACATCTTTGACTGCAGTTTCCCACTTTTGTTCATTTTTGGTAAACAGCGTGAATCGAACTACAACCGGTGATTCGCGGTAGAGTTCCTCGGGTAGTAGTGTATTTGTGGTATAACCTGAAGTAACTGATACGTCTGGTTAAAATATTTGGTTTGCTAGATTAAGGAGTTGCACTCTTCAATGATTCAACTGCATCGATTCGTCTTGGAAGAGAATAAGTTGGTAGATTATATGTGCTAGTGCCAATAAGCTCAAAGGTTTTCATTTCTTCATCAAGCAGAACGGATATCAACCTGTAATATCGCGATCAGACTAGCTATTTTGAAGCACTTTTCTACCTAACCACCTGACACACCTCTGTAAGATGGAAGATTAAGTAGTATTTGGTTAACCAGAAGCTCAAAATTCTAATTTCCAAAAGCTTACCTTACTTAAATAAAGGTGATGTGAATTGGTCCGTAGAAACGAACAAATTTTCAAATAAAACTGAGTGGTCAAAACTACCAAAACCAGGAGAAGAGCTAGAACGGCTTTAACAAATCTAAACAAAATTGCGATGGAGAAGAGGGTGGAGAATGAAGACCAAGACAAAAGAAGACCTGGAGATTGTGACGAAGCCACAAACTACTGTAATTCGTTTTTCTAACAAAGATCGCGTGCTGAGTGCGGGATCATTCCTGAAGTCAAATGGTGCAAAAGAAGACACGCTCTAGAACCAGAGACGATATAAACTATGGAACGCAATAATATACCGCAAAAGTTTTATAAATGTTGTAGATCTTCAAATCTGACCTAACCTGCCAACTATAAATTAGAAAGTTTTTAGGTTAAAAAAACTTTTTTGTCCTGATAAGTGCGAAAACCTTAAATAAATATTCGAATTTCAAATTGCCTTCCACATAAAACCGAATAGGTGGCATACAAAATGGAGTATTGCTTCTTTTTGTCCTATACATCTTCGCAGCAACAACACTAATTAAGTGGATTACCTTCAAATTGGGTTGTATGGCTCCTGATTAGCAATATAATTCATCATTACGTGCGTCTTGAAAATTCGTTGGCTCCTACGACAGGTAGGAGACAAACTGACCGTTAGGTTTTGGTTCAGTACCCAGATCATGATCTGGCCAAAATCAAATCCAGGCAGTCAACATTAAAAAAGTGTGGTTGCGGAGGTTGGTAAGGAATACAATATGGGTGATGAATATGGGTGATGAAAACTGAGTGTTTAAGCGAAAATATAGATGTTCGAGTAGTGAGTCAAAGTTGTGTGGATTACATGTTGGTTACTTATCGATAGATTATAACTGCATATACTAAGCTTCAATTGAAGTTATCTTGCTATAAGTAATATGACATGTTTGCTAACTACTTACATAACAATTCCTATATGTACTTTATACTTCAACCTTGATCTTACACAACTATTGTGTACATACAAAAAGACTTAAACTTCTTTCACTCGTCTATACTCGTACGCTTCCCCGCATATGTGTAACTCTTTGGTTTTGACCAGCAGATTTCATACCATCAAAACCAAAGTTATAACAACAACGAGACCACAAAATTGAGTTACAGATACACACTTCTAAACAAATTCCCACTTTTTAAAGTTAATTCCAAAAAAAACTAAATCTTCAACTTTTTCCAACATCTTGGTTCTCTTCTTTGTTTTGTGTATATACGAGTATATACATAGATACATTTTATAACAAACAACAACATCTCAATGAAAGCAACCATCAAAAGAAATTGTTTACCTTTCCCCAAAAAAACTTTTTATTTTCATTTGCGCGAACGGAATTTTACTTTTTTTGGTAAGACATTTTCATATAAAAGGTTTTGGTGTTTAATCGAAAATCATCACAAATCTGCTGTGTTTTGAATAAAAAACATCTCTCACAACTTTTCTTAAATTTATTAAGAATGAACGCCTTTGTAAGTGAACCGGTGATTTCGAAATACGAATTAATTTAATAAGTAATCTTCTTGAATTTAATTTACAGAAATTCATCTGTCTCGTCGGATGTGTTGGATTAGCGGTTGCCTCGGGTGACTATTCGGGTGGTGGTGGTGGTGGAGGTGGTGTCGGCGGTGGTTATGGTTCGAGTGGACATGATTCTGGTTTTCAACCGATTGCCGGCGGTTCAGGATATGGTGGCGGCAATTTAGGCGGTGGTGGTGGTGGTCATGGTGGCGATATTGGGCAATACGGTGGTGGCGGTTCGTCGAGCGGATACGGCGATGGTGGTGGTGGATACGGTGGTGGTGACTATGGTGGTGGATATGGTGGCGGATCCGATTTTGGTGGTGAATCATCGCAAGTCTATCATACACAAGGACACACGGTTCCAGTTAGTAAACACGTCGAAATAACAAAACCAATTCCGGTTCCAGTCTACAAACAAATTCATGTACCAATTCAAAAACTAGTACACATTCAAATTCCACACCCAGTACTTGTACCCGTGCCCCAGCCATACCCAATCCATGTGCCAGTTGCCCAACCTGTCGCAGTGCCCGTCGTCAAGGAAATCAATATTCCGGTGGAGAAGGTTATACCGTATCCAGTCGAAAAGAAGGTACCATATCCAGTTGAAAAGCATGTCCCATATCATGTTGAGAAACATATCACCGTGCCTGTACATCATCCGATTCCGGTGCGTGTGCCAATCGTTAAGACTGTCTTCCACAAAGTCAAATCACATGGATGGGATTAAACTGTATCCAAATCTGTGATGACAAACATTATTTTAAAACATTTTCGATAAACCTAAACATACCAAACTAAAGTTCCTAAACAAACTTTCGCCCTCTCAACCCCAATCAATAATGTTTTAAGGCGTTGATTAATTTTAAACATTTTTTTGTTATAACTTTGTTATTGTTGTTAATTATTTTTATAAATAAATGAAAAAAAAATTAATTAAAAAATATTTTAAATTATATAAATTTAACACTCTCACTGTCGGGTGCGTATAATATCCGATATACAGCGGAAACACATTTCACCTAGATGACTAAACCAATAATATTTTTGTACTAGACCGAAACACTCGTCTAATGTGATATACAATGAAGAGCTTTCCCTTTAGGTATTTCGAAAGTACTTCGCATAAAGTTAGAATGATTGTCGTCGCTGTAATTAGAAAACAATTTTACTTTTACTTTCGTTCGAGTGAAAGAATTTCGGTATCTCAATGGTCATAGACAAGATTAAGTTGCGTAACCCTTTCACTATACATAGAAATGTAACAAAGAACTGTAAGACATTGCATGAGGTATTACCATTTACTTTACTTTCACTTCAAGGTTATTCCACTGCTCAATTTTATTTCGGTGATTTTACCACTTTCTTGTATTGTCGAAGCAAAGAAATAAAATAATTTTGTTTCTTAATTCATGAACCAAAGCGAAACACATAAATAATTGTTATGATGATGATGATGATGGTTATTTAAGAAGCAATGAAGAGCCGTTGAACTTATTAAAGCTGTTGAGATGTATTTATGTATATGATGCTAAAGATTGTTAATTACGGAATAAAAACATAATTGATCTTGAATCTTATAAGACAAGTGAATGTTGTATATGATTAATGTACTGTGGAAATTGATACTTGGAGGTCAAGTCGTTATGATATATGATAGTTTGATAGCGAGCTTTTTGTATAGGAGGCGATTACATCAAGTTGGATCGTTGGGATGACGAGTCCCATCCGTAACACGTGGAATGTTCAGTCAATTAGAAAACCTGTCAAGTTTAACGATCTTATTACATGAATGAATGGTCTAAGTTTATACATTGCTACTCAGTGAAGACAGCTTCGAAAATTTTGGGGTTGGATTTCTCTGCAGGATATAATGGTTCCAAGAAGTAGACAATCGAATGGGTAGTCCCATACACATGAGATGAGTCAACCTATCAAACATCTCATTTTACAATAGTTTGGATAATTTAATGGACTCCTATATACACCTTTGCATGATGCCAGATTGGTGACTTTGATGCCAGAGCTCTAGAAATCTAACCTAGGTCACTACTCACGACACGAAATTGCGACCGAAAATGATGAAAGATGTATTTTGCGATGGTTCATGATGATTCTATTCAAAGACTTCAGTAGCCTTCGGATATTCTGAAGTGTCTGGAGAACCATAAGCCAAACAATAAAGACAAAACAGACTGAATCGAAAGGTATACTTCTACACTTGGACCTGAATGAGCCATTTGTACCAAAACTAGAATCACTGGTGTCTCAAAAGACTATTTTTGCTCTGAGTAGGATCAAATCAAACCCATAAAAAAATTAACAGGATTTGGAAAAACAGTGGTTGGTTGACGGTGGATTGACGGGAATAAAATCAGAGGTCCTAGGGCTCTGTCCTGATAAGTGATTGAATTATATAAATCACAGACTCCTGAATGAAATACTGTTACTGCAACCTCTAAGCGATCGTTACTGATGTAAAGAAACAGGGTATAAATCCAATTTTTCTTACATAATTCAGGCAAGAAGGAAACGATCAAGAAACCATCTCAACACTCCAACATGAATACTGGTAAACTGGCAGATTGGAAAATATACAGATAATCTCAAATGGAGTTC